>JAMPIV010020381.1:197500-501022 GCA_024509875.1 Oreohelix idahoensis
ACAGACAGACAGACAGACAGACAGACAGACAGACCGACAGACAGACAGACAGACAGAGAACAGGGCTATCGTTTCCTCAGATATGCCGAAAGAGGCGACTAATATGAAAGTACCCATGGGGCTGGGAACCCTACCATGGAATACAAACTGCTACAGAAATTACTTCGGGAAAAGCACCTGAATGTTTTGGTGCAGGTCTTCCCAGGGGCCAGGCTAGTGATGGCTAAATGCTCCGTAAGGAGCTGGGGGTAGGAGTGCCTAAGAGGTATGGCGTCTAGAGGGGTAAGAAAACGAAGATGGCTGTATACCGCTCCACCTATGTCCCAGTCTTGACATATGGATGCGAGTCATGGGCAATGACTACAACCCACAAAAGCCAGATCCAAACCTCAGAAATGAGGTATCTGAGGAAAGTGGTTGAAGTAACAAGAAGAGACATGGTCCGCAACCAGACGATACGTCAAGGCCTTAAATCCTACCCCCTGCAGACGCAAGTAGAACAGTCCCAATTAAGATGGTTTGGCCATGTCTGCAGAATCGGAGAAGATCGGCTACCACGACAAGCATGGGAAACAAAGAGCCAAGGATCCAGACCCCCCGGACGACCCAGAGTCCGCTGGGAGGACAACATTAGACAATATTTGAAGGACCGAGGACTAGAATGGAACCAGGCCAGGAGGAAGACAGCCGATAGGATAGTCTGGCGCTCTCTCTTCCAAACCTCTACACCTCACAGTAGAAGGGGAACGACTAAGTAAGTAAGTGTTTTATCCATCCCCAGTGTCTTCTTATCATCTTTTGTTCCACTGACACTTGTCTAGTTCTTGTCATCAGTTCCATGTTAATACCACTTTAATTCTTCTGTTCTATGCAAGCATTCATTATGAAAGTCTGTAGTATTTTTGATTGTTGTTCTTCTTGGTTTCAGAGCCATAAAATACAAGTGACTTGACATTTGAACTGAAAATTCAGATTTTCGCGATGGTGCTGATTTCTTTGGATCTCCATATATTTCCCAAAATAATTAGTTTTGGGTTGTTAAAAGAGTAACTGAACCCAACACTCTTATATTCAACTAACCGTATTTTACCTTAAGTGAATAGACAGCCTTTTCATGATTAGGCCTTCGTCATGCTGGGTGATGTACGCTTCTAGTCCTTTTCAGTGCTTAACATTTATCAGCTCGAACCAAATTTATCCGGTTATAAATCTGGCATCATCATGCTCCAGTCTTCCCAACTGTAAATGGGATCTGACTTTGCTATAGAGTTATTGAAGGTAAAGGCAGCGAGGAAGGGAACCGATCACCTCACCTCGTACCTAGCTGATACCTACTATAGTGAAGCTTCTAACGCTTCGCTCCTCTACGGCAGTACCTGTTATGGGACCATCTTACCTTACATTAGCTTTCAGACACAGAGTTCACTTTTCATTTTACTGGCAACTGCGTTCTGATATAACGGAAGGACATGTCTATATCTGAAACAGACGTGCCTTGTCACAATAAGGCAAATACTTCACATGAATATAAATTATGAGACACGATTAAACTAAGTCTTCATTACACCACATGACTATGACTTTAAAACTTATAAAGGCATATATAAAAGAACTATTAGGTGTGACAAAACGGGGCGGTCCCTATTGATCTTTGTTTCACTCCGGCAGTATCGGTACATTTGTGGTATTGATTTTTATTTTTTGCTCTCAATTGTCGCTTTCTTTCTTTCTTCGTATTTTTCTGCTAAGTAGAAGATATTTGAGTATTGTCGAATCATTCGACACTCCCTGGAGGTGATAATAATCACATTTGCTTGGCGCTGAACAGATTTGTTAGCTATGGGCGCGGCAGATTAACACGTACATCGGCCAGCGCTATCGGCTTAATCACCGATAAGACATGGATGACAAGATTACTTTAGATAAAAGTAAGATTGCTAAATCTCGAACACATGGTCATGTGCGGTTACTAGTGTGTTCGGAAGTTTGTACACAAGGGCATCGGACATTTTATTACCACATATGGGAGAGTTGACCTCTGCCTTACGTTCAAAATTATTAGATGTCGGAATATTTTGAAATTACCCCATAACCCGCCTGTTTGAATATGTTTGGAGTTTTTTTGATAGCTCATAACAAACGAAGGCGTGGGAGGGCAGGGAATATAATCTGATCATTTTCTCAAGCTATTTCACTTGAGAAATCGCTCGCCAAGACATCAGACTGCTACTGTGAAGAATTATAATTCCTTCTTAACATACCGGACACCTTTTATTGGAGTATTCATCAAGACTTACAATATAGCCCAGGAAATCTCTAACATTTTTAATAAGGAAACCGGGACTGAGGAAACACACGAAGTCAGAGAGGGGACTTATTAAGTGTGAAAAGAACCAACCCATAAGAAGGAGCAGAACCACCATTGGCAACTAAGTTCAAATATATGCTGCCACTTGAACTTCTTGTAATAACTCACATTCCCTAAAGACTGTGATGATAACTTTTCTTGATCCATAACTATTCAAATTATTTTCCAACTGTTAAAACCTAAAGTGATTATTAAACTTTGTTATTTGTAATGTTACAAATTTAACTTCGATTTAATCATTTTAAAGTTACTGCCTGTTTGTCTCAGTCAAATTACTACACACACACTAAACAGAGCTATACTAAAATAATAGAATTCCACTGAGTAAATCAGGGGTAGGGGCTTAAACTCTTGCCCACTGAAATGCTATGATGGAAAGTCAACTCAGTAATAATTTGCCGGATCGGCCGATGCCCGGATTAACAACGACCGCGCTCTGATTACCCCCTGAGAGTGATAAGTCAGCGAATGGGGTAAAAACACCTGTTTTGAAACTTCCAAGAGAAAGTTTTGTTGTTGGAACTTGGAATGTACGCACGCTATATGCGTGTGGAAAAGTCAAAGAACTAACACATGAACTTGTTAGATACTCGTGGGACATCCTGGGCCTAGCAGAAGTCAGATGGACAGGTCGCCTAGACCGCGGGTCATCATCCTCCATAAAAAATTGACTTGCTAGACAGGAGGGGAACGGCGGATCAAAAAGGAAAAAAAATATGACTGGAAAGATTGCGTGAGACTAGAAAGGCTAAGGAGACGCAATTGGGGGGGAAACGGAGAAAAGTCACGTTTCCCAAGTTGACATAAAAAGTAAGCAACTCGACAGAAGGGACCATAGATATGTTACGCCACAGTCATTTATTGGACGCTTTTGCGCGATACCAAGCCCTTGATTTGAATTCAGCGGCTAAAACGCAGATGTTTGGAATATTACAAAATTTAAAAAGTAATTTTTTCTTAATATTAATGTTAGGAATATAAAAATTAGCTGGCCGGATGGCCCATTCTGAGCAGTGAACTAATATGTTCTTAATTTTACAGACGGATAGATAATATTGAAGATAATGACAAAAGACAGTGTTGTTGACATCATCGACAGACTGTATTGAATCTAAAAGTGTCGATATTTGCACACAAAAACACGACCTTGAGACGCAGGTGTTCAAATCTACGTAGTATGGAAGAGAGGGACATTGGTGGTAGCTGTGTCTAAATATAACTTTTAACGACAAAATTTTGGAGGGGAGAGAAAGGTTGGTTCAAAAATCAAGTACATTTTGTAGAAACACAAGTAGAGACGGACAGACTAACAGATAACCATCCATACTTGACTGAAGCATGACTGAAATGAC
The DNA here is from genome assembly GCA_024509875.1 of Oreohelix idahoensis. Classification (NCBI taxonomy): domain Eukaryota; kingdom Metazoa; phylum Mollusca; class Gastropoda; order Stylommatophora; family Oreohelicidae; genus Oreohelix; species Oreohelix idahoensis. The sequence goes on from JAMPIV010020381.1 coordinate 201,221, forward strand.
TTTAGGGTAGGAAATTTGAATTTAAAATAAACCTAGGCAGTGATTGGCCACAGACAATCATATCATTAGCGCTCAGCCGCGAAAGTGGGGCCATTCTTCAATAGTTGTTCAGTGATAGACACAGATTTTAAAGTGTGGTGATTTCCATATGAAAGAAAGTGAAAGAAGTTTAGGGACGCCATACTATAGCCAGCAGCTCAGCTGAGTTTTGCTAGCAATTCTGTGTTATTTATTCATACTCTGGTAAGATTGAAATTATTTCTTTGTATATTTTGAATATTGTTTCATGTTTGAGTGATTTGATACTGCCATATCGAAATCTAGCCTTACAAACAAGTAGGGATTTGCTCTAGACCCCCCCGCCCTAGTCAGGGTCTAGGGACCAACAATGTACATAAACTCCAGCAAGGGTTAGGCAAGACAGATCAAGTGTTGAGAATAATGAAACATATTACCTATCCTCTTTTAGGGCAGAAAACTAATAAATATTTTTCAGAATCTATAGTCTGGGAGGATCTATCTGATGTAAAACCACCATGGTAAATGTGCTGTTTGGTCAGAGAGATCTGACCTGTCTGTATGATGTGGTTGTTGTGTCAGTGTTGTGTCCAGACGTGGGTAGAGAATAGATTTTGACACATGGCCCATACTTTGATTGCAGAGCTGTGAGTTTCTGTTGTCAACAAAGCAGTGTCTATTCAGTTGGTGACTTTACTCGAGTGTATCTGTGCAGTACTTGTGACAGAGACCACCATTATTGCCCGCCAGCACGGAGAGGTGGGACCACCAGATTTCAGCACCAGAGCTACAACTACAAGATGAGTGAGCCTCTGGTCTGCTGGACATTCACCAACGCTTTGTAGTTACTAATACCCCCCCATAAAAATTCCCACCATTTTCTGGACACTGTGTAGTCAATATAGACAGGTGTGATGAGGCCACCCCAACAGCACAAACATTAAATATCCTCCCAAGTAGATGACTACTAGAACATTTTAATAAAACTAACTAGTATAGTACATATATATGTACACTATTGCATTTATGATATAATATTCCATGCATTTCTTTCATAATCTCTAAATCCTTTTAAGTTCTGGTCAACCTAAAAAAATTGATCCAGAACAAAATAAATGTAATATAATTCTATCAAAAAAATTTTACACACGTGAGTTAGTTCAGTGTATTTTAACATTTATTAATATTATTAGTCTTGTTAAATATCTGTGGGTATATCTATAACCTATTACACCACACTACATATCATAACCCTAGACACTTTACGTAGCCACATTCATTAAAAAAAAATTAAGTGTGAGGTCGTAGTGGTAGCAAGAAAAGCCTTCTGACAATTCACAACTACATTTTATCTCAGGAGCCTTCACAGCTGGCCTCATACAATTACATTTAGTAATATCAACATCATACAATACCATCAAACACCACTACATAAATTGGGGTCTTGTCCAGGGATAATTAGCCCAACAGTAATATTAGGATCTCCTGGTGGGAGAAATAAAAGTAGGGAAATAAATTGTAAAATTCCCTTTAACATTAAAAGTGTCCCTGCAGATAAAAGTTGGTGAATCTTCACAGCCAGTAATAATTAATTAGTTAACTGGTTAGTTAGAATTAGTTAGACTATAGTCATAAGAAGTACTTAGTGTATTTACTGGTTAGAGATTTAGCTTGTATATTATTATATTGTCTGAAAAGTATGGCGGAGCTGGCAAAATTTAGATCAGCTGCTGTGCTCACCGCGAAGGAGATGGGAATGGATGGTCAAATTTTAATTCAATACGTAACGGCTGAATGTGATAAATATATTGAACGGGAAGAAAGGAGATTAGAAAAAGAGGCTGCAAGAAAAGTAGAGGCTGAAAGGTTAGCTGAAGAGAAGAGGTTACAAATTGAGGCTGATAGAGAAATTAAGAGGCTGCAGAGGGAGGCAGAAGAAAAACGACAGCAAAGGGAGGCAGAAGAAAAAAAGGTTGACTGCCGAAAGGGAGGCAGAAGAAAAAAGGTTGACTGCCGAAAGGGAGGCAGAAGATAGAAGGTTGCAAAGGGAGCACGAATTACGACTAAGGGAGCTGGAATTACAAGGCCCGGCTCCTGAAAATGGTGCCAGCCCTTTTGCCTCAGATGCTACGCCCAGTCTGGGAGCCTCAAACTCAGCTATGGGGTTTCATTTAGACCATTTTGTTGAAAAAGACGATGACATAGAGGGGTACCTAGGACGTTTTGAGTTATTAGCTACTACATATGGGTTAGAGAGAGAGAGGTGGAGCTTAAAGCTATCACAGGGATTGAGAGGTACTTCTTATGAAGTATTTGCCAAAATGAACAGGGAAGACCAAGACAATTATGACATGTTAAAGCAGGCTTTGTTATTAAGGTACGAGAAGAATGGTGAATTTTATCGTAAGAAATTTAGAAATGCCAAACTGTTGTCTGGGGAGACATACCACCAATTCTCTGCTAGACTAGAAACCTATTTGGAGAAATGGACGGCTCTGGGGAAGACCCAAGATCTTAAAGAAATGATCATGATTGAGCAATTGAGAGAGTCCATGGCTCCAGACATGAGAAAATTTCTCATGGAACAAGGTGCAGAGAAGTTGGGGGAAATTTTAAATGTTGCTGAGAGGTATCAGGCAGCCCAGGCAGAGGTAAGTGGTGCTAAAAAGAAGCACATAGACAATTTTAAAGCTCCACAGCAATTTAATAAATTTGATAATAGAGAGCAGGGAAATAAAGGTAGGACAAACTTTGAGCGGCCAAGAAATGACTATCGCGACAGAAACTCACAGTTCAATGACCAAAAGTTCAATGAAAGAAAACCGTTGAACCAAGGAAAAAATGGTGTAAATGGTGCAAGAAGGATAACCATAACACCGAATTTTGTAGAAGGAAACCTTCAAACATTGCTGCAATGAAGTCGGGGACGCAAAGATTAAAGGTTAATCCTAATGGACAACAGGAACCTTATCACCCCCCCCAGTTTGTGAGGATGTTATTTGTAATGGGGTCACCATAAGGTGCCTTTATGATACAGGTTTGGATTATGATTCAGTTGTGAAGTCTAGCCTAGTGGACCCAAGTCAGTATACCACAGAAACAGTGGAAATACAAGGGGCGACTAAGGACATACCACTCATGACACTTCCCATCGCAAGGATAACGGTGAAAACTCGCTATGTGGAAGGAGAAATCAGAGCAGTAGTGATAGATGAACCAATCTACCCTCTGATATTGGGGTGTAGATACGTCTTCTTGGGGAATCCCGAGAAACCTGTGATCATGGCGACAGTGCAGACCAGGTCACAGAAGAAGGAGGAAGAAGGTGAACCTATAAATGCTCATCCAGAGGAGATGAGGAAGGCGCAGGCTGAGGATAGGACACTCAAGCCCTGTTTTAAAAAATTGCCCAAATGCCACACACCTCCGAGCAAGGGGGAATATTTCATGAAGAACAAACTCTTATACAGGAAGGCCGGAACTGGAACAAATGGTCACAACCAGCTGGTTCTTCCCACTTCATATAGAGATAAAGTGATGGAACTCGGGCATGCGATTCCCTTCAGTGGTCACATGGGGATCAGCGCCACAGGACAGCGTATAGCTTGTCATTACTTCTGGCCAGGGATAACGGAGGATATAAAAAGATATGTCAAATCCTGCCCAGAATGTCAAAGGGGTAGCTCCAAAGCACTGGACTGCTCCTGCAACTCTAGGGGAAATGCCCATAGTGGGAACACCTTTTGAGAGGGTTGCAGTGGATATTGTAGGACCTCTCACTCGGACCAAGAGGAGGAACAGTTACATCCTTACTCTGGTGGACACTTGTTCTATGTGGGGAGAGGCGGTAGCCCTGCCATCAATTGATTCAAAACGTGTAGCAGAGGCACTACTTACAATATTTACCCGATTAGGATTCCCGCATCAAATCTTGACGGATAATGGTTCTCAGTTCAAGGGGAAACTAACGGAAGAAGTTTTTAAGCTATTTCAAGCCAGGCACTTTCATTGTAGTCCGTACCATCCACAAGGGAACGGCCAGGTAGAGAGGTTCAACGGGACTCTCATTTCTATCCTGAGAAAGCTGGCACACGAAAAACCGGATCTGTGGGATCAATTCCTGCCCGCCGCATTGTTTGCGTACCGGGAGGTACCACATAGTTCAACCGGGATGGCTCCCGCAACTCTGCTATTTGGGAGGCCAATAAAAGGTCCATTAGAAGCTCTATTAAGGACCTGGACAGATGAGAAGGCGGAAGAGACTGTTACCTCATCGTATCAATACGTGAACGAACTGACCACTCGTTTGAAAGCTGGATGGAAACTGGCAAATGATAATTTGAACAAGCCAGGAAGAAACATGCAGCATATTTTAATAGGAAGGCAAAGGACAGGGAACTGGCAGTCGGAGAGAAGGTGCTGCTTCTACTACCCGGAAGCCAGAATAAATTACAAATTGGTTGGCAAGGTCCATATACGGTTCTAGAGAAGGTGTCTAGAACAAACTATAAAATTGACAAAAAGGGGAAGGAGAAAGTTTATCATGTAAACCTGTTAAAGAAGTATCTGGACAGACCACTCCAGGAAAGCACCCCCTTATTGACCTTGGCTATTGCAACCCAGATGCAAAAAGAACCACTCACCTCACATGAATACCCATTACATCCTTGTGAAACAGCAGCACAGGTAAAAGTCAGTAAGCACCTGACTAAAAACCAGAGGGAGAGAGTTTCAACAGGTTCTGGAGGAACATACAGATGTATTAACAGATAAACCAGGCCATACAAAATTTGCTACAGTATGACATGAAACTGGTAGACTCAAACCCAATCTGTATGAGAGCCTATTCTATTCCGTTCGCGAAGGAGAAGGCATTGAAGGAAGAAATAGAGTATTTGTTGAAGGAGGGGATTATTTCGCACAGTGAATCATCTTTTAGTTCTAGTGTCGTTTTGTTGAGAAAACCGTCTGGGAAACACAGACTGTGCATAGATTACAGGAAACTGAATGCTGTCACAGAAGGACAAGTGGATCCATTACCAGACACAAAACAGTTATTTGCCAGACTGAACAAGGCAAAATACTTTTCAAAGGTGGATCTTAGTAAAGGCTATTACCAGATCCCAGTGAAGCCTGAAGTGAGACCTTATTTGGCTTTTAGCACTTCGGATGGACATTATGAATTCAATATGCTACCATTCGGACTGAAAAATGCTCCGAGTGTGTTTTCAAGGATGATGCGAAAATTGTTGGATCCCCTGAATAACCCATGTATCACGAATTTCATGGATGATATTCTCGTCGCCACAGAGACATTTGAAGAACACATTGAAGCTCTGGAGATGTTGTTTGATAGACTTCGGGAGGCGAACTTAACTGCTACAAAATGTTGTATTGGATGCAAAGAGTTGGAATTCTTGGGACACACTGTATATCAGGGTAATATGACCCTGATCCTAAGAACTTGGAAAAACTGCAGAGAGCACCTAGGCCGCAAACAAAAAAGGACGTGCGATCATTCGTGTCGTTATGCGGATTTTATCAGAAATACATCAAAAATTTTAACGCTATTTGTGCTCCTCTGACTGATCTGACTCGCAAGGGACTTCCAGATAAAATTATTTGGACTGCACAATGTGAACTAGCGTTCCAAGAGTTAAAGGAAAAACTCACTAGCAAGCCTATTCTCAAACTGCCTGATTTGACACAGGACTTTGTCTTAAGAACCGATGCAAGTAATGTAGGACTCGGAGGGGCTTTGTTGCAAAGATCATCTTCACCTGATGGGGAACTTAAAACAGTCGCTTATGCAAGCCGCAAATTGAATAAGGCGGAACAAGGATACTCCACAAGCGAAAAAGAATGTTTAGCATTAATCTGGGCAATAAAGAAGTTTCAAATCTATCTGTATGGTAGGACTTTTGTGGTGGAGACGGACCATCAGCCTCTCGTGTTCTTGTCTCAGGCTAAGCATGAAAACGCAAGATTGCTGAGGTGGTCTTTATTGCTTCAACCTTATCAGTTCAGTATCCAATATATCCCAGGCAAATTGAATGTCGGTGCAGATTTCCTCAGTCGGCACCCCTGTGATCAAAATTAGAGTAGTGGCAGACGTGAGGAGTAATTTTACCTATGTGTATCGCTGGTTTTGCAACTTGCCATAGGCATGTTTTCAAGTGGGGAGATGTGTAGTGAAATTGACAGAGATACAACGGTAAAATACCTCCAAAGATAACATTTAAGGATAAAAAACATAATGCGTAGGCTGCGAATAGTACATGATCGCCTAGACCGCGGGTCATCATCCTCCATAAAAATTGACTTGCTAGACAGGAGGGGAACGGCGGATCAAAAAGGAAAAAATATGACTGGAAAGATTGCGTGAGACTGGAAAGGCTAAGGAGACGCAATTGGGGGGGAAACGGAGAAAAGTCACGTTTCCCAAGTTGACATAAAAAGTAAGCAACTCGACAGAGGGGACCATAGATATGTTACGCCACAGTCATTTATTGGACGCTTTTGCGATACCAAGCCCTTGATTTGAATTCAGCGGCTAAACGCAGATGTTCGAAATATTACAAAATTTAAAAAGTACTTTTTTTCTTAATATTAATGTTAGGAATATAAAAATTAGCTGGCCGGATGGCCCATTCTGAGCAGTGAACTAATATGTTCTTAATTTTACAGACGGATAGATAATATTGAAGATAATGACAAAAGACAGTGTTGTTCACATCAGCGACAGACTGTATTGAATAAAAGTGTCGCTATTTGCCAAAAAAAACCACGACCTCGAGACGCAGGTGTTCAAATCTACTTAGTAGGGAAGCGAAGGGACATTGGTGGGAGCTGTGTCTAAATATAACTTTTAACGACAAAATTTTGGAGGGGAGAGAAAGGTTGGTTCAAAAATCAAGTACATTTTTGTAGAAACACAAGTAGAGACGGACAGACTAACAGATAACCATCCATACTTGACTGAAGCATGACTGAAATGACTTTAGTGTAGGAAATTTGAATTTAAAATAAACCTAGGCAGTGATTGGCCACAGACAATTCATATATTATTAGCGCTCAGACGCGAAAAGTGGGGCCATTCTTCAATAGTTGTTCAGTGATAGACACAGATTTTAAAGTGTGGTGATTTCCATATGAAAAGAAAGTGAAAGAAGTTTAGGGGACGCCATACTATAGCCAGCAGCTCAGCTGAGTTTTGCTAGCAATTCTGTGTTATTTATTCATAATCTGGTAAGATTGAAATTATTTCCTTATATATTTTGAATATTGTTTCATGTTTGAGTGATTTGATACTGCCATATCGAAATCTAGCCTTACAAACAAGTAGGGATTTGCTCTAGACCCCCCGCCTAGTCAGGGTCTAGGGACCAACAATATACATAAACTCCAGCAAGGGTTAGGCAAGACAGATCAAGTGTTGAGAATAATGAAACATATTACCTATCCTCTTTTAGGGCAGAAAACTAATAAATATTTTTCAGAATCTATAGTCTGGGAGGATCTATCTGATGTAAAACCACCATGGTAAATGTGCTGTTTGGTCAGAGAGATCTGACCTGTCTGTATGATGTGGTTGTTGTGTCAGTGTTGTGTCCAGACGTGGGTAGAGAATAGATTTTGACACATGGCCCATACTTTGATTGCAGAGCTGTGAGTTTCTGTTGTCAACCAAGCAGTGTCTATTCAGTTGGTGACTTTACTCGAGTGTATCTGTGCAGTACTTGTGACAGAGACCACCAATATTGCCCGCCCGCACGGAGAGGGGGGACCACCTGATTTCAGCACCAGAGCTACAACTACAAGATGAGTGAGCCTCTGGTCTGCTGGACATTCACCAACGCTGTGTAGTTACTAATATCCCCATAAAAATTCCCACCATTTTCTGGACACTGTGTAGTCAATATAGACAGGTGTGATGAGGCCACCCCAACAGCACAAACATTAACTATCCTCCCAAGTAGATGACTACTAGAACATTTTAATAAAACTAACTAGTATAGTACATATATATGTACACTATTGCATTTATGATATAATATTCCATGCATTTTTTTCATAATCTCTAAATCCTTTTAAGTTCTGGTCAATCTAAAAAATTGATCCAGAACAAAATAAATGTAATATAATTCTATCAAAAAATTTTACACACGTGAGTTAGTTCAGTGTATTTTAACATTTATTAATATTATTAGTCTTGTTAAATATCTGTGGGTATATCTATAACCTATTACACCACACTACATATCATAACCCTAGACACTTTACGTAGCCACATTCATTAAAAAAAAAATTAAGTGTGAGGTCGTAGTGGTAGCAAGAAAGGCCTTCTGACCACATCCAAAGAACATCTCCATCATACAGGTATATGCCCCCACTACTGACTATGAGGATGAGGCAATTGATACATTTTATGACAATCTGGATGAAGCAATTAAGAAAATTCCAAAGAAAGATCTTCTCATCGTGTTAGGTGATTGGAATGCTAAAATAGGGCCAGATGCATACGGTCACTGGGCTGGTACAGTGGGGAGATTTGGGACAGGTGAAACCAACGATCGAGGACTAAGGCTACTAGAATTTGCCAGCAACTATAAACTAACCATTGCAAATACACTATTTCCTCATAAGTTATCAAGAACAACGTGGCATGCCCCAAAAACTGAGATACATGGCCAAATTGATTTTATTCTTGTATCCAAAAGATTCAAGTCCAGTATTAATAAAGCCAAGACTAGGACTTTTCCTGGCGCCGACATTGGTAGTGATCACGACATGGTATTGATGACGCTCAAGCTTAAACTTAAAAAGAACTATAATCAAAACAGATGTTCTCAGTTAAGATTCAATTTAGACAAACTGAAAGATCCAGAAATCGCGGGAATCTTTGAGGCAACTGTTGGAGGAAAATTCGCAGCTCTCAACTTTTTGGAGGATGATATCAACTCAATCACAGAGAACATGAAAGACGTGCTCATTGAATCAGCAACAGAAATACTTGGTAAAAGAAAGAAAATAAACAAACCATGGGTTACAGATGACATTCTGAAGTTATGTGATACACGGCGGGAAATGAAAAAGGTTAAGAAAGAGGTTCCTGAAGCAGCATGGCAATACAGTATGGTGAATAAAAATATTAGGAAGAAAATGAAACAGGCCAAAGAAAAATGGGTAGCTGATCAATGTGAGTCCATTAATACGGGGCTAATAAAAGGTAACAGCAAGGCAGCTTTTGACACATTAAGAAAACTATCAAAACCCCAACAGCCCAGGGTAACTGTCATAGAAGATAGCAATGGGGCTCTGCTCAATGAAAAAACAGCTGTAATGAGAAGGTGGACAGAATATTGTAAAGAATTATATAACTGTAAACTTGACACTGACTTAGGCATATTAAACAACATTAAGTGCGAAAACAGGGAACTCGGAAATGCAGCAATATTACGGGAAGAAGTGGAAGAGGCTATATGTTCGATGAAAGGAGGGAAGTCACCGGGTGTGGATAATATCCCAGCAGAGCTCTTGAAATATGGAGGACCAGATATAGTAAAAATCATGACAACAATTTTCCAGAAGATATGGAGTACAAAAAAAATGGCCGAAAGAATGGACGCAGTCATTAGTAATACCGCTTCCAAAGAAAGGAAATCTAAAAATGTGCAAGAACTACAGAACCATTAGCCTTATTAGTCATCCAAGTAAGGTGATGTTAAGGATACTTTTGAACAGAATAAAACAGAAATCAGAAGAAATCTTGTCAGAGGAACAGGCTGGCTTTAGACCAAAAAGAAGTACCTCAGAACAAATCTTCAATATTAGATTACTTATCGAAAAAACATCTCCAACATCAACACGATTTATACCATAACTTCATCGATTTCACAAAAGCCTTCGATCGAGTCTGGCATGAAGGCTTATGGCAAGTAATGAGAAAATTCAATTTTGATACCAACATCATAGATATCATTGAAGCACTATACAAGGACGCAAGCAGTGCTGTTTTTGCAAGCAACGACATTGGAGAATTTTTCAAAACAACTGTAGGAGTTCGGCAGGGATGTATCCTGTCCCCAGTGCTCTTTAATATTTATCTAGAACATATTATGCAGGAGGCTCTCTACGATTATAAATCAACCATATCGATTGGAGGCCGACCTCTGTGCAACCTACGTTTTGCTGATGATATTGATCTGATAGCTGGATCAGAATCAGAACTTCAAGACCTTACCTCTAGACTGGAGAAAGTAACAAGAACGTATGGGATGGAAATTAATATAGAAAAAAGCAAGATATTGGTGAATAGCCATAAGAAACATGTTCCAACCAACATTACGTTAAATGGGCAAACGTTAGAAGAAGTTAACACCTTTAAATATCTCGGGTCCACTATATGTAGTGATGGAAGATCAAGTAAAGAAATCAAGACAAGACTTGAGATGGCTCAGCTGCCATGACAAGGTTGAATGTGATCTGGAAAAGTAACATCAGTTTTCCTGTGAAGATCAAATTATACAAATCACTTGTATTATCTATTCTCTTGTATGGGTGTGAGAGCTGGACACTCACTGCAGATACGGAGCGAAGGATTCAGGCTTTCGAGCATAAATGTTATAGAAGAATTTTGCGCATTTGCTATAAAGAGCACAAAACAAATGTCTATGTTAGAGAGAAGATAAACACCTATGCAGGCCACCAAGAACCACTTTTGTCAATAGTGAAACGTCGAAAGCTTGCCTGGTTTGGGCATGTAACTCGTCATGACTCCCTTTCGAAAACGATCCTTCAGGGAACAGTCGAAGGTAAACGGAGAAGAGGAAGGCAGAGAAAATCCTGGGCTGATAACATCAAAGAATGGGCAGGACACGGTTTTTCCACACTTGTACGCATTGCTGAGGACAGAGAGCAGTGGAGGACCCTGTCTGCTGATGCTTCCACCATGGCACCCCTACGACCCAAGAACGGGTTACGGGCTGAGATGATGATGATGAGGGGCTTAAACGAGCTGAAATTAACAAGTGCTTAAATCCTTCACAAAAGCGTCGGCAGAATTACAGAGTTAACATACTCAGCCAAAGCAGAATTGTTCTCGCTTATTCTGAATATCTTGTGAAGACTCCCTTTGTAATAGAAGTGTCATCACCCTTCTATCTACATCTCTACCAAGAGTAATCTTGTGTAAAGGTAGATACCTTTGAAGCCCATATTAGATACTTGAGTTTTGGCCACTGTTGGACCACTACTGCAAAGCAGGGGAGGCAATACCGTCACATTAGGATGATTTCTTATACTGTGATACAGTATTCCAATATAACAATTACATAATACCGTACAGATATGAACTGTAGGTTTTCCGCAAGACTATTATTATTATTATCATTATCATTATTATTATTATGGCAGTGACCACAATGAAGTTGCTTATTTAAGAAGTCAATGCATCGTTATGTGCCAAAGAGGCATGATGGCAATGGACATACTTCCAGCAACCCTGGTGGACGAAGCTGCCGATCTCATTAATGTAAAGGAGCTCCCTAAGGTGCCACCTCAGACTGTGCGAAACGGAGCTCTTTCAACAAGCGGGGAAAAAAAAGATTGCGCCGAAAGAAACACCAAGGAAAAAACAAAAACAAACCAAAAACGCAGCTCATGTCTATCACATCAAAGGCGCATCATCCACATAGCTATGATTGAAGGAGGTTACTACAAAAAAAATCACGACTCTCAGAAACGTCATAAATGGTAAATAACAGGAGGCTGTGCCTCGAGCTAGCAAACTCATTTGGTAATACACAATGCTACATAAACCACCCCTTCAACAGCATGACTAAAGTGGTTTGGCAAAATATTTCTACGAAGAAATAAAATGCAATGGTAAGAAGGACAGATTACTAGAATGGAACCAGGCCAGGAGGAAGACAGCCGATAGGATAGTCTGGCGCTCTCTCTTCCAAACCTCTACACCTCACGGTAGAAGGGGAACGACTAAGTAAGTAAGTAAGGTAATATTACGGGAAAAGGAATTGAAAGAATCACAAAATCTCCAACCTGGACTCTTGAATCATCAATCAATTGTGTTTTTCAATGTACTCACATGCTATGTGGTAATTTGTCAATTCTCTCAAATAAGAAAGAAAGAAAGAAGGAAAGAAAACAGAAAATAAACTAGACCATATAAAAGTAACAGAAGTGACAGAGGCTACAGGAATCGATCCAGGTCCATCCGAAAGGCACAACCGCTTCTCTGTGACAGTGACACGTGTTATGCCATACAACCAGCTACACACCTGATGCAAGAGGACAGCCGTAGTTGTGGCTTAATGATCCACAAGAAGCACATCAAGAAGATGATGCATTCCAACACTCAGCAAAGCTGAGTACAAAAGAAGCTAGGTCACAGGAGTGAAACGAAAACTGGTATGAAGAAAAGAAAGAAGACCACCAGCTAGCGACATTCTAATATCTAACACTTATTAGAAAGAAAGGAAGAAAAAAACCAAGTTACACTGTGGGTTCTCAACCTTATCGCTGCAATCATCGCCAGTATCATCAACCTAATAATGTTGTCATTATCATTAACCTCTCGCAGCCTGTGCCAATATCAGATTTATTGCGACCTTTTAACCCTCGGCCAACGATGCATTCCAGCCAGGAAATTAATCCAGATTGCAGGGAGGGATTATTTTCTCGTCCGTCTGGCTTTTCAACTCGGCGGGTGCAGAACGAAGCTTCTTGTTTCGAAATCAAGGCTCCTAAAAATTTGGACACAGTCAAGGTGTTACATTTATTCTTAGTCTATATAAGGGTTTCTTAAATTGTGGCCCATGGTCTATCTGTCCGTGAGATTCTAGGGGTCTGTGTACATTACTTAAAATTTAAACTGTAAACTTGTGTTTTTTACTTTAATGTAATTTTTTTTCCCCTCTTAGAAGGGGTCCATATTCTTCATCGGACATCAAAGGGGCCCACAGCCTTCATCGGACAAGAAAGGGGGTCTATGGCACACAAAAATAAATTTAAGAAACCCTGGTCATTCCGCCTTTGCAATTATGTTACAACTTGCAAGAAAATGACTGCAAAGAATTATGTGTTACACCTCATTCTTGCACACAGGCGTATGCTCTTTAGGAAGATATAGCTGTGCGCAAGATGAGATGGCACGATAACGCACTATGTTGAACAGCGCACCATTTGTTTAAAGTATGACGTATATTATAATAAGCGTATGACGTAAGCATCGTCTGCTTTGGAAACTAACGGTTAACTTTCAGGGCTCTTTTGAAGGTGTCCGTCATAGTGTGTGGACGTATTTTTATGTGCTCCGATGTCCACAGAAGTGTTCTTCGATCCGATGATGATCGTTACTTGATATTTGTATGCCAGTGTTAAAAGGCATTCTGGGAGAAGTATATTGACATGTTTATTAATTAAATTCCGTCAAAACCATGACGATGTATCTGATAAGTTGCGTGGACGATGAATATGATTATCGGCAAAATCTGCCTGAGTATTAATGTCTAATGGACGGACCAAACGAATGTGTACGGACAGAACCCTAACGACCATTATTTATAAGATATGGAGCCTTTTCAAATTGTCAAGTGTGAAGGCGTCAATAAATATTTGAAACGTTGGTCAGTCCTCGCTGTAGTTTGATTCCAGTTGTATGATGCTACATTGTGCATGTTTGACATTAACACCAAAGTCTACGTACCCACGACATATATGTAACACCAGCAAAAAGCACCGTAACAAATGATGTGCAACTTATGTCATGTTCTGAAGATGGCACTACTTCTCCTGAATTCAGTTTCTTCTTTTCCATTTCCTTTCGCCGGGCAAGTAAACTCGCCAGCACACACAGACACTTGAAAATTATAATTAACAAAAACTCACTTATAAGAACTAAAGGAAGATGACATAATTTTAAAAACAAAAACTTACACCGGCTGACAATCGAATGTAGACCATTTGGTATTATGTTTTTACGTTTTTTTTTACGCTTCACTATGACAGCCGGCCCAAGTTAAGCGCTGCATGTCGTTAGATAGCGGACATACCAAGACAATTATGTATATCTGATCTATTTAAGGACACGCCGTATTGCCAGTTAAGTAATTATCCAACTTACTTGTCCTCTTTGGGAGCCACGGTAGCGGAGTGGTTAGTGCACTGGCTTCCTAGCTCGGTGGTCCATGGTTCGATCCCCAGTTGAGGTGGGATTTTTTTAGACCGCAAACGGCTCCAGGGTCGACCCAGCCTCATGAATTGGGTACCAGAGCAACTCTGGGAAGGTTAAAGGCGGCCGGCGCGATGCTGACCACATCATCCCTAGTGTGCCGATGGTCAATAAAATATGGGCCATATTCCCAATATGCCTCAGTGGTCAGTGTAACGGGATCCTTTACCTTTTTTTTTGTAACTTGTCCTCTTTGAATACTCGTAAAATCTGGGCTGGACCGAAGTATTCAAGCGCAGGAATCGAGGATTAAAAAAAGGTAGTACCATAGCAGATACTGCCGTAGGGGGTTGAAGTGTTAGAGACTTCGCTAAACTAGGTCCAACATCGAGAGGTGGGGGTGGCCAGTTCCCTTCCTTACTGCCTTCTCCTTCATTAACTCAAGTGAAAAGTCAGGTACTTATTTACAGCTAGGTAGACTGAAGCGTGTCGATACCGTGAATCGAATTAGGCACCTTTGCCGCAAGAGACCAGCGATCTAACCTCTCTGTCGACGTAACCTCTCTGTCGACGGGACGCTCGAGGATAGGCAGCTTTACAAAATTTCAAAAAAAGTGAAGATATACAAAGTTAAAAAAGGCTGCTTTTGTTTCTGGAAGCACAGGGGCATTCAGATATCCCGGGAAATGGAAGAAGCCTTAGACTCATTGAGTCAGAACATGCTTTAATGAATTTTTATCATGGACATGAAGTGTCAAGTAGGTTCTCTGTGGTGTGTATAATTTTTCTTTGCTCTCATGTCTTACAGACACAATCCCACACTGTCGATCATCTCGGTGGAGGTCGTCTTTGACTATCATCTTCAATCTATTTTCTACTGGAAGCCTCCATAAATACAATTTCATTATCGGAATTATCATGATCATCATGTTCCTTTGCGCTCAATGCGGAGAACAGAGCCATCAATGAAGGTGGTCCTCTTGCAGGTAACCTGCAACAAGCAGTCACATGTTCTTACAGTGGTGGTTTTTGTGGCAACATGTTTTACATGATGAGGTTGCGGGTCTCATGCTCATTACCGTAATACCAACGTTTATATGGTTTCTCTTTAAGTGGCGAGTTCTTCGGTCAAATTTTCACTCATTTATTTTCCATATTTTCCACATGACCAAATGAGTACTATCACGAAAAGCGCAAAAAGAAAGGGAGGGAGAGAGGGAGATAGATAGATAGATAGACAGACAGACAGACAGACAGACAGAGAGAGACAGAGAGAGAGAGAGAGAAACAATGTCTTAGACCAGTAGTTCCCAAACTTTTTTCTCTGGGCCACACTTTCGGAATGAAAATTTGCTCCCGCCACATTGAATTTTTTATTGATGAGAAATACCTTCAAGAGAAACAATCAACTCTTAGCAGTGCTTTATTCACAACACAGAACACTTTATTAATTGATCATGAGGCATCCAGAAAGTAAAAAACAATACAGCTACATAAAAACATGATTCATTCACAAAATATACAACTTCAATGAGAGATGTGAGCTTGCTTTTGTCGGGTAATCTCATTTATATTAGGTCTTATTTTAGACAGGCAAACTCTCATCTCCTCATCAACATTAAGAAGGTTATCTCTTTTCTGGTCTTTAATATTTGTCAGAGTTGAGAACCCCTGTTGACAACAATATGTCGTGGAGAACTGCATCTATCTGATATAAAATAAATTATATTACTGAATAAAATCTGGAAAATTCTACGGGTTTCTATACATATATTTCCCAAATTATATCATAGCTAGCAAAATAAATAAGAAAATTACCTTCATATTTATTTTTGGCACATGAATGTTTTTGAAAAACTCTCTTAATCTTTGACTGTATTTGAATCTTCCGCCACACATGCCATCCTTCCACGACACATCAATGTGGCGCGCCACGCCGTTTGGGAACCACTATCTCAGACAGCAGACGAAAATGATAACCCAGAGCAGTTTGGCACAGGTTTGTCAGTGTTCGAGATTTTACAAGATGAATTATTCTGGCTTCTGATCGTAAAGTGACCATGATAAAAGAATGCAAAAAAAAAAAAAATTAAATACTGAAATCAAAATTGGCACTGAGTCAGTTATACAGTTGAGAAATACACTCAAAACACGAGACGTTCCGGATTATAGTTTTCGTTGGCCATAGTCACACACACACACGCGCACGCGCACACACACACACACCCACAAGAGACTAAAGTGAGAGATAAAATGCACAAACTCCATGAGTAATGAAAATTAGCAACAGCACAAAGTATCCATAGGACAAAACGAAGCCAGTGTAGCGGTAATGTATTTTAAACAATACGCGTGTTACGTGTTGCAATATATTTTAAAAACCATGCTGGTCATTCATCAATTTCATGTCAATGTAAATTGAACATGGTGGCAACATCAACTTGAAATAATTCAGCTCAGTCCGTGGTATAGTTACGATAATTTATTATACGCTCCACAGCACAGTCTGTTCTACAATTTTACATTATAAGCATGAATGAGCTTCCATCACACATGGTCCTATGTCCGTTAGCAGACATGAATAATTAGACAAGCGAGCGTCTGTAAAGTTTTCAGTCCGCGTAGAATCTTATAGCGATATCGTGGATCTCGGCTGTCATAATGTACAATACTTCCTCATTAATTGCCACACATCCCTGGCACACACTAGGATGCAGTCATCAATGAATTTATGAATAAACCTGTGGACATCGAACACTTAGACAAAAGCTCTCAGACACACATCTGTACACCTCGACGGACACCAGCCAAAAGAGCCGAAAAGTGACCGTTAGTTCTTAGATGCAGACGGCGCATACGTCATATTTTATTTTAACTTACGTCATAGATAAAATTAATGATGCGGTTTCAAAATCGATGCGTTTTCGCGCTACCTCTGTTGCGCCCAGCAATGCCTTCAGTAGTGAGTGCACGCCTGTGTGCAAAATGAAGTGTAACAATGCGTAAATATAAAGAGGGCTGCTGTAAAACCGAAAGATAAAGCAAATAAATAAAATTAATAATAACTCATCCACACCATAATTTTTCTGCACAAAGAACACATGCTCGTGTAGTAGTGATTTCTATGGCAATTTGTTTTATATGATGAGGTTACCAGCCTCACGCACAACTTCGTATTAGTCGCCTTGTACGGCGTATCCGAGGTCGCAGCAGTCTTATTTTTTTCTCTGGCTCATAAGAGACCCCCCGGGAAGGCCCATAAGAGACCCCCCGGGAACTACAAGGGACAAATAATAATTGTCATCGAGTGAAAGTCTGCCCCATAACAAGTGTAACAATTCTCCTCTAGTTGCTCATTTCAGAACCATACAAATTATGCGCTCCTTATGCAGCATGGAGCCACCATGTTTATAGCTGGTCCCACTGAAGGAAGCCTGCACCAAGCATTCACGTGCTTTTGCAGTGGGGGGTTTCTGTTGCAATTTGTTTTACAGGATCAGGCTGCCAGTCACATGCACAATCTCAGGATGAGGTTGCCAGTCAAATGCACAATTTCATTACAGTCGTCTTGAACATGCTCGAGGGTGCATATATATATATGTGTGTGTGTGTGTGTCTGTCTGTCTGTCTTTACATTCATGATTTAATACAATGGGCATGTTTCAGCTTTGCTGTACTTAAGGATGGGTCGTAAATCACTGCTTCTAACAGCAAACAGAAATACCAGTACTACATTATGATGAGAATTCTCTATTACCTCTTTGCCAAAGAGAAGTTATTGTGTTGCTTACCTGAAAAACTATGGTAACATGATTTATGGGAGTACGCCGAGAGGGGAGGATATTAGGAATGGGAGTAAACCCAGAAAGGAAAATATCACAAATGGAAGTACGCCAAGGGACGACAATAAATCTATTTCATATTCTGCTGTTGCGATTATGGGCAGATATACTCAATTTTTATTTACTCGCATGAAAGTGCCGACTGGTAAGATCTGCCACAGCTGCATTCCTGGCCAGATGAAGCCGGGCTCTACCTGGTTTACGCAACGACCGTGTTTACCAATACCACCACCGAGGAACTGTCGAGAGAGGAAGACTGGGAGTATGCTGAGGGAGCAGGCTGTTAGCAGGATGCAGGAATACGCCCAGACAAAATGATAAACACCAAGAAGGATGAATCATCATTGCCCTTTTCGCTCTTTGTGGAGCATGGAACCACCAATGCAGTTAGTCCTTTTGCAGGAAGCCTGCACCAAAGCATGTATATGCTCTTGCATCGGTGGATCCTGTAGTAACTTATTTTGTTTGATGACGTTGCCAGCCTTAAGCATAACATATTGTTAATCACCGAAAAAAAAAAATATATATATATATAGTCACGGGATTGCCTCCCCTTGCTTTGCTTGGTCCACTAATGGCCACAACGCAAACGTTTCTAAAAGTAGGTCGTCCAATGTATCAATCTTCGCGCAAGATTACTCTTGCCAAAGATGTAGATAGAAGATGAATGGCGTTTCTACCTTAGGGGAGCATTCACAAGATATTCCCAGAAGTCAAGAACAAACGCGGCTTAAGGGCTGAGCAAATTTGTTAACTTATTATCTGGTCCGTCGTCTTTTGTGAAAGGTTTATGCAATGATTCTGGCCCGTTCAAGCCCCCAGCTGGAGTAATTCAACGAATGCCCTCTTATAAGTAATGGCTCTATATATATATATATATATATATATATATATATATATATATATATATATATATATATATATATATATATATATATATATATATATATATATATATATATATATATATAAAGAAGAACTGGCTCATACGTTAGCTTTCGTCACATATACTGAATCAACTATTATTGTTTAGTTTAAAATAACATACAACAAATTTAATAGTCAATAAGTCTTTAACACGTGAAAATAAATATGGAAAATTGGGTGAAAACTGAAATTAAAGTTTCCTCACTGAGGTTTAGAATGGACTTTAGAATGTCTTTGACTTTTGCTATAGCCTGTTACACAAAACTTAGCTCCAGATGAGTCCTGGAGCTGTGGTTTCCGTCACTTCTTTTTGGTGATGAGTACACTTCTCCACATAACTCGTCTACTGCAGGCGGTTTAGTGTTGATACTCTTCTCTCACACTAGTGGCGTAGGAACTTAAGTACTTAAGTCTGATGTCTTGTAACGACGAACTGTGACAAACAGAAAGAAACAAATGCCTTCTGCTTAGTACATATGTTCTCCGCAAACTAACATGCCCATTTTCATGCACCCACCAATGTTAACCTCTCAGAATAATTAATTTCCTGAGCACCCAATGTAACTCAGGGAATATGATGAAAATTCACCAATATCCTTCTGGGTGTCAACTCGGAAATTGCGTCTGGAGTGCGTGAATAATGATCTGCCTGAATTACAATTAAAAAAAAAGGTATATAAATCTCACAAAATGATTGTATACACTTTAGGCACATGTGATGTAATCATCACTCATTATTCGTCCTTACACCCGTCTGAGTTCTGGGGTCATTTCTGCTGTCGGGTTTCCCCGCACGACTAGTCAGAAACAATCACCAGCTCTTGCAGTAGTGGTTCATGCATATACTATTTTCATATGCTGAGGTTGCCAGCCTCGTATATAACCGCTTAGCAAGAAACCTGTAAAATTTACATTAGTAAATAATTTGTTTACAATTACCCCAAAATTTTGGGAATGCACACTTCTCCTGGCACAGATTTAGAATGGACACAGCTCTGTATTAGAGCTTCGAGATCACTTAGGTCTGGAAATATAAGTTGATTCTTCTGACGGCTGGTGTTCTGCAAATTCCTGGCCTGGGAAAACTGTTTGTATAATTCCTATTATGATTTAGTCTGGGAAATACAATTCCTCTGACGGCTGGTGTTCTGCGAATTCCTGGCCTGGGAAAACTGTGGTTAGAATTCCTCTCTGACTTGTGATAAAATTCCCAAGTTTCCAGTCTTGTATTAAAATTGCGGGTTTACTTGTAAATTCCAAAGTTGCCCAATACTCGATCTGGTACTTATAATTATGAAATGATAAGTCCTATCCTCTTTCCTCTGGCTTGTAGGGGGTGTTTAGTTGACGCTGCGATGCAGTCTGTGCTGTTCTTTGTCTGATTTCTACAGTATATCTCACACTCCTTAGTTTCAAATCCCAGCTGTGTTTCCGCCGAATGTTCCAATCAATTCATTGTAGATTCTGGCGAACCAATCAAATCTATCTAGCACTGTGTGGGTGGGGAAGT
This sequence comes from Oreohelix idahoensis, assembly GCA_024509875.1. Taxonomy (NCBI): domain Eukaryota; kingdom Metazoa; phylum Mollusca; class Gastropoda; order Stylommatophora; family Oreohelicidae; genus Oreohelix; species Oreohelix idahoensis. The sequence goes on from JAMPIV010020381.1 coordinate 221,709, forward strand.
TTATCATTACTCATCCCACGCGTATTTGAAAATATTAAATTTAATATACACGCGTGGCCTCTTACAACAGTGATGTCATATCGTTACATAAGACTTCCGGCGCACCTCTATCTATCACAATATTGTGACCAGGTGTTTATGTCGTAATAACTCAGGGATGGTCGCTCGCCACATGTGTTCCGCCAGACAAACAAATCTGGTTCTATTCAGCACTCCTGCCCAACGCAGCTTGAATAAACAAACACCGTCGCTTGAAAAGATGGTCAGACAGATTATGCGATAAAATATTATCGCTGGCCGGGTCACCAAACCTGGCGGAGCGTAACAATAGTCTGGGAGTGAAGTGTGAAACAAATTACTCCCGTAGCAAATACTGCCATAGGGAAGTGGCGTGTAAGAGACATCACCATGCTATGTCCAGCATAAAGAGTAAAATGAATGAAAGGGCAAAATGAAATGCCAAATAACAAGTGAATAATGAAGAAATATGAACAAAATAAGTTTACTGCCGGAGGGCTGAAGGTGAGAGATCACATAAAATGACAGGAACAGCCATTTCGTCGCACACGTCGCACACACAAACACACACACATATAATATATTATATATATATATATATATATATATATATTTATATATATATGTAAATATATAAATATATATATATATAAATATATATATATGCGCATGAGAAAGGAGTAATCCCAAACTTTCTTAGTCTCCACAGAGGGCCCCCCCCCGCCGGATCTATATAGGGCTAAACAGGAACACATTGGGGATATACTGATGGAGAAAGATGTTAGTAATGGGAGTACATCAAGAGAGAAGAATGTTTGTTATGTAATACGGCAGGTAGGTCAGTTCCAGAAGTTAGCTGAAGGCGGATGATGTTACTGAAGTACGGCAAGACAGTAGGTCAGTTACAGAAGTTAGCTGAAGGCGGATGATGTTACTGAGGTACGGCAAGACAGTAGGTCAGTTACAGAAGTTAGCTGAAGGCGGATGATGTTACCGCAGTACGGCAAGACAGTAGGTCAGTTACAGAAGTTAGCTGAAGGCGGATGAAGTTACCGCAGTACGGCAAGACAGTAGGTCAGTTACAGAAGTTAGCTGAAGGCGGATGATGTTACTGAAGTACGGCAAGTCAGTAGGTCAGTTACAGAAGTTAGCTGAAGGCGGATGATGTTACTGAAGTACGGCAAGACAGTAGGTCAGTTACAGAAGTTAGCTGAAGGCGGATGATGTTACTGAAGTACGGCAAGTCAGTAGGTCAGTTACAGAAGTTAGCTGAAGGCGGATGATGTTACTGAAGTATGGCAAGACAGTAGGTCAGTTACAGAAGTTAGCTGAAGGCGGATGATGTTACTGAAGTACGGCAAGTCAGTTACAGAAGTTGGCTGAAGGCGGATGATGTTACTGAAATACGGCAAGACAGTAGGTCAGTTACAGAAGTTAGCTGAAGGCGGATGATGTTACTGAAGTACGGTAAGTCAGTAGGTCAGTTACAGAAGTTAGCTGAAGGCGGATGATGTTACTGAAGTACTGCAAGTCAGTAGGTCAGTTACAGAAGTTAGCTGAAGGCGGATGATGTTACTGAAATACGGCAAGTCAGTAGGTCAGTTACAGGGGTTAGCTGAAGGCGGATGATGTTACTTAAGTACGGCAAGACAGTAGGTCAGTTACAGGAGTTGGCTGAAGGCGGATGATGTTACTGAAGTACGGCAAGACAGTAGGTCAGTTACAGAAGTTAGCTGAAGTTACCGCAGTACGGCAAGACAGTAGGTCAGTTACAGAAGTTAGCTGAAGGCGGATGATGTTACTGAAGTACGGCAAGACAGTAGGTCAGTTACAGGAGTTAGCTGAAGGCGGATGATGTTACTGAAGTACGGCAAGACAGTAGGTCAGTTACAGGAGTTAGCTGAAGGCGAAGGGTGTTACTGAAGTAAGTCGAGAGATAGAGGTCAGTTACAGGAGTTAGCTGAAGGCGGAGGATGTTACTGATGTAAGGCGAGAGAGTAGGTCAGTTACAGGAGTTAGCTGAAGGCGAAGGATGTTACTGAAGTACGGCGAGAGAGTAGGTCAGTTACAGGAGTTAGCTGACGGCAGGGGATGTTACTGAAGTACGGCAAGGATTGAGGATGTTAATTATTGTATCACGACTAAGAGGATTATCAGCTATAGAGTATGCTTACTGATGAGAATATCAGCTAAAGAGGAATGCTGAGGGCGAAGGATGTTACTGCATTATGCCAATTTTTTTCCTTCACCAATGGTGGCAATGAGTTTTTTTTTTTCTGTTGTAAAACTGACGAGCGTGTTTTATGTGTCACATTAGGACACTGCTAAAAGAGTCATGTAATACAAGCAATTTGAAGAAAGAATTGAGGATAAAGGTCCTACACTAGATGTAGCTATTTAGAAGAACCGGGCACGTCTCGTGGAAAGAGAAGAAAACAAAGAGGTCACAGTAATCCTAGGAATGAAAAGAGAATTAAGGATGTCAAATTAGACAGTTAAAACATTATGGCCATATAAGAAGACATAATACTTTGCTGAAGACCATAATGAAAGGATGAGTTGAAGGCAAACTTACAAGGGGAAGACAGCGCTATAAGTGGGAAGATAACATCAAGTGATGGGCAGGAAAGAGTCTATCAGTGCACCATCAAGACAAGAGACAGAAAACGTTGGAGATCCATTGCTGCCGACCTTCGTTGTGGAGATCACAGCTGATGATGATGATGGCAAGCAGAGTATATACTGCCGTCAGAAGCAAAAAGCTAACGGAAGAACTACTGCAATGATCTCCAATATTTTCGGTTTCACGCCGTAATGTAACACTGTGATACATTTTTATGTTCCCTCTGCAAGGAGTTGAAAAACGTTCAATAACAGTCATGAATACTGGAGAACATTACAGAGTGAAGCTTTGAAGAGATGTAACAGCCTACGCAGTCGACGTGGCACCTGATGGTGTTAGTGCTGCCAGCGATGATTACGATAATGAAAATCAGGAGGTAACTGGGGGTCGGAGTGGCCTCGAATTCTAGAGGTGCCGGGTTCGATTCCCAGTAGAGGGAATATAATTTATGGAATTTTTTTTTTCTTCAGAACCAGTGGTCCTAATGATGTCATACTCCCACTGGTCTTATGGGTAGTGAGATCGGACACCTAACCTTCTCGGATAAGGACGAAAAAATAGGAGGTCCTGTGTGCAAGTTGCGCACGTTAAAAATCCCACGGAAGTTGGAAATCGTAAAGAGTAGGCCATAAGGCCGCTGACCTGACAAAATCTAAAAATCAGAAACCTACACACCAAATATATTTATAGAATGTGTGATTCCTATATACACACATTGGGATTCTCGCCACTGTTACGGAGTTCGTGCACTGTGCTGAGATCCTCCTTGTATGATGTAAGGAAGGAGATTGGAGCACTGATGAAATTGTCCGTGTGCAATGAACGATAGTCCTAAAAACCAAACCAAACCAGACATTACAACTCAGCGACAGATCCCAGTTTGTTCAACACACAATTTCACAGCGGGCAGCAACTTATGCTGTCTCTTGTGACGTCACTTATTTGGCCATTTGAGATTTTATGTTTTGTTTTGTTCCTGTGAATAAAAAAAATAAAACACATTATTATGTCAAACAGCAGTAACTGCTCATTGGTTTGACATATGTTTCCTGTACATCTAGAGGAAACAAGTGAGGATACACACCTTTACAAATAGGAAATCACCTGTTTAATCAAGAATGTACATCTCTTCTACAGGTAACACAGGTAAAGGTAGCCCCACGGCAGATACTGACGCAGGAGAGTGAAGTGTTAGAGACTTCGCCATACGAGGTCCAGCATCCAGAGGTAGGGGGTGACCAGTTCCCTTCCTCACTGCCTTTTCCTTCCCTAACTCAAAGAGCAGAGTCAGGTACCCACTCACAGCTGGGTAGACTGGAGCAGGTCAGTACCGTGATCCGAACCGGGCACCTTTGCCGCGAGAGACCAATGCGTACTCTAACCACTCTGCCAATCGGACGCTCCTTCTACAGGTAAAGACAAACAAAAAAAAAAACCAGATAAAACTCAACTAGAGAATTAAAGATGATATGTATGAACTGTCTCTGCAATATTAGAACAGAGCGCTTTGCTCCTAGCAGTTCTTCACGTCGCTAATCTCTCTCCCCCCCCCCCCCCCCCCCCCCCCCCCCCCCCCTTTTTTTTTTTTTTTTTTTTTTTACATACATCTCAGAGAAAATTGAACTGGTGAACTCAATTCCACCTCGGTGCCTTGCTCTCATATACAGGGCAGTTCCACGAGACGAGAGCGTTTTTTCATCGTAAGTTTCGTCTGTTAAGTACTTCTTATTTTCAACAGCAAGGGGGGAAATGGTGCTGTTAATAACAGCGTCACTCTGAAAGAAAGTTGTGTGCTATCCAGGGTGCACTAGAAAACTCAGTGATAAGTGAGTACGCTGAGTAAGATTGAGGATGTTTCTATGGGTTTCTTTATGCTAGTGCACACAGTCTGATTCTAATGAGTTTCTAAAAATATCTAGCCCTGATACCCCTCTCAAACACCCACTTATAATTCAATAGTGATTCCCAGGTCGTAAGAATAAAAAACAAAAACGAAAAGTGATAGCCTATCTAAGCTGAAAAGGTGCAACTCAGTGGTTCTCAGCCTTCTGGCTTTTATTAAACCCTTCGGCCCCTCCTATTAGTATGGGTAAAGGTAAATGATGGAATCCAGTGGACTCTGACTAAGCACTTGGATGATCTGGATTTTGCTGATGACTTGGCTCTTCTGTCCCATAACCGTAATCAGATGCAGGACAAAATGAAAAGACCTCATGAGAGGTCACAGCAATTGGGTCTGAAAATACACAGGGAAAAGACAAAGATAATGAGAATAAATGCAGATAATGAAAACAGGGTTGAACTTGAAGAAGCACCAATACAAGATGTAGAATCGTACACATATATTGGCAGCAATATAGACAAAGTTGAAGGGACAGATAGTGATATCAAAATAAGAATACAAAAAGCAAGAGGAGCTTTCATTGCATTGGGAAATATATGGAGATCAAGAGAAATCGGATCCAACACGAAAATAAGAATCTTCAACTCAAATGTGAAGTCAGTCCTACTGTATGGCTCTGAGACATGGAGAACAACAAAGACAACAACCAAAAAGCTATAGACTTTCATAAATTGGTGCTTGCGTAGAATAGAGGGATTAAAATGGTATGACAAGGTTACCAACGTGGAACTGATGACAAGAACTAGACAAGTGCCAGTGGAACAAGAGATGAGAAGAAGGCGATGGCGATGGATAGGACACACACTGAGGAAACCTGCTGATAGCATTACAAGGCAGTCCTTGTTCTGGAACCCCCAGGACAAGAGAGGCAGAGGTAGACCAAGAAGCACATGGAGAAGAGAGCTGGAAACAGAGATGAAAATGATAAGGAGAACGTGGAAAGAACTTGAGATGATGGCACGTGACAGGAGGACTTGGCATATGTTTGTTGAAGGTCTATGCTCCTTTGGGAGTGGAGGGTTATGAATGAATGAAAGGTAAAGGATCCCGTTACACACCCATAGAGGTATATTGCAAATATGGTGTTAGTCCCATACTTTTTTGGCCATCGGAACACTAGGGGTAATGTGGTCAGCATCACGTCGGCCGCCTTAACCTTCCCAGAGTTACTCTGGTACCCAATCCATGAGTTTGGAGCCGTTTTCGGTCTTGAAAAAATCCCGCCTCAGCTTGTGATAGAGCTAGGAAGCCAGTGCTAATTCCGTATGAGAGGAAATAAATTATAGAGTCCACCACACGTGTACACAAATAAATAAAGAAATAGATTAATTAATTTCTCGTAAAGAAAACTCTATTCGGTACACAATATTATTAGTATCATGAAGCTGTTAAAAGTTAATCTTCTTCTTCTTCCGTCCTTAGCCACCGACCGTCAAAGCAGTCAGTGGCCATTACGCCTAATGGCGTCTTAGGGCAACAGCAGATAGGTTTTCTTTGCCATTGTTTCCCATCACGCCTATTGGCGTCTTTAGGGCAACGGCAAATCAATCCATTTGCTGTTGTTTCCGTAATCGAAGTGACTGGCAAACGGGTGATCAGCCCGTTGGTGTTAAAAGTTAATAAGAATAGTCAAATAAAGTTTCAAGACCTGAAGATCTTTTATATTTGGACATGCGCCCTAATATAACCGACTAGGTTGAACGGGACGCTCCTCGCCAACACGAGGCAAAATTTTATTTTAAAACAATAAATAAATTAGTGAGACCCTTTATTCTGTTTCATGTCAACCAACATTTTTATTCCTGGTACAGTTTTTGAAGGAGACACCAGCATATCATATCTACTCTCCAGTTTGTTTCTTGCTTTGGATCTGACTGAGAACATAACTCGCCCTTCTCACTTCAATCTCCAACGTTTTTTACTAACACTACCACTTCTGGAAATATTTAAATAGGATAATATAGATATTCACCAAATATTTCCCGTACCCCCTTGACAAGTTTCTCGGAGACCCTGCGTGAAAGCGTACTCCAGGTTGAGAACCCTTGGAAAAGCCCATTTTTAAAAAAAAAATGTTTTTATCAAAACAACAACAACAACTAACTTTTGCGCAGGAAAAAAAAAAGAGAACATATTGCCATCTTCAACAGAACAGGACAGGATCAGAATAAAAAACATAACAGAAGCCGAGTTAACCGTAACACACTGATTAAAGAATGAATAGAAAATTAATGAGATCAGTTTCTATTTATCTGTAAGGCTCAAGACTCATTTTGTCTTTTAGCTCAACTTCAGTTATTGTCGCACTGCTGTAGTCACTCTGTGTGTTTAACCAGGGATGTGGTGTAGCAGTCGGGATTCAGAATCGTCCATTCGGTCTATTTTTTTTTTTTAAGTGGAGTCGGAAAAAAAGCTTCAGACTCCGAATCTGCGAGAAAGAGAAAGAGAGAGAGAGAGAGAGAGAGAGAGAGAGAGAGAGAGAGAGAGAGAGAGAGAGACACACACACAACAAGACTATGAACAAAATAGAGCATTCTTCTTCAACTGCCATGCCAACTGGCGTAGTTGATCATGTTGTTGCACAACTTCCTGTCCTCAAAAATGTTTATTAGCTCTGAGCAAATTTGGTCGAGAAATGCGTGAAATAACGAGATTATCCCCAGTGACCATTCATTTAAGATGGGGTAAGAGGGCAAGACGGGTCACAGATGGCAAAAGGTTCAACCCCAGTTTACCATGGTTTCCAACTTTTCCGTCACTAGGCGACACATCCTTTAGTTTACAGGTTAACGAATTTGAAAGTCATTGCACTAGCTGACTATTATACTACGAAAAACAAGTAAACAAATCAGTGGAATTCCAAAACTAAAAACTGATATCATTTAGAACAGTGGTATTCAACTTTTCTGGTCGCGTACCCTCAGATATAATTTATCTTTAACTATGTACCCCCAAGATTATTGGTGCATAATTCCAAGTATTCAATTTACCTATACATAAATAAAATTCTAGGACTAAAAGCATCTAAAATAAATTACATAACTTACATCCAATATAATAAATTAAAGTTAAATATTTTTTAAATAATTAAACAATAAGTTATTTACTTAAAATAATGAAAAATAAGAAAACCCTCCGATAGTGCATTGGCAGATATATTTTTTTCATGTACCCCCTTAGATGTCTTCTCGTACCCCTATGGGTACACGTACCCCCAGGTTGAATCCCACTGATTTAGAAAATAGATATTTTTTTACTGTGTATTTTTAACTATTACAAAATAATTATTCATCATCATCATTTCCATTTTCGCGCCACATTGAGCATTCAGTTACCACCGCCACGGGTCCCCCCTTGCAGAAAACCGGCCTCAAAGCATTCATGCATTCCAGCAGTTGTAGTGTCGGTAGCAAACTGTCCAACACTCGAACGTGAGAACTGTTTTACATGCTAGCACACATGGACAATGTCACATTAACTGCCTCTTACGACACGCTTGAGGCAGCAGTAGCCCCTATTGTGTGTAAGAAACTCACAGGAATAATCAGTGACCTAGAGGTTGAAAACAAGTGATGGAAACACTGAAACGAATACAATGAAAGAATGCTTGCTATTATACTACAGTCCGTATCATAAAAGTAACAAGTTATACAGCATGATAAAAGGGGAAAAGCATGCAGTATCATAAAGGTAAGAAAAAGAAATTATACAATATCATAAAAGCAAAAAAAAAATTTAAAAAACATTATATATTAAAATGTTATACAGTATTATACACGTAAAAAGTTTTGAAGTATCATAAAAAAGTTAAACACCATTATACAAGTAAAAAGCTAGACATTATCATAAAGTAACAAAATCATACAGTATCATACAAATAAAAAGTACTACGGTATTACAAAAGTAAAACGTTCTACAGTTTCATAAAAGTAAAAAGTCTACAGTACTTTAAAAGTAAAAAAGCTATACAGTATCACTTTACGTCCCTTTGGCAGTTTATAAACTTTCACTTTTTATACAGTATCATACAAGTAAAAAATATACTAAATCATACAAGTATCAGATCTTATTTGAAATCATTAAAATAAAATAAAAATTGTGCTCACTACAGTGTGAACGCAGCTTAATCAATTTTCAGTTAATATGCAACGGAATAAAATAACGCGGTTCCGATCACCCTGTCAAATACGTCACGAATTCTCTCCCCCCGCCCCTTCTCTCTTTCTCTCACTCTCGCGTCACATTTCCATGACGCACACTGTAATATGGAAAGTTGGCTTCATTTTACAAATTACTCGCATGCCAATATATAAACATTTAAACAACGCATTCCGTTTTATTCTTTATATATCTGATCTTATTTTTTCCTGTCTCAATTAACTGCAGGTCAATCTCACTTTATATATATATATATATAATTTTTATATGAACCTGTTTGATTTCTGGGGTAGACGAAGAAATAAAAGAATCAGTGCTCCCTCGGATATGCCGTAAGAGGCGACTGGGGCGACGAAGCTGTGCAAGAGGATGGCAAACTTATCAAGTAAATAACACTGTGTTACAGAAACTACCGCTGCAAGACCAAACATAAGTTATCTGAAGCAGGCTTCTTGCTTGGAGGTTAACGGCGGCGATGGTACGATGTTTGTTACAAAAAAGTCAAAGCAGAAGGTACATAGTTAAAGATAAATTATATCTGAGGGTACGCGACTAGAGAAGTTGAATACCACTGTTCTAAATGATAAAAGTTTTTAGTTTTAGAATTCCACTCATTTGTTTACTTGTTTTTCGACAATGATGATTTATCTATGGATCTCGAAACGACAAAAGACACACCATTCTCATATGTCTTCTTCACTGGACGTCACTCCAAGTTGGTATAGTATAATACTCCTCCATTATGTTACACTAGACCCAGACAAGTGCAAGTGGGACAAGAGATGAGAAGAAGATGCTGACGAAGGATATGATACCCACTGAGGAAACCTGCTGATAGCATTATAAGGCAATCCCTGTTTTGGAATCCACAGGGAAAGAGAGGCAGAGGTCGACCAAAAAACGTACGGAAACGAGAAATGACGACAGAAGTGATAATGATGAGGAAGGCATAGAGAGAACTTCAGCTGGCCCTGACATTGAAGAAACCTGTTGATGTCATTACATGGCAGTCCTTGCTCTGGGATCCCAGGGAAAGAGAGGCAAGGGTAGACCACAAAACACATGGAGAAGAGCACTGGAGACAGAAGTGACAATGGTGAGGAAGGCGTAGAGAGAACTTGAGCGGATGGCACGTGACAGGGGGGAACTCGGCGTGTGTTTGTAGAAGGCCCATGCTCTTTGGGGAGCTAAAGGGTAGTGATTGATTGAATGATTATGTTACACTCTTCTATAATCCTAAAAGATTGGAGCGGCCATTCTGTTCCCACTGGAATTTACGACAGCGAAGCCAGCTACCTTCTCTTACAAGTCAAATCATTTTTATTTATTCTGTTGTGTTTTTAATTTAATTCTCGCTTTCTTTCTTTTCTGTTTTCTCGTGTTGTCCCCGACGAAGGCTTTGTTGTCGTAACGTAGGAAAATTTCCTAGTTCTTTGTCCTACTAAGATGCGTTACCTATTTGCGTTTATCTCGCCATAATTCTAAAACAATAAAAGAAAGTAGTTTTTAGTGGCGTTTTTAGCCTTATGATGCAGTCCTTGAGTTGGAATCCACGCGGTAACAGAGGTAGATGGAGACTGAAGAAGAGAAGTGAAGACAGACATGAAGGGGATAATGAAGATATGGAAAGACCTTGAGCCTTGGTAGCGCAGTGGTTAGTGCACTGGCTTCCTAGCTCAGTGGTCCATGGTTCGATCCCCAGTTGAGGTGGGATTTTTTAGACCGCAAACGGCTCCGGGGTCGACCCAGCCTCATGAATTGGGTACCAAAGCAACTCTGGGAAGGTTAAGGCGGCCGGCGTGATGCTGACCACATCACCCCTAGTGTGCCGATGGTCAAGAAAATATGGGCCTAACACCATATTCCCAATCTGCCTCAGTGGGCGTGTAACGGGATCCTTCACCTTTTGGGCTGACGGTACGGGCTGGAGGACTTGGCATAAGTTTGTTATGCTCATTTGGGAACTTAAGAGTGGTGTTGATGATGATAAAGCCGACCACAACGACGGGTATGATGAATATGATGATGAATATATGTACTTTTATAAATACACGACAACTCTGCCTATCTTCCCCTTTAGCAAGTCCCCCACAGCACTGATTAAAGCTCTTCCTAGCTTTTCGTTATACCACTGTCTTTTTTTTTTTAACCGTGTTCGGAATCTGTATCCAAGTGGTCCTTCATCTCTAGTCCCCACAGGACAGAGAGGCAATCTCATCTTCGAGCTCGTCACTGATCCCAGAGCACAATGGGAGGACGCAGAAAATAATTAGCAGGCCAGCAAATGGCCAGCTTTGGTACGGTACTCCAACTCATTAGCGGCTGGGGGGATCCCACACAATATGTTATGAAGATACTGGATATCTCTTTTTTTAATGCTTTGTATGGCTTTTATTTTTCATCTTTGCCCTCTCTATTTTCAAATCACTTTAATTCCAACCTTGGTGTTTGTGAATCACTATATCCCTACATCTGGTATCATGCTATAACAATCATTAGACTGCACCATCCCCAGGCATGTCGTACAATGCGACTAATATGAGGTTGTGCATGGGGGGGGGGGGGGGCCTGGCTACCTCATCATGTTAAACACACTGCTACCTACATGTGACCGCTTGACATACACTGCCATTAATACGTGTTAAAAACCACATAAAATGAGAAATAACAACGTTAAAAGCAGTTAAGACATTTGTGCACAAAATACAGTATCATGAAAAGTTCACGGCCTCGAGAGAAGCTGTCCCAGAACAACAAAATAGTAAATGCATGTTTATTGAATGGAAAGTTTTGGGAGAAGTTGCTAATCTGGGTTTTTTCCGTTGCTAGAGTGAGAGTCGTGTGAAAAAAAGTCGAAAAGCTGAGGAAGCGTGTGCAAATGTAGATGTTTGGTACCGTGTGAAAAATAAAGCATCGTGTGAAAATTGGTGGGAAAAAAGAGTGGGCTGTATAAAAAGAAGAGACGTGGGCGATTGAGAGGGCTTGTACAGATTTTAAGATTCGTTAGGCGAGAGGATTTTTACAGAACTTCGTCTTTGAGATTATCAAGACAAGTTTTTTTTTTTTAACTTGACAAGTTTTTCAAGTTAGACGAGTATTTTTAAGTAGACAAGTTTGTATTTTACTCTATTGGATATATTATTCCTGTGGATTTACATTTTCATTTTTGGATACTCACTACTTTGTGTAAGAAAGAAATAAGTACTTCACCATTGTGCCAATAACATTGCTGTTCCAAATGACGTTAATAAACTATATTTTATTTTTCTACATTGCTGAGTTTTCTTTGGAATATTACAGTTGGATATTTTTGACAAAACCATTATACGAGATTGCTTTTCACTAAACATAAAAAGGGTACGAACGAACTCTGGGAAGGAAGAATAAAATAAGGTCAAGAATTTCCATCTCAGGCGGACAGGCCTGTAACGACTTGAACCAAGAGACGTACAAGAGTTAGCGCACTTCAAAATATTTACCTGCGCACAACACAATTAACTGAACTGACCCGGCCAACTGACGGACACACACATTCTTACATTGATGTTGTAACCAGCCCGGTTACATACAGAAAAGACCACTGTAAGTACAGGTGAATGATTGGTGCAGGCTGCCTGCAAGGGGACCAGCTGCAGTGCTACTTTCATGCTCAGTAAGGAGCGCAAAGGAACATGATGATGATAATCTTTGTTTTTTGTTTGTACCTTGTGGTCGCTTTAATATAATATGTTTCTCATGTTTTCATTGTTTATATATGTGTTATTTGTCTTTGTTATTTTTTTTATCTTCTCTCGACACTGACTTCAATGTCATGTTTTTGTTTTCTCCTTCTTTTAGCTTCCTTCTACCCTGATCTCAATGTATGTTTTAATGTGTTACAGATTTACACGTCACACTATGACAGATTTACACGTCCGACCGACTGTTGCAGATTTACTCGTCCGACCGACTGTTGCAGATTTTCTCGTCCGACCGACTGTTGCAGATTTACACGTCCGACCGACTGTTGCAGATTTACACGTCCGACCGACTGTTGCAGATTTATACGTCCTACTGTTGCAGATTTGCCAGTCCGACTGTTGCGGATTTACACGTCCGACTGTTGTGGATTTACACGTCCGAGTGTAACTGATTTACACGCCCAAGTGTTACAGATTTACACGTCCGACTGTTACTGATTTACACGCACAAGTGTTACAGATTTACACGTCCGACTGTTACAGATTTACACGTTCGACTGTTACAGATTTACAGGCCCAAATGTAACAGGTTTACAGGCCCAGGTGATCGATTTACACGCCCAAGTGTTATAGATTTACACGCCCAAGTGTTATAGATTTATACACCCAAGTGTTACATATTTACACGCCCAAGTGTTACAGATTTACACGCCCAAGTGTTGCCGATTTACACGCATTTACACGCCGAAGTGTTACATATTTACACGCCCGACTGTTACAGATTTACACGCACAAGTGTCACATATTTACACGCCCAAGTTTTACAGATTTACACGCCCAAGTGTTACAGATTTACACGCCCGACTGTTGTAGATTTACACGCCCAAGTGTTTGTGACAAGACGGGGCGGCCCCTATCGATCTTTGTTTCACTCCGGCAGTATCGGTACATTTGTGGTACTGATTTGTATTATTTGCCCTCAATAGTCGCACTTTTCTTTCTTTCTTTGTTTCTTTCTTTTTTGGTTATTTTTCTGCTAAGTAGCAGATATTAGATTTTATCAAATCACACTGAAGGTGATAATAATTACATTTGCTTAGCGCTGTCCAGATGTGTTGGCTATAGGCACGGCAGCTTAACACGTACATCGGCCAGCGCTATCGGGTTAATCACCGATAAAACATGGATGACAAGATTACTTTAGATAAAAGTAAGATTGCTACATCTCGAACACATGGTCATATGCGGTTACCGGTGTGTTCGTGAGTTTGTACACAAGGGCATCGGACATCTTATTACCCCATATATGGGAGAGTTGACCTCTGCCTTACGTTCAAAATTTTCCGATGTCGGAATATTTTGAAATTGTCCCACAACCCGCCTGTTTGAATATGATTGGAGTTTTTTGATAGCTCATAACACACGAAGGCGTGGGAAGGCAGGGAATATAATCTGATCATTTTCTCAAGCTATTTCACTTGAGAAATCGCTCGCCAAGACATCAGACTGCTACAGTGAAGAATTAGAATTCTGAATTCCTTCTTAATATACCGGACACCTTTTGTTGGAGTATTTATCAGGACTTACAATATAGCCCAGAAAACCTCTAACATTTTAAATAAGGAAACCGGGACTGAGGAAACTGAAGGGCCACACACGAAGTCAGAGAGGGAACATTAAATTAACGACATCCCAGACGCGTGTAAGAGGCCGATTCAAGTCTCTTTTATTCATATGAGCAAAAAGTATGTGAATCGGGATTGGCTTATTGGTGGTACCAGCAGAAAGTACCATCTCTGGAACAAGAAGGGGACCATGGCCTAAGCTTTAAGACGAAGGACCCTCGTGGCAGACTCTCCTTGACATTTCTGGGAAACGAGCTACCTATGACAACCTTGATCAGAGACGAGCGTGAGCAGAGTGAAAAGAACCGACCCATAAGAAGGAGCAGAACCGTCATTGGCAGCTAAGTTCAAATATATGCTGCCACTTGAACTTCTTGTAACGTCTCACATTCCCTAAAGACAGTGGTGATAACTTTTCTTGATCCATAACTATTCAAATTATTTTCTAACTGTTAAAACCTAAAGTGATTATTAAATTGTGTTATTTGTAATGTTACAAATTTAACTTCGATTTAATCATTTTAAAGTTACTGCAATGTTTATCTCAGTCAAATTACTACACACACTCTAAGCAGAGCTATACTAGAATAATAGAATTCCACTGAGTAAATCAGGGGTGGGGGCTTAAACGACCTGTAAGTAATAAGTGCTTAAATCCTTCACAAAAGCATCGGCAGAATTACAGAGTTAACATACTCAGCCAAAGCAGTATTGTTCTCGCTTATTCTGAATTTCTTGTGAAGACTCTCTTTGTAATAGAAGTGTCATCACCCTTCTATTTACATCTCTGCCAAGAGTAATCTTGTGCGAAGGTGGATACCTTTAAAGCCCATCTTAGATACTCTTGAGTGTTGTCCACTGTTGGCCCACTACTGCAAAGCAGGAGAGGCAATACCGTCACAGTGTTACAGATTTACACGCCAACTGTTGCAGATTTACACGCCCGACCGATAGAGATTTACACGTCGACCGTTACAGATGTCCGAAATGTGAGAAGAGAATTTTAACATGTAGCACAATACGAATAAGAAAGCTTTGGCATGAGTCCGGATACCCATTCTGTATAAATGTGGGACCGCCAGCAACACATACCTAAAGGAACAGGTTATATCTAACAAACATGTCCAACGTTACCATCTATTCAGCACGTTAAAGATATGAACTACTGATGTAGCACTGATAAAGTTACTGCTGAATATCTGCTTCACAGGTGTTCAACATATAAGGAACAGAGAAAGCGCATAAGACCATCACCAGAAACATTCCTGAATAAACTCTACGGAGATATCAACAGCCTCAAGCAGACCACTGCTTTCTTTGAATATATTCAAGTTGACGTCTGGGGGTGAACGAAGCAGCAGAAGAAGAATACAATATCTGAATTCTAGGTAAAGACTGCTAATGTCTGCAGAAGAGACAGCATACAGAATACGACTGACCGATGTCCCGTCCCGTCCCACTATGGAGAAACCTTTCGAAAATGTGTCACAACAGCGCTATCTAAAGGTCAAAATGACGACAAAATATTTAAGAAGCCTGTCCAGGGACAAGCCCGCCGGCTTTATTCCTAACAACATCCGGACGTTCCAGGCAGGGCAAGCCGAGATTAGTAATTAATTAGTCCTCTGACTGGACGCGGATTTGGAATCACCAAAAAACCCAATAGCAACCATCAATTTTTTACTTAACTCTTGCCGCCCTACATTCCAGTGTGGGTCTGCCACTGCTAGCGCTTCATACGATGTTTGTTTATTCATTTTTCAGCTACTCTATCTTTTTCTAAACGTATGTCTTTGTAATGAGCTGGCAACGTCGCCATATAAAAAATGTTACAGGACTCACCACTGCAAGAGTGCATCAAGTCTTTGGTGTAGGCTACCTGCAATGTGACCAGACGTATTAGAAGCTTCTTGCTCTGTAAGGAGCGAATAGGGAAATGATGATGATGAAATGCAAGACTTGGATTTCTCCATTCCCATGGAAGTTAACATCTAAGTCAGTGGTTCTCAACGTAGGCCATATACCCCCAAGAGGGCCATGCCAAATTTCCAGAGGGCCACAGTAAGATAGTTAAGTACCTTTTTTCCGGCTCGCAGTAACAATTAGAGCCACAGAGATAAATGAGGCTCAGAAAGGGTCCATGAGCAAAAAAAAAAGGTTGAGAACCATTATGTAAGCTCTCTATTACCGCGTGAAATTTCATATATAACCTCTGTCTGCGTTCCAGTGTTCAGTTCTTCGTATCATCTCTTACATTATCTTCCCGAGAGAAGTTTATTCTGTTCTCTGTCTACATTTACATGGAGCTACAATCTCTTTTCTTTCACGTATTCCCGCGTAGTCGCCTTTGTGTTGGGTGTAGCTTATCTAATATGGCACAATATGTCTTCAAGCGTGCAATTCTCGAATGAGCTCGTTTCTAGTATGGAGCTTCAATCTAAACGTTCCACTTAACATCTTGTACGTGGAGTTTCTAGATGTTGTAGATGAAGTGTCTAGTATTAACGTTCCACGTAACATCTGGCGAGCGGGTGATCCAGGATCAAACCCGGGCGACGGCATTTGAGGATTTTTCGTCGACCGGGATTTGGACTGGATTAACTCGAGACCTGGCGAGAACATTTGAAGGAGTGTCGTCGACCAGGGATTGGCGGCTCCTGAGCCGACCCAGCTCTGATGGGTACCTCCGAAATCGGCGAGTATCTGCCTGAATGGCGAGGGACACCTGTCTCTGTACAAGAAAAAAGGGATACTCACGTAAAATCAATGTCAGGTTAGACATTAATAATAACCTGAGATTTCGCCTCGAGTATTAGCGGGCGTACGAAAAAAAAAAAAAAAAATCTTGTACATGGAGTTTCTAGTCTAAACGCTCCACTTAACACCTTGTCATTGGGGTTCTAATCTAAACGTTCCAATGAAGATCGTGCACAGGGAGTTTCTAGTTTAAATGCACCAGTTAACATCCTGTACATGTATTAGTTTCTAGTCACTTTGCTCCAATGGACATCTTGTACATGGAGTTTCTGGTCTAAACGCTCCAATGGACATCTTGTACATGGAGTTTCTAGTCTCATTGAGTTTCTAGTCTAAATGTCCCACTTATCTTGTATACGATCTCTTTATAGTTCTTCTCGTCATCTTTATTATAAATCATTAAATCTCTAGTATCGCTAGCTCCAGTCTATGAAGTCTCACTTCTCAGTTTCTCTTTCTTTCAGGTATTTCTTAAGACAAGATTCGCGTAATATATATTATTTCATAAATTGTACTCTCACCACACCTGCGTGTTACATGAGTTCCTGTCTGTCTCTGCCAGATAGGTTATCTGCATCGCATACAATGGCGGGGGCCTGTCCTCCTGCCAGACACAGGAGCCGGATGAAGAATAAGTGAACGGTTTCTAGATACAGAGCTTATTTGAATACAGTAAGACGCAGTCGTGGGAAAACTTGAGTGTGTTATCACTAGGGGTAAGGTGGGATAGTTGTTGGAGGCAGCTATCTGAAAAACACCTCTGAAGCCGTATGACATGACAGCCGGTGAGATGATGACGCCTTAATCTATCCTGTCCTAATTGCCTTGTGGACTAGACTTTGTATTCAAAGGCTACTGGAGACTACCGTATACAAACGAAAAGAAGACAATGGAAAGCCACTATCGTATTGTCCATGTATGGTCATGAATCGGATCAAGTTCCAAGATATCCTCTTTCTTATATTACAGTCTCCCAGATAAATGTCTCAGATACGCAAACTAATTTTCAATACCCTTTCTTTCTGGTTTCTCTTAGGACAGGACTGATTATTATTATCTATTTATTTTTCCAAATACTCTACTCTTGCAGATCTGTGTGTTATGACTCTTTTTATTTTCAGAATCCACCTATGCTACGCTCTTTCCTTCACACTGACCGTTTCATTTTTCTCTTGTTTCTTTTTTCTATTCTCGCATCTCCTCAAAACCAGCAACTTAATCGTCTGATTAGAAAAGTTGAAGGTAAGCTTCTTCCTTGGTTGCATTCTCCAGTGTCTTCATTCATTCGTTACCATTCGGCTCCCCAATAAGCACAGGCCTCAAACAAAACTCATGCCTAGTTCTCATTTTCTTTGCCACTAGCTCAAAATGTGTCCATGTCTCCCTCATCATTTTCATTTCTGTTTTCAGTTCTCTTCTCCACCAAAATGTTTGTCCGTCTGTCTCTGCTTCTCTTACCCTGGAGATGCCAAAACAAGCAGTGTCTGCTAATGCTATCACTAAGTTTCCTCAATGAAACATCTTGACAAACTGTTATTCTCCTCCGCCGCCACAACAACCACCTCACTTCAACTTTCTTCATATACCTAATCTATCTCCATGTTGTTTCCTACATCAATTCTCAGTCAATTTTCACTTCCTTTTCATGTTTTTCTCACTAAAACTATCTCTTCGTCTGCCTAATCTCATCTCCACCACCTGCCGGCATTAAAAACCATTCGACGGCTGGTCAGAATTGCGCGAAAAGTTTTCGTTAATAATACGTCTAGACGAAAACAAAATAACGTTTCTTGTCATGAGCATTCTACATTATAAACATGAAGACGAATAAGGACAGGAGACAATGATAAGGGACGTAAGAAATTATAGCGAAAGTTTACAATGGAGTGTAAGCAGTATGGGGTCAAGGACGAGGGCAGAAAAATAAGAAGAACAAAACTGTGTACCAGATGAACTTTCGCTTATGAGTTTATCCACTGTTTTGCGCAGCTTCTGCAAACAAACAAACAATAACAACCAAAAAAAGAAGAAAGAAAAACAACGAGTACAAGGTACAGCTAACAGAAGTTTTCTATTAGCTGAAAGTGAGCTGTAACTGCAAGAAGCAGTGAAGCAAGTAAACAGCATTAAGTCATGAACATGAATTGGACATTAGCTCTGAGAAAACGCAAACTATGATAATTAGCAAAGCAGATGAGAAGTCAACAAGGCTAGAGTTTCTCATATCTTGGACGCAAAATAGCAGAAGATGGCAGATGTGAAACAGAAATCAATAAGAGAGTAGGGATGCTCAAAGCTACATTTAACAACATGGGACAGATACAAACAAAATACAAACCGTGCTGAAATTCCACCACTAATTAATTATCACTCCATGCATTTTTCAGATGCATGCGATATATTACTAATAACTAAGTAAATCTGCTACATTAAGTACATACCCGGGCGCAAAAAATACAGTAGCGAATATAATATATTCATTAATTTAGTGGAGTCTTCTTCTTCCTCGTTCGTCCTGAAAAGGACGTTGGTTGCGTTGTGTCTGTTTACACCGCAGCTGCGATATCTGCGCCTTTCGGCCGACACATCCGACTTCAGCACGGCATTTTTTTGGGACCGGGTTTGCCTTCCCTCTTCGATCCCTATTCTCTCAGCCAGACTGCAGTGATGCAGCCTGTTTCCAGGACCACCACGTGGAGGTGGAGTAGGGTCTTGTCAGCTCTGGTTCACTGACCCTGACGCAAGCAGTCAAGCTATGGGTCGCTGACTGCATTCTCTATTGCTGCATCTTTGGGTCCCTGGAGTCTACGTTTTAATGAAAAAAAAAAACCTGGCTTAAATAAGCCGGTCCGCGACATCAACAAGTTTGAGAAGCACTGTACTAGAAGTTCTATCACACCCAAGTGACCTGGCAACTATTTTTAGTGTTGCTAAACCACCTAACAATATATTCATGCCGGTATTAACCAACGGGAAAAGGTGACAGAAGCAAAAGGCATCGAGAGACTGGGGGGGGGGGGGGGGGGGGGGGGGGGGGGGGGGGGGGGGGGGGGGGGGGGGGGGGGGGGGGGGGGGGGGGGGGGGGGGGGGGGGGGGGGGTTGGGGGGGGGGAGAAGGGAGAGAACAACAGAAAATATGAAACCTACAGAAAAGATTTTCAACAACACATCCCCCAGAAGGAGTGACAGCCACGGACTAACCCAGCATAAAGATGATCACTCAATGAAGGACTGAAAAGTCTAAGCTAACACATAATCTACCATTGGCCATTAGGCAGGAGAAATCTGTTTCCAAGCGCCCATTGATCTCCTGTTTGCCGTGGTCTAGCAGCAGGTATTTACCCGGAAACGGTGCCCGGAAGCGACTAAATGGGGACGAAATGAGGAAACCCGTCGAGTGCGGGATAAAAATGAAAAAGCCAAAAATAAAAAAAATAAAATAAAACAAATATGTTCTACCTTGTTTGTACAGCTTTCAGACGTGTACAAATAACATAGTACCGTGTCAATTTTGACCATTTAAAAAAAAATGTGTATTGAAGGGAATATTTCTTTTGGGGTGACAACTGTTATATGCTACGATGTCCTCCGCCCCGGTTCCCCCCCCCCCCCCCTCCCACAGCGAATACTTGGAGAAGAAGTGACCGCACAAAATGACGCGACTGAGATTACCAGGGGTGGAATTCAACTGGAAAAATCGCTTGGTATATGATTCTTAGAGTGGCTTTTTTCTCGTCATTCAAAGAACGCCTCACAGAATTTATGTCCATCCCATTTCCTTCTCCTATATTTTTATACGAGGTATTCCTTTTCTTACTGATCAATGTTCACATCCTCTCTTTCTCTCTCTCGTTCGTTCTGCAAAAATTATGTATCCAGGCCAGGCGTACATAAAAACAACAGTCTAAATTCTCACTCTCAGAAAGGATTTCCATTGCCACCCATTTTTCTTTCACTCCCCCACCCCTTCTTTTTCACTCTGTAAATCTCCTCACAAACAGATCTGTTAAAAGGATTTTTGTGTAAAATACCGCCTACTTCCTCATCCTCAGTAAGATGTTCCCCTCTTTCTGTGTGTGCGTGTGTGTGTGTATATATATATATATAATAATAATAATAGTAATAATAGCCCCTTCAGTCATAACTGACTATGGGAATATATATATATATATATATATATATATATATATATATATATATATATATATATATATATATATATATATACACACACACACAGAGTGTCCCGGTCGAGAACAGTTGTCACAGAACTCACGCCGTTTCAGAATTTCCTACTCCACTCGTACACTTGCTGGAGTGACAGGAATGCATCACCGTACAGGACCTTCATTCGGCGATGAATTTCTATAGGTTCCACCCCTTCGCTGTTCAAAAATCGGATAACAGAACGCTGCTCCTCTTTGGTGCATGTTACTAGTGGGGCGGCCACTTACTGAAACCCCTACCTGTGACGTCATGAGGTTCGTCTGCACCGGTATACGCCACTTGCAGTCCAACTCCTGACCCCTTAAAACCTGCGAAACACCATATTCCCAATATGCCTCAATGAGCGTGTAACGGGATCCTTTTTCCTTTACCTAAACATGCGGGCCCAAGCATTGTTCATTATAACACGATATTGCTTTCACTAAGAGATGTTAATACATTCACACATTCATTAACCTTCACTGCACAGCAAGTAAAGTTCTTCATCAACTCACGCCAAGTCATCCTGTCACGTGCCATCCACTCAATGTCCTACCTCTCGATACCTTGCGATTCCGGAAGGTTTGGTTTGGTTTTCTTCATTGGACACAGGCAATTCCATCAGTGATCCGATCTCCTCCCTTAGATCAAACAATGAGGATCTTAGCACAGTGCACGAACTCCGTAGCACCGGCGAGGATCCCAACGTGTGTATACAGGAATCACACTTTCTATAAATATTTTTTTGTGGTATGTAGGTTTCCTAATTCTTTTTTTAATTTTGCCAGGGCAGCGGCCGAAAGGCCTACATTTTACGATTTCCAACTGCCGAGGGATTTTTAACGTACGCAACTTGCACACGGAAGGACGTCATGGTAATGCGTTCAAAAGGTTTCCTCAATGTGTGACCTATCCATCGCCAACATTTCTTCTCATATCATGCTCCACCAGCGCTTGTCTGGTTCTGCTACTGCTAATACAAACACTGCTCAAACAACGATGTATTCCATCCCTCACTCTAGATAAAAGCAGGATGAATCATTTTTACCTCTACAGCTACTTCGATTCCCCTTCTCTCCTAGTGACTGTACATGTCTATTTCTCGCGTTTTTAATATGTGTAAGCCTCAAATATGAAAGAGATATTACCCCGTGGACGTTCTGTTTTGATCCCCAGTTCGTGTCCAGACAGACTGGAAAGGAAAGCAAGAATTAGCGTCGGCCGTCGCGGCGTGAGAGGTCTGAAAATGGTAACAGACAATAGGACTAGTCGGCTGTACAAAATATTCGACAACTCAATGGTCTTCTACAATTTTATTTCTCTCCTACCACTTTCTATTTTATTATTATTATTATTATCAATCTAAACCAGTGGTAGTTAACCAGGCTGCATGGTGCATCCTGGGCGTGCATGAATTATTTCAAAGGGTTCACAGAATCAGTGGAATGCTTGGAAGGGTGCATGGTATGGTGCATGGCATAACAATCTCACATTGTAGTGCCTTGCACAAATATTTAGGGTGTTACAAGCGCAGAGTCAGGGATACATTTACAGCTAGGTAGATTGGAACGTGATATTACCAGGTCTAGAACCCGTTCACTTTCCCTCCAGAAGCAAGCTCTATATCCACTCTGCCACTCGACATATAATAACTTATATACAAGTTCAGCACAGCTGGCCATGTGAAAAAATGGGGGGGGGGGGGGGGGGGGGAAACGTAAAACAATATGGAAAACACCAGATCAAGTGGTCTATAATGAGGAAGATAAAGAGACTTTTTTCCAATTTTTATTATAATTTTTTTCATTAGAAAAATAATTAACCAGATCACAGAGTCTCTTATATTTGGACAGGCGCCCTAATATAACCGACGGACCATGTGTCTCAGTTGAACAGGGGGCGTCACGCCAACACGAAGAAACATTTTATTGTATTTTTTTTAAATGAAGAGATAGTTTATTGTAAGATCAACACGAAACTTAAATCTGCGTGGCTGCGTCGCTTGAAATCTTTAAGGCATAATAAGACGCGACCACGAAAACGTTGTTACTTCCTTCTGGACTTGCTACAAGAATATAGGACTTCCACAAGGGCTTTACACAGAAACCCGTCGCCACCGCCTTCCGCCCAGAGGCTTTCCTAGGACTAATAGCATTTCTTTTTCTTTTCTGTGCAAGCCCTTCTCTGTATCGCTCCCTTGTTAATTTTCTTTACGCCATCTCCGTGGTTCCCCCATGTGACTAGTTCCCTGGGGGACTCTGAGGAGACCGAAATAATAGGGCTATCGGGCGGCGCAGTACAGAACATAAGAGAGACAACAGAAAACGAATCAACAGAGTGACCGAAATACACAAGACAGGTGGTTAAACCATCAAACATTCCTGGCATCAATGGCGGCCCATTCCTATGGATTAGAGGGATCCAGCCTCAACAGAACTTTAAAAACTTAAACCTTTTTTTTCTCCATGTTGTAATACTGACATATAACAAGTCTTTGTAAATATGTTATAACAGCTATGATTCAATCTTGAACCTTCCACTCTCCTAACTGTTTTGTCGCTATTAGTCCCTCCGATTCCCACATCCTTAATGTGCACTCTTCGTCTTTTGATTCTTTCTGAGGTCGGGCGGCGGTGGTGGGAGGGGGGAGTGATCAGATCCATCCTCAAGAATCGGCTAAGAGGTATGGCGTCCGCCTCGACTTCTAGAGGTACCGGGTTCGATTCCTAACTGAGGGAAATTTTTTTTTCAGAACCAGTGGTCCTAATGATGTCATACTCTCCCTTGGTCTCCTGGGTAGTGAGATCGGATGTCTAGCCTTCTCGGATACGGGTGAAAAAATAGGAGGTCTCGTGTGCAAGTTGCGCACGTTAAAAATCCCACGGCAGTTGGAAATCGTAAAGAGTAGGCCTATCAGGCCGCTGCCCTGGCAAAATTTAAAAATTAGAAACCTACCCACAATACAAATATTTATAGAATGTGTGATTCCTATATACACACATTGGGATTCTCGCTGGTGCTACAAAGTTTGTGCACTGTACTGAGATTCTCCTTGTGTAATCTAAGGGAGGAGATCGGAGCACTGATGGAGTAGTCCGTGTGCACTGAAGATAGTCCTTGAAACCAAACCAAACCAATCCTCAAGAATGCAAAAGAACTGCATTATATAGTTTACCTTACATATATCTAGGAGTTCACACTCAGACAGCTGAGTGAAAAGGCCCTTGAGTATAAGAGTGAGATCCACCTTTACCACTTTAAATACCTCGGAGCTATTATAGACCGAAAGGGAGGCATCAAAGAAGAGTTGGCCACTCGAAAAGCAGCAGCTGGGAGACCTTTTCAGGCCATAAATCGAGGATCCCTCAGCAAGAAAGAGGTTGGTAAGAAAACGAAGATGGCTGTATACCGCTCCACCTATGTCCCAGTCTTGACATATGGATGTGAGTCATGGGCAATGACTACAACCCACAAAAGCCAGATCCGAACCTCAGAAATGAGGTATCTGAGGAAGGTGGTTGAAGTAACAAGAAGAGACATGGTCCGCTACCAGACGATACGTCAAGGCCTAAAATCCCACCCCCTGCAGACCCAAGTAGAACAGTCCCAACTAAGATGGTTTGGCCATGTCTGCAGAATGGGAGAAGATCGGCTACCACGACAAGCATGGGAAACAAAGAGCCAGGGATCCAGACCCCCAGGACGACCCAGAGTCCGCTGGGAGGACATTAGACAATCTCTGAAGGACCGCTTATTCTCATCTTAAACCCTTATTGTGTTATATGTTCGCGCGCGCGTATGTACACCTGTGACAACAAAAAAATATTTATAGATATCCCCTACTAGCTTAAAAAGCATTGCAACCTCCACTGACTCGAATAATCTTGGGCTTGACAATAATAATCTTCGCTACAATGTTTAACATCGACACTGGAGAGAGACAGAGAGAGAGAGAGAGAGAGAGAGAGAGAGAGAGAGAGAGAGAGAGAGAGAGAGAGAGAGAGAGAAAGAGAGAAAAGAAAGTAATAATTTCGTGAATGCTACCATGTGTGTGGAGTGTCAATGACTTGTTCATGGGTGGATCAATAAATACTACACTCACACACAGCGTCACTACTTCACTGGTGTCTTAATCTACCGTGTCACATATATTTTTTTTAAAATATTCTACCTCATTTTGGAGCGTCCAACTGACAGAGTGGTTAGAGCGCTGGTCTCTTGCGACAAAGGTGCCGGGTTCGATTCACGGTACCGACACGCGTCAGTCTACCCATCTGTAAATGGGTACCCGACTTTGCACTTGAGTTAGAAAAGGAAAAGGTAGCGAGAAAGGGAACTGGTCACCCCACCGCTCGATGCTGGACCTAGTATAGTGGTCTCTAACACGTCACTCCCCTACGGCAGTATCTGCTCTGCGACTACCTTTACCTTTGACCTCATTCTGGAGCAATATCATTTCCCTGTTCGCTCACTATGGAGCACGCAGTCACCCATTATTATTGGTCCCCCTGCAGGAAGTCTGCACCAAAAGCATTCGTGTGACCTTGAAACAATGGCTTCTGTAGCAATGTGTTTTACGTGATGAGGTTCGTCAGCTCCATGGGTGACCTTGTTTTAGTCTCTTTTTTTTTTGTACCCGCATATGGGAGCAGTCGTCATATTTTTTCTTTGTTTCATTAGAGACTGGCGTGAACTACACGAGGTATTTTGGAGTGTTCATTTACTCATGTCTTTAAAGCTCCTCAAGGAGCACAAATCTTTAACAGACTCAAGCCAAGTCCTCCAGTCCTGTGTCATCCACTCAAGGTATTTCCACGCCTTCTTTAAACTTGTGTTTATTTATGTCTCCAGTTCTGTTCTCTTCTCCGTGTGCTTTTCGGCTTCCCTCTGACTTTTATCATGTGAATTCAATGACTTCTTTGTAATGCTATAAGGAAATAAAAAGGTAAAGGATCCCGTTACATGCCCATGAGGAATATTGTAAATATAGGTCCAAATTTTCCTCACCATACGGCACACTAGGGGTGATGTGGTCAGCATCACGCCGGTCGCCTTTAACCTTCCCAGAGTTGCTCTGGTATCGAATTTTGTAATGCTTTAGGTTTTCTCAATGTGTGACCTATCCATCGCAAGCGTCTTCATTTCGTCTCTTGATCCACGTCCATCTGTTTCATTCTGATCATCAGTTCCACATTGGTGATCTTGTCATACCATTTAAATTCTTCTGTTCTACGCAAGCACTCATTCATGAAACCTGGAACTTCTTGACTGTTGTTTTTGTTGCTTTCCATGTTTCAGAGCCGCATAACAGGACTGTCTGACATGTGAGTTGAACACCTCCTTTTGGAGTACAGGTATACCTCGGGAGATATTGCGGATTCGGTTCCATCTTTTTTTGGCTTCCCAGTGCATATAAAAGCCTAAAATCATGTTTACACTATGTTCATTACGTGCGCAATAGCGCTAGGTCTTAACAAAACAGTGTATTGTAAAATTAAAAATACTTTATTGCTAAAAAAAAATGCTAATCTTCATCATCTTCAGCGAATCGTA
Source organism: Oreohelix idahoensis (assembly GCA_024509875.1). Classification (NCBI taxonomy): domain Eukaryota; kingdom Metazoa; phylum Mollusca; class Gastropoda; order Stylommatophora; family Oreohelicidae; genus Oreohelix; species Oreohelix idahoensis. Next base: position 248,231 of record JAMPIV010020381.1, read on the forward strand.
ATCTTTTTTGCTGGTGGAGAGCCAAAATCTATCGGAAGAAGAAGGCACGTTCTAATAAATAAGCTAGAATAATTAGAAAAAAGCGCAATATTGCGTAGCGCAATAAAGCGAGGTATACCTGTATACGGTAATATAAACAAACCTTTTGGCTGTCTCTTTATGCATGCCAACTTAGTGCCAACCCACGTCTTTCTCACTTCTATATGTTTCCTATCTACGGTACCCTTCTGTGTTTTTTTTTCTAAGGCTTTGTTATCTTTTTTCTCAACGCCAGTCTCAAACGAGGCTAAATTATCATCAAGATTCCCGGAGTGGAGAAAAGAAATATCAAGGTTCACCGAAGAAATGGAAATCTGGCTTCATGGTAGCAGGTCGAACGAGATGATGGCAGGCATGCCATATTAACAAAGTCCTGACTAAACAAAGATCGCCACTGGCCCAAAAGCTCACGCCACGGAACTGAACGAAAATTTCATCTACATACGCGTTGAACAGCTACAAATGTAAGAACAACTCGTAAAAAAAAAAAAGAAGATTCGCTGGTATAATACAGTATGTAACAATAATAAATGTGGCCGCTGTGGAACTGATAATAAAAAGGAAAAGGTAGTCCTAAAGCAGATACTGCCATAGGGGTGTGGTGTTAGAGACTTCACTATATTAGGTCTAGCTTCGAGAGACGTGGTGACAAGTTCCCTTCCTCTCTGCCTCCATCTTCCCTAAAACTATAGAGCACAGTCAGGTACACATTTACAGCTGGGTAGACTGGAGAGTAACGCTACCATGTTTCAAACTCGGCCCTTTGCTGCGAGAGGCCAGCAATCTAACCACTCTGCCAATCGGACGCTCAATAAAACAGAAAGTAACAATAATAATTATAAAAAAGGTATTGGAGTCAGTTTCAGAAAGCAAAAATAATATACTAGAAAACCCCGTGTAGTTGCCGGCGGTCTCGGAAAAAAAAAAACAAAGAAATAATGGGACTTCTGATGCCTCAGGCATTACTCCATACCACAAGGTCTTTTATATTTCGACATGCGCCCTAATATAACCGACGGACTTTGTGTCTTGGTTAAACGGCATGCGCCTCGCCATACCCATGCATAACCGCTAGTTTAAAAAAAAAATAACATGGTATGAGGCGACTGATGTAAGGTTGTACGTGGGGGCTGGCAATCTCATTATGTTAAAGAAAATTGCTTCATAAACCACTGCTGCTAGAGCACATGAATACTTTGGTGCAGGCTGCCTGCAAGGGGGGGCCAGTTGCAGAGATAGCTCCATACTTCGCAGGGAGCCAACTGAGAAATTATGATGATGAATAAACTAGAAACGCAGATACCATTTAATTTCTTCTCCTCCTTCCCCCCCCCTTTCCCCATATAACTCGGTTTTTTTTTCCTTTCATTTTTGTACTTCATTGCATACTCTTTGTTACATTACTGTCGTTAGTTTTATTGGTATTGGAATGTCTTTACCGTTTAGTATTTTAAGTTGGTTAATGAAATATTTTCCCACGTGTCTGCCGGTCCGGTTGTTCACCTGCTCTGGGCCCTTCTATATTTCTCATCTGTGTATACTTGTTTGCGACTGCCGGATACTTACTTACTTACTTAGCCGTTCCTTTTTTTACCGTGAGGTGTAGAGGTTTGTAATAGAGAGCGGCATACTATTCTGACTGCCGATAACCAAGGGTAAACCAGGAAACGTCCCGTGCTTCTAGTGTATTGTTCATCTGTAAAGTCCAGTAGGCTTACCATTGTTCATGTGTTGTTGTTTTTTTTATTTCTTTAATAACGTTATCAGACCTAGAGGTCTTTTATATTTTGACATGCGCCCTAATATAACCGACTAGGTTAAACGGGACGCGCTTCGCCAAAACGAGGCAATTGTTTTAAAGTGTGTTTTTTTTTAAATATTCCTGTGATATAATACTTTGTGACGCGACACCACTAATAAAAGACAAACAATATGCGACACTGTTCTGTATCAGGTACACTTATCTATAAATAGATTCTAGGGGGTCCGTGTACATAACCTAACAATTTGAATTTTATTTTCACCAAAATTTTTACTTGGAATATTATTACAGATTTTTGCGTTTAAAAAAATATTCTTTTTGTACGTATTGTTTTTGTATTTCAGTATGACTGTATGTAAGCTTAACTATTTTTCTCAGTAGTAAAATATATTTCTTGCAAAAACTTTAATTATGCGTCTATAAACTTTGTTTTCATAGTCTTCACTGGAATAATCAAATGGGCTCGTAGCCATCGCCGGACAACCAAAGGGGCCCATGGTATAAGCAAGGTTAAGAACCCCTGTTCAAGTCTTTAAGGAAGGAATATTCACACAAGATGATAATGCGCAAGGCGAAAAGCAGGCACACGAAACGGAATACCAAGTTATCGGCCACTTGACAAGACAAATGGTTAATCAATAAAGTAAACATGAGAGGTTGAGGAGGAAACTATGGACAAAATAAACGTTTCACGACCTGACCAGTGGTCATCTAACGAAGAAGAACTAGCCAAATACACTGAGATAAACGCCGAAACTATTGTTCATATTTTAACAAGGATAAATCACGTCATGCCCAGTGTATTTTTTTCTTCTTCTTCGTTCGTCATGAAAAGGACGTTGGTTGCGCTGTGTCCGTTTACAGCGCAGCTGCGATATTTGCGCCTTTTGGTCGACACATCCGACTTCAGCACGGCATTCTTGGGACCGGGTTAGCCTTCCCTCTTCGATCCCTACTCACTCAGCCAGACTGCAGTGATGCAGCCTGTTTCCAGGACAACCACTTGGAGGTGGAGTAGGGTCTTGGTAAGCTCTGGTTTTCTGACCCTGACGCAAGCAGTCTAGCTATGGGTCGCTAACTGCATTCCTCACTGTTGTCGCGTCTTAGGTCCCATGCCCAGCGTATAAACCGACTCATACCAAGTTGTGCATGGAACTGGCAACTTTATCAGGTCAAACAAATTACCACAGAAACCACCTATGCAAGAACATGTGACACCTTGGTGTAGGCTTCCTGCAAGGGGGCCAGCTACAGTGGTGACTGTGCTCCGTAAGGTATTGCAAAAAGAAAATGATGAACCCACTTCATAAAAATGCAATGCCTGAACTGCACAAGCTGGGGGCAGGGAAGGGAGAGAATTAAAGAGATGCCGATACATGGTGCCCACGTGGTACACGATATACCACAATGTAACAGGAACAGTTTTGTTGGCATGAAGTCTATAGTAACATAGAACACATATAACACTGAATATCCGTCTCGACTATTCCCCTCCCCTACACGCAGCTTACACATTTTTAACTTAAAAGGTATGTCGTCCGCTTCGAATTATAAATGTACCGGGTTCGAGTCCATGAAAGAGGAAATATAATTTATGGCAATTATTTTTATGTACCAGTGGTCCTAATTATGTCATACCCCACCAACCACATCCGTCTCTTGGGTAGTGAGATCGGATGCCTAGCCTTCTCGAATAATGGCGAAAAAACAGGAGGTCCCGTGAGCAAGTTGCTCAAGTTAAACAGTTTAAGGTAGGACCATTTCGGACTAACCCTCTGCCACCGGTATTTAACGGCAGGGTATCCCCAAGGTCTAGGTATGAAAAAAGAACTAATGAAGGAGATCAAAATTAGGCAGTTAAAATATTTTGACCACATGAAAAGGCATAACACCTTGCAGAAGACCACAATAGAAGCAAGAGTTGAAGGCAATCGTGCAGGGCAAGGCAGCGCTATAAGTGGGAAGATAACATCAAGAGATGGACAGGAAAGAGTCTATCGGAGTGCACCACCAAGACAAGAGACAGAAGACGTTGGAGATCCATTACAGTCAACCTTCGTTGTGGAGATGGCAGCTGATGATGATGATCCCCGTGATTAAAAGTACTTTTCCCCGCGATCCACATGAAAACCCTCGAGTTACCTTAATAAAAGGATCCCGTTACACGCCCATTGAGGCATATAGGGAATACAGTGTTCGGCGCATATTTTCTTGACCTTCAGCACACTAAGGGTGATGGTCAGCATCACGCCGGCCCTAGCTGTCGATGGAACTGCAGAAAACAACTCTTCCAGCACAGATAAAAGTTGTATCTAAGCTGCACTCACTATATATTCCAAATTCTCTGATGTTTGAAAACTGACATGAGTTTATCAAGAATGATCTTTAAACAGCTCACTGTTTCTAAACTAGATCCCCACAGCGCATGGGCTGCCTACCGCTGGTCTATAGTGATATCTGATCCAGATGCGGAACAAACCAGATAGAGAATTAGGAAGAGAGGGGACAGATAAAGGAAGAACCTTGAAGTGAGAGACTGTGATAAACGAGCGCCAAGCCTTATCGCCATAACTTTTCCTACATCTTTCTTATTTTATTTTCCCCCACATTTCATCCCACATTTGCTATTTCATCGTTTTTGTTTACCCGCGACTGGTATCTAGAGAAACACATTTGTTCTTTCATCGGTGGTAAAGAAATTCTTTTGATTGAGTCCCCCACCTGGCATTATCTTTTGAAGTCCACATTGCCTCGTTGTAATTATGGTGAAACACATCTTCTTTCATCAAAATCAGACACCTTGGCATGGTACAATTTCTATGGACTATTGTTAACTTCGAAGCCAGCGCGACTGACACAAAAGATTAGTCTCTTTATTGCTCGGCCGCTGTCCATACAAGCGACGGGTCACCATATTGGGACAATGGCGTTGGGGCGGCCACATTACACAAAGGTTGATTATGTCGGAAGATGCCCAGCTTGCCAGGTTAAGAAGTCTTCTCATGCTGTAAAAAACCGCCATGTAATACAATAGGCGGCGCGAAAAAGGGACTTGTTAGCATGCTGGCGACAATGGACAGCGAGTTGTGTGACAGTTAGCGGACAGGTGAGTTTGTCCAGCTGGCCAATCAGCAAACACAGTGCAGTCTCACAAAGACTGATAGGCAACGCAAACGAAAGTTGGTGGCGGATATTCTAACCCACTTCAGCCCGTGACACGCGCTGACAGAGGGAGCAACCAGATGACCTCTTAGATATTGGGGAGAGGCAGAGTTTCACGTCCCAGGCAAGATTTGGTAACATATGGGCGTCTTAGGAATATATGTCCCGCGCAGTTCGTTAGATCAGAGAAGTCCAGTCTTTTTCAACATTGTGGCGCAGAGAGAAATCCCTAAAGCTTAGCCTTATTCAATATTCAGTGTGGATAAAATAATTCGTATATGTGGTGTATTGTGTTCTTAAAGGATTTTGCGAAGGGAAAAGGTTAGTAGCTCTTATACAGATTATTCATACTTTTTTCTTATTCTTTATTCATTTTAACCTCAAAGCTAAATGTGCGAAAGATAATTTTTCAATTAATTCTTTTCATAAACGATTAATAAAATCAGAAGATTTTCTTTAAGATGACAGGCTGATAGAAAGTAATTAATAGTACACCTTCATTTAGCTTGTTAAATCATCACCAGTCTTCCATGCGCGCACACTCTCATTTAACATCATTAGAACGAACTCATAGAGATCAATTGTGAGAAGTAGAATAAATGAAAGTCAACCAGTGATATTAAGTGTAAAAACTTACGAAGACTTGTGTGTGTCTTCAGTCCATCAGAAGTCTAAGTCTACACGCTACGTGTCTGACGTCTAACCAGAACAAAGTTATCAAAACGGACATTTGGCTAGCAGAATTCGCCATAGGACATCCTTCATTCCTCAGTTAAAAAGGAATATTTCTCGCCCACAATTAAGACGGCGGACGCAGCATTTTTCGTCACCTTATATCACGTGCGCACAAGTTCAATACATAGTTTTGCGTACGTGATATAAGGTGACGAGAAATGCATTAGTTCAATACATAGTTACATCAAGTTCAAATCAATGAAACGTTACTGCATGAGTCAATCTAAAGCTCACAGTTGATTATTTGTCCAAATATCAAGTTCAGCTCATTGGAAGCTTTCCATCTGAAGTCACACTAAAAAGCTCAAAAGTTGAATCTCATTAATATCAAGTGCAATACACTCATAAGCGCACTCTATGAAGCAGACTCCAAAGTATACTTTATGAATTATGATTACATACTACATATTAAGAACAGTTCGTGAAGATATCCGGTCTGGCCAGTAACCTTCGGAGATTATATAACAGACATTTTCCATACGACAAGCGTTAACCGTTGATCAACGCTACAGAGATATCGTCAAACAGTGAAGGACTGTATATCGTCAACGTTCTCAGTACAACAAACGTTTTCATCAGAACGTCCTCGACTTAACTTATAACAACTTGGGACATTCTATGCATACTTGTGAATCATCCTATCCGGGTGAAGCATTTAGTATGGTCAACAAATTTTTTTTTAAATACTGCCCCAGTTTTATACTTTATTAATCCTCATTAAATGTCCTTTACAACTTTGTATAAAACCGTCATGTTTTACATACCTGGAAGGAAACGATCCTTAAAAACACTAAATGAAAACTCAAAAGTGACAAAACATTCCTTCCATCACACGTAGGAAACCCATCACACCCATTAAGAGCTAATGTGACTGGCTACTCGCAACAATCTCTTCTTTCTTTCTTAATCGGAACCTCTTCTACCCCGTAAACAGAGTGTAGAGGTGACCCGGAGAGCACAAGGCTCACGGGTAAAACATGCAATCAAAGTGTTTGACAAACAGGTGATTAGCCCATTGTGCCGCAACAATCTCAACTAGTAAAAACATACAACAACAACAGGCTGAAAAGGAATCAGGATCGCAAAGTGCAACTTTGAAATTCTCCGGCCATGCAAAGTAAGCTAAACTAGTGTAAAAGCCCGTCATTAGACGGGAATTAAATTCAAAACCTAACGGCGACAAAAGTATTAAAACCACTGTGCATCACCACAGTACACGAACTACGTAGCAGCAGCGAGGATCTCAATGTGTGTATACGGGATCACACATTCTATAAATATTTTTGTGCACACCGTCATTTGCGCATTCTTCTTTGGTAAGTGTTACTATTTTCGGGAGAGTACATATAAGGGAAACAATACAATTAATGTCTAACATTCAACCAAAGTTGCATACCTTAGCGTTACGCACTGACAGAAAAAGCTGGGATTTTACATATAGGATAAAAGCTCAAAAGACATCCAGTACAATAACTTCCCTTTTGACTCCTTATGAAGCATACAGCCACCACTGGCAGCTGGACGCCAGGAAGCGTGCACTAAAGCATCCTTGACCTCTTGCAGCGGTGGTTCTGTAACAATTTATTTTACCCGATGAGGCTGCCAGTCTCACACACAATCGCATATTAGCCGCCGCTTACGACATGCCTGTGGAACAAGTCGTACTATTCCTGTCTCCTCAGCGACCCCAGAGAACTGCACGGGGCGTCTGGTACTGTGGTCACTGCCAAATGTAATGCCTATGATCATTAACCAGAAGGCTAGTAGTATACATGCAGAGGAAAATATAAAACGTCATTTTTGTGGTTGCTTGCAATAAGGCTCTCTTTCAGTGATGTGTGGGGGGGGGGGGGGGGGTGGGTGGGGGGGGTGGGGGGGGGGGGGGGGGGGGGGGGGGGGTGGGGGGGGGGGGGGGAGGGGGGGGGGGGGGGTGGGGGTGGTGGGGGGGGAGGGGGTGGGGGGTGGGGGGGGGGGGTGGGGGGGGGGGGGGTAGGGGAGAGGGGGGGGGGGGGGGGGGGGGGGGGGGTGGGGGGGGGGGGGGCGGGGGGGGGGACGGGGGAGGGGCGGGGCGGGGAAGCTAGTCCATCAAATGATGAAATACAGAAATCAATGTTACAAGATCAAGATCACTGAAAAGAAAAACAAGAAGAAGACAGATAAGACTCATAGTGTCTTACAAGGGCCCCAAAAAGGGGGCGCTCTAGCCACTACACTGTCACTCGTTTAAAAAAAGGGGGGTAAAGGTAGTCCCATAGCAGATACTGCCGTAGGAGAGTGAAGTGTTTGAGACTTCACTATACCAGGTCCAGCTTCGAAAGGTGGGGTGACCAGCTCCCTTTATCGCTGCCTTTGATTTCCCTAACTCAAGAGCGGAGTCAGGTACCCCATGTTCAGCTGGGTAAATTTAATCGTGAAGTCACCGTGTTTAGAATCTGACACTTTTGTCGTGACAGGCCAGCGCTCTAACCACTTTAGCAATCGGCGCGCTCCGCTTCAAGGATAAAAAGCGCTACACGTAAAAAGAAAGGAAATTATACAGGACAACAAAGACGAAAAAAATATGTAAGCCAAACATTAACATTCTTTTAAAGCTAAGGCTATCATCCTCCACGTGGTGCCATCTCAGACAATTCTAACACATGTATTGCGTCACAATCTTAGTCCGTTTAAATGAAAGAAGACTCAGGATCAACTAGACACCAAGATGGGGAGTCGATACGAACAATCAGATTGATTAGGTACTGGAGTCATGCCGTCAACAGCCCACAAATCGTCAAGATTGTTGCATAGATGCTGGCCCATACCGACAAAGCTGAGAGCAGACTACGAATGACGAGGCTAGACAGAGGTCGTTGCGAATATGTGAGAGCGACGAAGTGAGAAAGACTGGGTGAAGATCTGAAGATATGCTGGACTGGGCAGTAATGGTGCTGTGAACATTCGCCACCTGGCATGGCACTTGATTATTTTCAGGAAACTGATAGGTAATTACAGAAAGATTCAATGAACCCGGGACTTTGCAAAAGGTAGGGGAAACTTTCAAGCAACGCACACAAAAATAAAAGGGCTGACTGCAATAAACCTGCACAAAATGGTTGTCGCGAGGCGTTTTTAAGGAGATAGGACAGCTTGAATGGAATGAATAAAAGATAATCTCTAGAGGAAACTCTTCCAGACTGCAAGTTGAATGCACAGTCTCTCCTCGGGAATTAGTCCACTCAAAAAAACTTTCTAAGAGAATTCTGGTGAAACTAAACAGGATATTCTCTAGGCGATAAATTCTTTATCCGATATCCTACAAAGGACTATGTATAGTACATATAGATGGATAAGAGATTTGGTGCCCAGCCACATTAAAAATATCCCGACCCAATAGTGTTTATTAATTATGGCTCTGCCCCCAGGGTGTAGATTTATGTTACTAAAACTATACAACCCAATGAAATATTACAAAGAAAATAACAACAGACTCTGTTATGTAAAGTTTTCAAAAATGAAGATAGAATTTCACATATATCCAAATGTACAACTATATGTTCCCTAATCTATGAATGGTTCTGAACCATGTCAGAATTAATTTGTCATCATTGGACAAAGGGAATATTCTTTAGTGGTTCTGCTGGCATGCTCAGATGCTGAATTTATGTAGTCTTGTTGCCAAGGTTCCATATGTCAAAGCACTCCAGGTCCAGCAAGGTCTTGTTAGGGTTTCGGAGGATGGCAAGTTGCTTCTTCTCCGTCTTGACTCAGGGCGCATCACCAGCTGGGATGGATTAAGTCTGCCCTTGAGAACACTGCTTATGGTTTAGTCTTCTGGTATGGCAACCTGGTATGACAACTCGCTGCGCTCACAACCACTGCTGTTTAAAATGACCGGTATTTCTTAACCAGACTATCTTGTCCAGGCCGGTCGCTGCCTAGCGAGAGAATGGGCTTACCAGACGATGCCTTGAAAATCGCGCCTAATTTCTCCAGGTTTCCGTTTGGTTGCTGAGGTCAAAGGTCAGTCGCTGCCTATCCCGTTGGCTTAACTGTAATTATTCAGGGCGCGGTGTAAGAGTTCACAGCGGTAAAAGGTCACAGTGGTTTTGCCAGTCAAACGTAGAACAAAGGAATTTATTTCCCGCAGCAAATGGGAGATCTCCTGATGTGTATTTACGAGTGGTAGAGATTCTAGAGAATTTAAGAGGGAAGGAATGAATTTGTATGAGAAAAGATAGACAGAGAGAAAAGAAGGCGAATACACTTCGTGACATAGGCCCCCTTTTAAAAGTTATGCCTACGGCTAACTTAAGTTGAGCCGACTATTCTCTTCTGTCTGCCAATACCTTCCTGTTTCATATCTCTTGTTAATTCAATCCCATTGTTTCCTCTTTTCCCTCTGTCGAACGGTATGCCTGTAATCCACACATCTCTATCCGTTTCCTCATTGTCAAGACGTTGAGGTATGTTAAGCAATCCTGCTCGTATGATCTTCCCTCTCTTATGTTCCTCCTTGTGGACCTTACATTGTAGCTTGCCTCCTGGCAAAGAGCTTGCATTAAAGCCTACACTCTGCTTGCAATGCGGTCTATAGCAAATAGTTTTGCATGATGAGGTTGCCAACCTCATACACAACCTTATTTTAGTCATATTACTTGACCTGCCTAAGGACACATACCTATCTCCCCAGGTATGAGAGCGTGTATGTTCTTCTTTCGCTGTTTCTCCAGTGACAGAGAAAGATATGTCTGTCAGTTGTTCCTGCTCACCAGGTACCAAGGAAATTTGAACCCGCTTCACTTTCTGATCCCAGATAGTGGGTGAGGTTATTGGAACTGACTGAAGACTAAGTGCTTGAGGCTCATGTTCCTCTTTGAAATCCCTTTGCACTCTTCCAATATTTTCACTGAAAAGTTGGAAGATGAGTTAGGCATTGGAGTCTCCATAGCCTGTTCAGTCACGCCATCTCTGGATCGTGCTGAGTCTCCTAAGATGATATATTTCCCTCCTTGAGGTATGGGGTAAATTCGTTCATCTAATATTGCGGCCTTTACTTTGCCGTTTACAAAGTTCGACCTAACTTCTACATAAGCTAAAGGCAAAATCATCCTTCTGTTGTTTATCATGGGTGCTGTTACCTCAACATCCTCTTCGGTGACTTGATCAAGGTCGATGACAGAGGCTGAGACAAGGGCATCACACCCAAGACCTTGATAATACAAACAGGTGATTTCTTCTCCATTTACTGTGGCAGTCTCCACATTTTGAGAATCCCTGTATCCACTCCGGGCCTTCGTCAAGTTCCCATCCATGGTAGGGACCTTAGCTTTGTATGAAGTCTGTGGGTTTGGGTCTCGGCGCCTGCAGTCTAACTGATGTAGGGTGGCCGACAGGTGATGCTCAAGAACATCCCTTCCCTTCCCATAGGTTTGCGTACTCCTTTTCCGTTGAGTGATCCTATTTGGTTGAGCGATCCTATTTGGTTGAGCGATCCTATTTACCAGGTTTTTGGTGCGGTTGTTTTCAGTATGCCTGTTGTGAGTTTTTGCTGAGGATGAGGAAGGTCTCTTCAGATTATTAGCACAGCTGTGCTTAATCTTGTTTTCAGGACAGTCTAGAGGTCTCTGTTTAGATATCCTAGCCTCTGCTCTGTCTGAGCCTGAATTCTGAGACATAGACTCGGCTTCATGTGGTGCAGTTATATTTACCGCGGAGGGTGGTGATGCAACTGGCAAAGGAGTGGCATGATGAGTATTCCTAGATTCAAGTTTATCCATGGATTCCATTTTTGTAGGTTGAAACTGAGTTTCCATTTCTTGCAGTTCTTCCTTACACTGGAGGGATTTTTCTTGTCTTTGTCTCTCATGTTCCACATTCTCTTCCTTGCATTTTGCTCTCCATTCGTTCTGTTGCCCCATTATGCTCATGAAACATTCTACCTGTTCCGAGACATAATTTTCCAGCAAACTTCCCGAGAAGCCAGATAATTTTCCAATCTTATATGATTGCGCTGTCCATTTCTTCAGTCCTTTTATCTCATCCATTTTAACAGCAGTGGTTTTGCTGAGCGAGTATGAGATCTCTAACTCACTATCAAATAAATACAGGTCTAAATACTTTCTATAGCCGTAACTAAACTAAAGTATTTTAACAACCTATGTCATTTAAAACCAGCATACATAAAATATAACATAAATATTAGTTAAACAACATGTAACTAATAATCAGCAGTACCACCAAGAATAGTTTTCATAACATAACTTAAATCTGTTTTTCTTGTAAAATTTTATATGTAATTTAGTCTAGGGTAATTTATATGTCCCCTCTTTAATCTAATCCTAGACTTGGACACCAATTAGTGACAAGTACCTACAGCAGTAGTGGTCTAGGAAAGATAAGAGTTTTCATATCTCAGACAAGTGTCTAAATATGAAATAAGAGTAAATCCCGGATGAGCCCCCAGTGTCGCGAGGCGTTTTTAAGGAGATAGGACAGCTTGAATGGAATGAATAAAAGATAATCTCTAGAGGAAACTCTTCCAGACTGCAAGTTGAATGCACAGTCTCTCCTCGGGAATTAGTCCACTCAAAAAAACTTTCTAAGAGAATTCTGGTGAAACTAAACAGGATATTCTCTAGGGATAAATTCTTTATCCGATATCCTACAAAGGACTATGTATAGTACATATAGATGGATAAGAGATTTGGTGCCCAGCCACATTAAAAATATCCCGACCCAATAGTGTTTATTAATTATGGCTCTGCCCCCAGGGTGTAGATTTATGTTACTAAAACTATACAACCCAATGAAATATTACAAAGAAAATAACAACAGACTCTGTTATGTAAAGTTTTCAAAAATGAAGATAGAATTTCACATATATCCAAATGTACAACTATATGTTCCCTAATCTATGAATGGTTCTGAACCATGTCAGAATTAATTTGTCATCATTGGACAAAGGGAATATTCTTTAGTGGTTCTGCTGGCATGTTCAGATACTCATCTCAGATGCTGAATTTATGTAGTCTTGTTGCCAAGGTTCCATATGTCAAAGCACTCCAGGTCCAGCAAGGTCTTTTTAGGGTTTCGGAGGATGGCAAGTTGCTTCTTCTCCGTCTTGACTCAGGGCGCATCACCAGCTGGGATGGATTAAGTCTGCCCTTGAGAACACTGCTTATGGTTTAGTCTTCTGGTATGGCAACCTGGTATGACAACTCGCTGCGCTCACAACCACTGCTGTTTAAAATGACCGGTATTTCTTAACCAGACTATCTTGTCCAGGCCGGTCGCTGCCTAGCGAGAGAATGGGCTTACCAGACGATGCCTTGAAAATCGCGCCTAATTTCTCCAGGTTTCCGTTTGGTTGCTGAGGTCAAAGGTCAGTCGCTGCCTATCCCGTTGGCTTAACTGTAATTATTCAGGGCGCGGTGTAAAAGTTCACAGCGGTAAAAGGTCACAGTGGTTTTGCCAGTCAAACGTAGAACAAAGGAATTTATTTTCCGCAGCAAATGGGAGATCTCCTGATGTGTATTTACGAGTGGTAGAGATTCTAGAGAATTTAAGAGGGAAGGAATGAATTTGTATGAGAAAAGATAGACAGAGAGAAAAGAAGGCGAATACACTTCGTGACAATGGTAATTAACGTAAAGCTGTAGATAGCAGTATGGCCATACAGCCTTATTAGTTATGTACATGTGCTCCTTGCCTCTGTGTGTTTGTTTCTATCAAGCTATAGTAATTTATATTTTAGAACGTCTATCGGTTTGTCCCCTGCGGAAACAGGGAACGTAACAGTGTTGTTGGTAATGAAAGTTAGACATTAATTGTATTGTTTCCCTTAACATTAATCTTGGGCCATTGTATCAACGGATTTCCTATTTTAAAAAAAAAAGGATTTAACAAGATCAGGGGCCTCAATTTTGTTGTTTTAACCCACCCCACCCCAAGAAAAGAGAAAGAGGACATGACTGCAGTAGACGTGCTGGAGGTGAGAGGGACAATGGGAGACATTACTGGAGTGGGTGTGCTAGGAGTGAGAGGTATGGTGGAAGACAAGATTACAGTAGAGGTGCTGGAGGTGAGAGGTATGGTGAAAGACATGATTGGAGTAGATGTTTTGGAGGTGAGAGGTATGGAGGAGGACATCACTGAATTAGATGTGGTCGTGAGAAGTACAATGGAGAACATGATTGGAGTATATATGCTGGAGGTGAGATGTGTAGTTGTCATTGGGTTAATCTGAGAATTAACCGTGTAAGGTTGGTCCTGGTTGCTCAGATAATAATGGTGGCTCAGATGTACCGCAACCATAAAAGTTCAGTTTTTTTTTTTTTTTTTTTTTACTCGGGCAACGCCGGATATATTTGCTAGTCGTCTATAACCAAAGATTTCTGCATGACCATTGCAGCGTGTTTTTTTTTTTAAATTAATGTAATTCGTCACGTAATGTACATGTGTCTCAAAAGAAGAAGAAAAGGAAACAAAATATTGTCTTTTTCAAAACAGCTGTGGGTATGGATGGTGGAATCGGAGTAAAGTATTAGCAACTGACCGCGAATTATTATTCTTATAATTTTCTTTAAAGTATTTATCAAACGAAGATGGAAACGGAGATGGATCAGTCACGTACATGAAGAATCAGGCGGCTTACACAGGCAAATGGGTGTATTCCACTGGGCGTAATGGAAAAGAAAAGAAAAACAACCTAGATATATATGGTAATGAACACTGAAATGTAATGCAAATTGTTAACATCAAAGAAAGACAAAAAAGTAAAATAAAGAGAGAAGGCCAGGGGTGGATGGAGCAAATCCATGAAATTGCTATTTATTTATGTTTCTTTTCCCCCATATTCCTCAGGTCGTTACAAGGATATAATCTGAAAGTAAACATAATTTTTAAACACCGAAAAGAATACATGAATGCACGCTGACGAACCTGGCATGGAACAGATGTTGTGCCCTGTCTGTTGTAATATATCACCAATAAACAAAGATTCAGCAAGCAATAACTAAATTATCATCAAAACTACCAATCAGTTGTCCTTCCTGTGACAGTAGCTACCCACTCGAACAGACATTAGGATCATAAACACTTTTATAAGAAGTCTAGACAAAGCTGTTGCTTGGAACACCCTTCTCATACCCCCCCCCCCCCTCCCCCACAAAAAACATAATATAATATGGTTCTGGCTCTGGCCATATGACAAACCGACAAACCAAAATCGCGTGCCTTCTGCACTTATTGTAGTACACAACACGTCATGTGGAGAAACACAAACGGACTGCGTGACTGAAGATAGTGTGATCAGTTTAACCATCTCAAATCTTCTTGGAAGCATGGATGGACTTCCTAAAGATGGCGACAGGTAATTCTTCACAATGTCCATAATCGCAACTTTACTTTAAATTATCTTTCTTCCTTTAACATTACGCCATTATTCTTTCTGTCCCAGACAGACTTTCAGTTTTAACCTGGCCCCCACCACAATGGATGCCTAATCCCTCCTTTTTTCCACACCAGGTGATGTTTCAGATCAAGCGGGAAACGTATTTTTTTTTATAGAAAATATCTCCGCAATATGGTTCGAATCACGGTACCAACACGCTTCAGACTACCCAGCTGTAAATGGGTAACTGACTCCGCTCTTTGAGTTAGGGAAGGAAACGGAAGCGAGGAAGGGAGCTGGTCACCCCACCTGTCGATGCTGGACCTAGTATGGCGAAGCTCTAACACTTGACACCATTACGGCAGTATCTGGACTACCTTACCGTATTTCCGTGTTGCGTGTTATATTGTTAATGTACGAGATAATATGACCAAGTTCATTATAGGATATGAGTTTGTCCAACGATTAATGAACACTTGCAACAGTAACGAGTTGAATGAGTGTAGATAAATGCTGTAGACATCTCACAAGGTTTATTTACAATCCATACAAACGAGCAGCTCCACATTAATAGAATGATTCATAGTTATACACTGTTCATCGCGCAAACTACACTGGGCCATCAAAGATCATGAAGTAACGGATAAACTGTGCCGTCCGTCTAGTCTAAGTCGGCGAATTAATTATTACGAACACCTTCGTCAGTTATCAGGCTATAAACAATAGGATACTTTCCTGAAGGCACTTAACATCTCTGGCACTCATATAATGTAATATCTTCTATAAATGTAGACACATCAGCGGACATGAAACACATCGGCCAGAGATAACACAAACGCAGTCATTCCGGCTGAAGACACTGCCATAAGATAAGGAAGTTGAGGGGAACTGCGGTAAGACGCATACTATTCGAGGAAGTCTTTACACATATCTCTTAAGTAATATCCCCGTTGTTAAACTAGCTATATCTTTTCGTTTAAATATCTTTGGTCTTTAAGAAATGAAATATCTTCGTATTTTCAATTACACAAAATAGGCCTCTATGATTAAGCATAAAAGGTTTCAATATACACACCAGAAAAAGGAGCGTTCTCATTGGTTGTTATATCGGTCCGTTTTATCCTATTATTTGGAGCGGTAAATATGACCGTGGTGTAAGACAGACCAAAACATGACAAAGGCAATAGTGGAAAGAGAAGACAAAGGTAATGGCAGTTCCATATCAGATACTGTCTTAGGGGAGTCAAGTGTTATGACACACACAATAATAGATTATAACCAAGTTTCCAACAAACAAACAAAAAATAAATAAATAAATAAAATGTAGAGGGTCACAAAGCAGAGTAGTTAGATGGCGTCTTGCGGAGAAAAGTTACCGGGTTAAAACCTGGTAGCGTCACTCTTCAGTCTACTCAGTTGTAAATGGGTACCTGGCTTTGCACTTCAGTTAGGGAAGGCAAAGGCGACACAGAAGGGAACTATCACACCACCTCATAACGCTGAGACCTAGTAGCAGTGTCACGTCCGCCTCTTGACGTTCTAAATATATATATATATACACATACATATACATTATATATGTATATATATATATATATATATATATATATATATATATATATATATATATATATATATATATATATATATATATATATATATATATATATATATATATATATATATATATAATATTTGATCAAATTTTTCGAAATTGACCGACTAATCTTCGATTAAAGACATTCGATTAATCTATTTAGATTTGTAAAATCAATCCCAGCTTTAACATATATAAATATATTAATTTTTGGGGAACCTATTTATGATCTATTATTGCATATCCTAGTCTAGCGTATCACACAAAACAAACAGTTGTATTTCGTGCCAGTAAAGCTGAGAAAGGCCGTATAGCCGACAGCGTGTTAAAATGGTACCGTCTCAATTACGGGCGCGCATTCTTAAAATCCAGGAGAACCAGATAAGCGGCCGTTAAACGGGCAATATTTCGCGCGCGGTAGGTATCTCCTGCTGCACCGGGGCTGCTGACAGACGCATTACGATGATGTAGGATGGTGCACCCCAGGGTCGAATCATTTCCTGGGCGGCCTGCGTTACAGATTACGGCAATAATATGTGAACGGGTTCTATCTGTTGCACTAAGTCTCGGAACGCTAGGGTGTTTTTTTTTTCCTCTACGGGTTTGGCTTTTTTGTAGCGAGGCACGATTCTTTCAACCTAGACTTAAGTCCGTTAGTTATATCAGAGCGCAAACTGCCATTCCAAAATAAGTGAACCAGCGGCACTTGGGCTTTCAGCCCTTCGGCCCAATGACATGTCATTGTGAGGCTGGGGAGCCTGTGGACTTTCCTTCCAACCCGGTCAGGAGCGTCGCTCCTTCCCATCCACAGAGGGCTCATCCCAGGAGCCGTTCAGTTTATTCAGTCAAAATCCCGGTCGGTGACAATTCTTCAAATGCTCACGCCCGGGCATGAACCTTAAACACCTGATCGCCAGCGCAATGTGGTAACCATTACACCAGCACAGCTCCCAATGAACTCTTAAATGTGCATAGTGTTTATTTAAAACCAAGCCCTGAACTGAGCATCCATCAGCTGGCACAGAGAAGCCTCGAAAAGGACTGCTAGCCCGTACAGCGATGATAGAACCGTTGATAGATACTATAAGTCCAGAAATGGAATATTAGTGTATACCTGCTAGCAGGAAGAAGCCATTAGTAGGGCTGCCAGCTACGCCAAAGCTGCCGTACATTCTCAGCATTCAGCGAACACCGGCTACGACCAAAGTAACGCTGGGTGCCTGTTGCCATGACATCAGAAATAATTCAACTGTCGTAAGCGGTACACCGATGCACTCCTTCGGCGTTCGAACGCAGTAAATTGCCCCACCCTGACGGTAAATCTAAAACAAAACAACTATAAAAATACTAATTTCTTTTCTTTTGTGTAAAGGGGTACGTACTCTCACTGAATAGTTAAGAGAACTATAAACTACTACCACCATGAACACCATTGAGACTTATCAACTTCACAATAACACCCCTTTTAGATTCATTTGTTAATGGATGACATGCACTTTGCGACTAGCCACAACCATTACACAGAGCAGTGTTGATAGAAAAACAGTGGACGAAGGCCCAATGTATGTGTGTGTGTGTGTGTGTATGTATGTATATGTATATATATATATATATATATATATATATATATATATATATATATATATATATATATATATATATAGAGAGAGAGAGAGAGGGAGAGAGAGAGAGAGAGAGAGAGAGAGATTTCATGGCAAGGGTCTCTTCTCGCATTTCCGGGCCCACTCGGCGCTGTGGCCGCCGGAATCTGCTCGGTCCAACTTGGCGGTAGTTACGTCACTATTGTCAGCTGTCTATGTCGTCATCTCCCGTTCTAAAGCAAACATGATTGCTTTTGACAATACTGCTTTGCTTCTGCTGTTCTCCAGGTACTATATTACTTCACTAAATACTATCGCTTCAACGATATGAAAACTGGAAAGACAGACATAATACCGTGCGGGGGATGACAAATAAACAGCAGAACATGTCCTCCAAGACTGCTGTCACCACGAGAGGAGCACAGCGGCAGAATGTCCTCCAACCCAGTTCAGCGAGAAACTGTGCGGTAACGACAGAAGCCTAATACGGAATGCAAACTTTACA
Source organism: Oreohelix idahoensis (assembly GCA_024509875.1). Taxonomy (NCBI): domain Eukaryota; kingdom Metazoa; phylum Mollusca; class Gastropoda; order Stylommatophora; family Oreohelicidae; genus Oreohelix; species Oreohelix idahoensis. The sequence continues at coordinate 267,005 of JAMPIV010020381.1, forward strand.
GAAGAGATAGATGTAGTTATTTAAGAGGGAACAAATAAAAAGCTGATGATATCTTAAGATTTTTAACAGCGGTAAACGGGACCTGAGATTCTCTGAGAGCAAACCTCTCTACAGCGCGACTGTCTTGACAACAAACTTCCCTCTGTTGTGTTTCTGTCTTACCAACAAACTTAATTCTTGACTGCTTTGTGGATGTCTGTGTACGTGGGTGAGCATGAATCCGCGCATTAAAATATTTTATTGGATCGCCTTTAATTCTACAAGTACACACTTATTTACTTTTTTCGACTGCTGCAGTGAACCGTCGTGGGGAGCTGAATTTTGCATACTTACGCCAAGTATGTCGCACTGGCTGTTGTGATCATGTGCTGTTATAAGATGTCTGTAACTACAAACGTAAATAAATAAAGGTAGGTAATTAACAAGCACTCGTTGGATATAAAAGATGACACCAGACAACACAAAAGATTTCCTTCATTATTTATATAAGATGTCTGGGAAGTTGTCTATCAAACAGCCTCTTGCTCTTTCTCGTGCTCTGAAACCCTATCTTGTGTCGCTATAGGCGGGTAGTGGTAATTTATTGGACTCCATTCTCGTGAGATTTGCTGGGTATTACTACGTAATTAACGTGCAAGGGAATGTCACAGAGATCCAATATGAGATATACAAGGTAAAGCGACAAGAGGCGTTGAGTTTCCTACAAGAATATACCCAACGGACGTAAATATTTTCACACTCAACGTCTTTAAGCACAAATTACTAAAAGGACTTCCTGTCATCCGTCTCCCGTTACTTCCTAACAGTTACGAGTGTCATTATCCAGGGCCTGCCATTATCCGCGTCAATCAAACCCTCAGGACTGACTAGGAACATCCAGTCACGCCTACGAGTCGTCTGACACAATGTCTGCACGTAAGCGCCGTTTCAACCTGGATTAACCTTAACATACCCAAGACTCGCGTTACTGTGGCAAAGCGATCTTTTTGCGGAAATGAAGTTAATTAAACTAATGATATTACATAATTATGACCTTTCAACTCTCTGTGGCTGGAATATTCACAGACTGAGATATAAGATTTAGGAATCAGAATTACTAAATAAAGATGATGCTAAGAATGGGCTAATACAACTTCAAAAATGGCTGTTAACGTGCATTTTAGAATTTTTATATACACGACAGGCAGACGATGATGATTTATATATATATATATACACACACATATATCGTGACAACCGGAAAGGCTGAAGGAAAAAGTGGGAGAAGACAACAAAGAGAGAAGATGCTTGACAGAAAAGAGGTAGAAGACTACAAGGGCAGAAGATACTGGAAAGTTTGACATCACGGGGTGGAAAGAAGTCAACAAAAGAGGTTAATAAACAGTTCTGGAGACACGTTAGTTGTGGAATGACATGATCACCTATGCCATCAGGCATGGTAGCCTACCTGAAGAAGAAAAAAATAATGTGCTGAAGAAAACAAGTTTGACAGAGTAATGGCAAATGTGATTTAGAAAATAAGTGTGACGTTTCTCATTTAAAAAGAGATGTAGATATGTATATAATTTAACAGTACAGACCTCATTTCTGGCTGTCATTCGTTGTGTTGCAAATAAAATCCACATCAGAATAATCACTCGTGCTATTAAAGTGGTTCTATTTCATTTACGAATACTATCCTCCCGAAGTAATCCGGCACAAACTCAACACCTTCTGTGCCTATAGCACGAATATATACTACGTAAAAATTCTCCAGTGAAATAACACCACCACTACAAATTAAAGGAACTATCCACAAACACTAACTGGAGCCGAGTGTACAATAACTGGAATAAATTTTCAGGCGGACACAGTATTCATATCTTATTTCAACTATATGGCTGAATGATCAGACTGATCAATATGATATCCCACAAAAATGTTGCAATTCATGCAGCTCTAATTTTGTTCTCGTGTCACCAGAATGATAACTAAAAATTTTTCTTTATATTAAAACTGTCACAAGACTAATACCACACAAACTTCATTGATTTGACAATGAATACATAAACAGATCACCCAATAAGCAGCATCTTATTTGCGTTAAAAGTAACTTGTGTTCACGTTAGGAGAAATCTACCTCAAGATATTATTCACCTTATTTGCGCTGAGTAAACCAGGCATAATTTTGTTTGAATCTTAAGTGCTATGAAAACAAATTATTGATTAAGTAATAAATCACCATCATTACCTTTTAACTCCAGTGAAGCACATACCTTCAATTAGTTCACATCAAATCCTCCTGACTTGTTCCATCTACTCAAGTTTCTCTCCATGTTTTCTTAAAGCTTTATAATGTCTCCATTCTTTTCTTTATGTGTTTTTGGGCCTTCCTCTACTTTTACCGTGGGTATTCCAGAAAAAGGATTGCCTTGTAATGCTATCAGTTGGTTTTTCTCAGTATGTGTCCTTTCCCACATCAACGTGTTGTCCTCACCTCTTTTTCCACTGGGATTTGCCTGTATTTTTTTTTCATCAGTTCCATTCTGGTGATCTTGTCATATAATTTTAATACTTCTATCCAGCACAAGCAATTAGTAATGAAAGTCTGCACCTTGTTGGTTGTCGTTTTTATTGTTCGCGTAGTGTTACTGGGACCCGACAGGGGAGCAAAGAATAGTAATACCGTAACCTACCATGCATGTCCTATGAGAGAACTAAAAGGGTTGGATGTGGGGTAGGCCACCCTATAATGTAGAAACTAATGTGGTCACGAGCTTTAGTCCAATTAATAATAAATGCGTATAAACAATTTTCTATAAGAAACTTCCTAAAATCTTATCACGTTAATTACACATATGTTACAGTTACGTAGCCTACATAATATAAATAGGCCTATTTAGGCCTTTGTTTTAAAAAAAGCACTGCGAGTAATACTGCCTAGCACTTATTTGAAAAACAAAATGAATAAGGGTGCAAACACTGAACACAGCACTGTGTGCGTCTATATGAATATGCATTCGCGTTAACCTAATACAAAAGGTTTCTTCACGTTTCCCAAATAAAAATATTGAAGTTCTTAGGTCTCCTGACATCAAACGTTTCACAGTTGCGTGAACATGTTAAAATTCGGCAACACGACAAATCCAGCAATCAGCACGGATAACATGAACACATTCAACAATTACCTCGATCAAAGAGCGCAGCTTCAAACGAACTCGCGCCAACAGGGCAGAAGTAAACCCAAATTAGAAACAATCCGACACGGTGATCGAAGATTTATCATCCAAATGTGAGAACACAAAACCGAAGAAAAACATTCAAACACAACAGCGCATCTTCGGCAGAAGTTTCCTAACTTTCATGAAGCGAGCCCACCTCCACACAGTCACTTCCTGTCTTGCCAGAGAAGCGAGAAAGTGGGGGGTGAAGAAGTGATGAGACCAGAAATAGAAAAACGTCACTGAGCCAGCGGTTGTTTCCTTGCGTGTGCGCCGTGTGGCTCTTTATACGGACAAACAGGCAACAACAAATAGCTTGTTCTGTTTTCAAAGCGGGAAAACTTAATGAAAGAAATAAAGAAAACTGCTTTGTGAACAAGGAAAAGCCGACGAAGATTACAGACATTATTGCCACAGGGGGCAGGCAACAGAGTACGAAAAATAATGAAAACTGAGTATGGCAAAATAAGAGAAGTGACAGGTTAAAAAAGGTTACACGAAGTGAAAAATGACATTCTTGATGAAAAGATGAATAATATTTTCTTGATAGCCATTCTTCAGAATGAGACACAAAGTGACGATGGTGATAATGGGAGGTATATTTGTAGCGATAAAGATCACGTAATGAATTTGTGTAGCGAAGTGGTGATAGTGACAGTCTAATAATAGGTAGTCCAAAAGCAGATAGTGTCGTAGTGAAATGAAGTGTTAGAGACTTCGATATATTAGGCCCAGCTTCGAGAAGTGGGGGGAGGTGGTTGACAAGTGCACTTCGCATCCTTTGCCTTCACTGACTCAAGAGAACGAGTCAGGTACCCATTTACAGTGGACAGACTTGGAGCGTTACACCTCCTTGTTTTGAAACCGACACCTTTGCCGCGAGAGGCCGATGCTCTAACCACTCTGCCAATAAGCCGCTCGCTGAGGACAGGAGCAGAGAATATTGCTATTGTTAATCAGAATCGACATCACTGCTCTCCGGGCAAACCCACGGTTCGAATCCTGGGTAAGCCACTCACGTCTGTTGTTTTTCTGTTGTCTAGTGTTCTACTTCTTTATTTCTTACGAGTGCCTAAAAACATACCTTTATGTTTGTCTAATATTTATTTACTGTTTACAGGCCTCGAGTTTCCCTTCCCTATATGTTATAAATGTTTATACAATACCAGAAACCTACACTCTGTTCTATACTACTGTTCTTAAGTCTTCTATCATTTACTAGACACAGTATCAAGGTCTTTGTCTTGTGTGGACTGACATATACTGTATAATAGGGGAACGACAGAAGTGATTGCGTCATTAATAAGGCTAAGCTGCCCATTGTAAACTTTCGGTGTTGTCTTGTGTTTCGCACTAATGACCGGTCAGTAAAGCATCTTTTTTGGGGATGCCTAGCTGGCCGGGAGGATAATGTGATTCGCTTGTATAGCTAGGCGGTGTTGTCGTACGGAAGGTCCGGGGTTCGAATCCTGGGTAAGCCACTCACGTCTGTTGTTTTTCTGTTGTCTAGTGTTCTACTTCTTTATTTCTTACGAGTGCCTGAAAACATACCTTTATGTTTGTCTAATATTTATCCACAGGTGTTCAGACTCTCTCAGCAAATGTCGCTAATTAGCGGAGAATATGCTACAGATTAAGGTAATGCCAAAGTAGAGAAATACTTAAAGTATTTGGCCCCCGGGGCGGATCTTTCCTATGGCACCCGCCCCCCATAAAACGTAAAGAAAAATTTATTATTCTATAAATACACTTTTTAACAATACGGTACTGTCATAATAGTATCCGATGGTACCCTTCTCTTGGCGGTCACCCGGGCGGATCGCCACCCTCGCATCTCCCGTTAGTTCGCCACTGTGCCAACGAAATAAACTAGTAAATACTCGAAGCAAGTGGAAAGCAGAGTATCGGGGGCACCCAAAAAAAATTATGTACATTATTATTACCAGCTCAGCAGAAGTGAACAAGTGGTAATCTTCAGACTTCGCACAGGTCACAACAGATTGGGATACCATCTATTCAACAAGTTAAAGATAGGAACTACTGACGAGTGAAACTGTGGCGCCGATAAAATGACTGCTGAACATCTGCTTCAAAGGTGCCCAACATATGAGGAACAGAGAAAGCCGCATATGGTCTCACAATACCATTCCTGAAAAAAAAAACTCTACAGAGATATCAACAGTTTCAAACTGACCACTCCTTCCTCTGAATATATTCAAGTTGACATCTGGGGGTGAACGAAGAAGAAGAAGAAGAAGTGAGGTCCCACAGAGTACCTGACACTTCGGATCAAACTTTAGTATGCTATAACTTGACTCGGGACCCAAGACGCATCAAAAGTGAGGAATGCAGTAAGCGACCCATAGCTTGACTGCCTGCGTCAGGGTCAGCGAACCAGAGCTGACCAAGACCCTACTCCACCTCCACGTGGTGGTCCTGGAAATAGGCTGCATCACTGCAGTCTGGCTGAGGAGTAGGGATCGAAGAGGGAAGGCAAACCCGGTCCCTAAAAATGCCGTGCGGAAGTCGGATGTGTCGGCTGAAAGACGCAAATACCGCAGCTCGCTGTAAACGGACACAACGCAACCAACGTCCTTTTCATGACGAACGAGGAAGAAGAAGAAGATAACTTGACTCCATTCGACAGACTTTTGTTTTTAATTTTTACTTCCTAGTTACTCCTTCATGACTTTTCAGCTCCCTGTGGACCCAAGGACGTCAACACATCCACGCTAAGTCTCCTTGCCCTGTTCAAATTCTTCCCATGTCTTATATACCTATTTCATTTCCGTCACCAATGTCCTATTCCATGTATTCATTCCATCACGCAAATTACACAAATTAACAATATCATTGATGAAATCTATAATTTTGTAATGTCCGCATACAATTTTAGTTTTTGATCTCAAATCAATTTCTACTCAAGAGGTTTTCATTATCATCATCAATTTTCTTTGCGCTCATCATGGAATATGAAACCAGCACCACATCTGCAAGCCTGCATCTGGCAGTCAGTCATACTCTCTCTAGCAGAAATGGTTTCTGTGGTTACCAACTACATGTACAGCTTTGTATTAGTCACCTTGTACTAAATGACTAAAGGTGCGGTAGTCCTTTACTTTCTTCCTCTCTTCGGAGACCCCCCGCTTTATAAGGTTTCGATTTCTCTTATTTTCCCCCCCCCCCCCCATTTTTCCGATGTTGTTCTCCGCTTCTCGTTTTCCTTCACACTCGGTGTGTGTAACCGAACACGTAGTCAAGTTCATCGTGTGAGCTCACCAGCACACACAAACACCTCACACAAAAACGCCAAAAAAAAAAAAAAAAAGAAACGTTCAGATTTTCTCTCCGTCCTTCGAGCACAAGCGTATTCAGCAATGAGATTTAACCTTACCTGTGTGGGTGAGAAAGAATAAACTATCTTTGCTAGAAAGATGGACCGCAAGACAAATAGGCAAGTGCTGTCTTGGAAGAACCTGAACTTCCTGCATTTGTGCGTGAGAAATTCTGGAACGTTGTAGTAGATGACACGGTGAGAGGAGAAGGAAGTTCACAGCGGTGAATTAGAGACTTTGATACAGAAAGGAAAGGACTAAATGAGAATGAGTTTGAGGGGTTTTTAAGGGGACTTGGGAGTTAAATAAAGAAGAGAAGTTAGAGGGAAGAAAGTTAGACGGCAGAAAATTTCTAACACAGTTCTTTGAGGAGAGGGAAGTCAACCTCGTGGAAAAGAATGCAGATGGGGTGGAAAGAGTTAAAGATAATAGCGGAGGGAGAGTGGTGTTGAGAAAGCAAGTGCGTTCGTTGTAAAAAGCTATCAGAAAGTACCAACGGAATATTGTCAGGTGAATAGGTTCGAGTGACACTTTTGGGGATGGTTCTATCCTCTGAAGAATGAAAGAAATAACAACATTGGATGGAGAGATCACACAGAGAGTGGACAGAAATAAACAGAATGTAGTGGAGAGGCAAGAGAGAAAAACAAAGGAAGATTGAAAAAATTACGAAAAAGCAGAAAGAAAGACTGATGTAAAAACGAAACAGGAGGAAAAAAAAAGGGGGGGGGGGGAGAGAGAGAAAAGAAAGAAAGAACGGAAGTAATGAAAAAAGAAGGAAACAAAAAGAAGGAAATAAAAGACGGGATTACTAAAAAAGAAAAATAGGAAGACAGAAAGAAAGAAAGAAAAATAGGCAGACAGACAGGCACAGGAGCAGACAGAAAAGTATGGCGAGACAGGATGACTGGAATATCTTCAACAATACATTAAGGGAAAAAATATCAAGGAAGTGGAAGACAAGAAACAATGCATGCCCTGGCAACAACAACAAACGGAAACATCATTTTTCCTTGCTGAAGAAATGGAATACCAAACTCTCCCCCTCTCTTTTAAGGGGTTGCTTAATTGAAACCTAAAAATACCATTGGTTTTAGAACAGGCTAATAAAACATGCTAAATGTTACACGAAATGTAATGAAAGTTAACCACACAAAAAAAAATTATGCTGTAATGAGCGAGAGAACCTGTCAAAACAATGACGGGTGAAGAATTAAAGCCAACATCTAGTCGTTTTCAACCTGTTTAGATTAAAGCTAGTTTTTTTTTTTTTTTCATAAACAAAATAGAATCGAAAATGAGAAATAAACAGAAGGTAGAAGAAACAGCACAAATTTCCCTCTATTACGCCATGTGCTGAACAGGCTAACAACTAACTCACGAATTGAAACTGAGAATCATCAAGCGATATATATATATATATGTGTGTGTGTGTGTGTGTGTATGGGTGTGTGTGTGCGTGCGTGTGTGTGTGTATTCTTCATTACTGTATGGTGTTGAAACATGGACAATGAACAAGCAATTAGAAGAAATAATTGAGGCCTTTGAGATGTAGTTTTATAGAAAATGGGGCGTGTCTCATGGAAAGAAAAGATAACAATATCTACACGGCATTCGTCCTCATATTTGGCACGGGTTGCCTCCCCTTGATCTGCAGTGATGGTCCAGCAATGGCAAAACCTAGAGTCTCTAAGGTGGGCCTTCAAAGATATCTACATTCGCACAAGATTACTCTTGGCAGAGATACAGATAGAAGGATGATGATGCTTCTACCTCTAGGGAGTCTTCACAATATATTTCAGAAATCAAGAACAATGCTGAATGTGTCTTAGCAATGATAACTTATTATCGGCCCGACAACTTTTGTGAAGAGATATATTGTTTGATTTAGCTCGTTCAAGCCCTCAACTGATTTAATTAGTGAAATCTTTATTTAGAAGCTATGTTTTAAGTGTATTTAAGGTGACTGAGACATACGGGTGCAGTACACTCAAAAGGATTAAATCAACTATAAATGTGTATATATAAATGTGTATAAATGTGTATAACAAATTTAACAATCAATTATATTATCAGTGTAAAATGATTAATTCTCTTCTTTAAAAAAAAAGGTTATCATCACAGAGTGATGTTATGGATATTGAAGGAATTGTTTGAAAGTTCACTTGGCAGCTTTTAAGTTCGTACTTAGCTGCCTGTAAGTTTGTTGGTTTCTGCTCCAGCCGATGGTTGGTTTTTTGCAGGTTGTGTATGGACTGGTGCACTCTCATCACTGGTCAAGTCTGAAGGTTGTGACACGTTCCAAGAAATATCAGGGAGTAATCACGAAGCTGATCCAGCGTCTTCAAGACCCGTCTGATGATGGTGTCTAGCGTTGAGAGCAGGCCACTTACTACACACTTTGTTCCAGAGATAGTCCCCTCAACTGGTACCACCGACTAGTATTATGAAAGAAGAGAAACAAATACCCTCCTGAGTATTGGGTTTCCTGACACACAGTCGTGTGCCTCCACCTTTTCATTCCACCATCCCATCTACCTCAGAAATTTACCCTCTATGAGCATTAATATTAATCCCCGTGAAATCATTCACTACATTTATATTGAATATCTTTACATTTGCACTGATTGAAAAGGTGAATAATATAATAAGTATGTACATCAGTTCTATCATCATCGACTCCCTGTGTCGTAGATTTTATATAGGAGTATTAAGACTTGGGTTTGGTCCCTTCTGAATAGATTGGAATGAGTGATAGATACCGTGAGAGCTGGTGAAAAAAACAATAGAATTTCCCACACGTGAGATGATAGAATGTGATATAGAAGCTGTCTTTTAGAATCGAGATAATCTTCTCTCTCTCACCTATCTTCTACGACCGTTTTTAAAGGCGTCAGACAGTCTAAACACAGATATATATAATTATTATATCTCTATCTACTCACGGGCACGCACATACACGTGACGACAGGTAAACACACAGACGTGGGAAAACTATAACAATGATATACAGATAATTGGGATCGAGCTGACCAACGCACTGATTTTTTTTTTTTGTTCAAGAGAGATATTTTAATTATCATATCAAAATTTCTCACAACACCAAAAATTACATCAAGGAAAACATATACAAATAGTCATAAAATTTAAGAAAATGCTACAAGGATGATAGCCCGTTAGAATCTTACTCTAGGTTTAGCCCACAGCCCCGTTAAGAGAACAGATGATGGCCCAAAGAGTTATAGATACGTAGGGTTGAGTCTAAGAGATTTCTTTCTTTCTCGTCAATATATGAACAGAGTTGGATAAATCTGATTTAACCTAAGAAAAAAACAGAAACTCTAGCATTATTGTAACAAATTCTGCAGGTAAAAAAAAATTTTAAGACAGCAAATGTGTGACGATAATACACCGGTAAAATAACACTCAGACCTGTGTACTCTCATTCATCCAGCCATGGCCTTTCTTACACATGTATACTCACAACTTTGCTCGCTGCCTCTGGGAACATACTAATTCTAGGACCTTCACACAGACCCGAAGATGCAGTCCTTGACCAAGAAATCCCCAGTTCCAAAAGACGTACTAAACTCTCACGGAACGATTCCTTTGGGGTTCTAATTTTTTCGAATGTCTGATTAAGTCACATAAAATTTGTCCAGGCACGAAAGTTAGCAGAGCACAATGTCATTAGCTTTGGATTCTAGAATTAAGGAATGTCAGATCGGTGTCTACTTCCAGGAAGGTACTCTATTTGGTCACCACAATACTAGTCACAATCTCTGTCGGGATGGTTTAATGTTTCTTGTAATATTCTCGCCGCCAGGCAGCATGTACATTTAAATTTGTGGAGCAATTTGAACTGGCTCAAAAGCCCAATATATATTTCTAGTCTTTAGAAACCGTTAGTGGGATTGCTATTACTGTCTCTCTCTGATGGCATATGCACTGTCAGATCCAGTGTTACTTGAAACATAAAAAAAAAACCCACGTGGTTAAAGATAGGAAATGTCTATGCTTCTCACAAATATGTCTCTCAGGCTACTAAACGCTGACAAGTTGGGTACCACCGTTTCACTATATAGAAGAAAGAACACATATCAAATAATTTACATATATGTACTCATTATAACTTACCTTTTAAATAGCAAACCTACAGCTTGACTTATATTTAAAACTTCCCGTAAAGTAAGTTATATAAAAATCAATCATCAGGAATATCTTCGTATTCCGTCAATATTCACTGATGTCGCATCTAGCCTTTATAAGTTAGTTATTAAAACAGTTTCGACTGAGTATTTAACAGTTAATTTAAACTTATTTCAGCTACTTGTTTAGTAAGCTAAAAATATAATTTATTTTGTATTTCCACTGCAACTCGACGATTTAAGAAATAACAAACTATCAAAATATTCGCTCTGCACACAGAACTAGTTTAAAATGGAATCGGCGATTTTAAACACTAAATCACTTCACAAACTAGATATCTATTATATATAATATTAATATACCTCAACCACAGAATTACTAAGAACGTTAAACCACTTCGACCAAACTAAGGCCATCTCTATTTACAGAGATTATTTAGAAATCGAACGAAGGTTGTTCTAGTCTAACTGCAAAGTTACTGAGTGAAATGAAATAGTTTCAAACGTGGGTTAATATTTTAAACCAGACAAAGGATGAACTATCTCCCCCGCCCCGATCTCTCCCCCTTCTCATAACAGCTACGTTATACTTAGAGGCGTGTCGTAACTGCCACCGGGCGATTACGCACCTGCGATGACCAACTGCCGGGAAAAGCGCGTGTCAGTTGCAAATCTCAGACAACCGTCTACAACTGCGTCGTACAGATGCCGGGTTTGACACCTTAAGCGAGTGACAGGTGAAAAATGGTAGACCAAAAGTCTGCTCTATGTCCAGCGAAACGAATTTCTCACACCTCAGGCCCAGAATCTGGTCGGGCCGCGCTCTGACCCTAAAACTGCAGACGTATGTCTGGCGAGAACCGTATCTTCACAGCTATCTGCGCGGATTCCGGCTTTCCGTGTTAATGTAGGTAGAGTTTTCCTGGGATATAAGTCCACAAGATGCTCAAACAAGGTCCAGTCCGGTAAATGGAATTCTGATCCTATTCATTACTCTGGCTAGCTGGCTTTCTTCTTGACGAGATGAATTTCACAGTGCTCTAAACCGGCGAAAGTGTCCGATTATTTTGCAACTTTCGTCCCACGCACGTTTGTTGTTACTAACTGACCAGGCTCATTCAGAAGTGTTGTTTATAACATCTAAAATTTCCCAGCCAATTGTATTCAATCATGCATGTTATGATGGGGTTTAATCCCAACATTTTCCTCCGCGTATTTTAAATATCATTTTAAAATTTAAACACATGATCTTATCTCCCATAATTGGCCCGACTTCTTCCGTTCTCTTAAGTAACCTTTCAAATTACGATTTGTAACATCGCATGCAGATAGTGCCATCGCTAATTCATCTACCAAGGCGGGTTTATCTGTAATAACTACACAGACAATGTTTGGTCGGAAGTGATTTAAGCAATTATCACGTGTACTTCCTTTTGTATTACCCGCCCAAGTGTATGAACACGTTGTAGTGTACAATGCCCCCAGACGAGCATACGTGTCTGACGGGACAGGATTACTTAGAAAGTCCCCAATACTTTCCGTTGACCGTATGGGGTAAATATGGTTTAACAACTTATGCGATTGCAATTAATCCTTAAGGATGGTCAATTAGCGGTAAAATAACACTATTGCAGTATGAAAAGAGGTCAACAAATCTAAGGCGCGGGGATAGGACAGGTTTATGTGGGTAACATGAAGAAATAAATGGATAGTTGCAGAGAGAGACAAAATGAGAAAAGGCGAACGGCCAATTCTGTGACAGCCAAAGAGGCTGCTCGGTCACTGATCACCACTGCAAGTGTTAACATCGCTCAGCGAGCAAAATTTAAAAACAAAACTGTTCTTCAATCACGATCTCTCGCGGAACCCCTATCGACCTGTCGCGGAACTGCCGTTGAGAAAACCTGCTGTAGAATAAAGAGAAAGCACACACGCAGAACTGGAACAGGTAATGATCGCTCTGGAAGCACTGAGCGCAGAAACGAAAAATGAATAACAAAGGGAAGGTTACCCATGTACGTCAGGTCTTAGATCAGGTTGTGTCTGACAAGTAACAGGTTTGAGAACAGCAGACGTGGAAGAAGATATCACATCGTGCTTATTTTTTTTTTTTTTTTTAATTGCAGACGGTTCTAGAAACGCGTTCCGAAAACTTTAAGTTAGGATAAGTCTTTAGCACGTACAAAACACAACATACGCACGTAACACAGGGCGATGTTTAGAATATTCACACAAACAAACACATTCATTCATTTCCTCACGGAGCATGAAGCTACAACTACAGCTGTCCATCTTGCAGGAATCTTGTAGCGGTGGTTCATGTAGCCGTTTGTTTAACATGTCAGCCGCATGAACAAATTTATGACAGATTAGTCATCATACACAACAATTACAAAAATCAGTGGAAGGAGGAACAACAGAGATGATACAATCCACCAACTCAGTAGGCACCAACGGACCATCATTTTCCGCTTGAGAACTGGCCACTGCAGATTACTGTGCCATCTTTTTCGTCTCGGGATATCTCATACACATGAATGTCCACGTGGAACTGGAGTCCAGACCCCTGAACACATTCTCCAAAACTGCCCAACCCATGATGACCTACGACGTCTGACCTGGCCAGGGGGTGATGAGCTCCGGCAGAAGCTATGGGGCTGTCGCGCTGACCTGGAAAAGACTGTGGACTTCGTCCTGGCTCAGGCCTGCAGATTTAACATGACTACAAACTGAGCGCAGAAGAAGAAGAGTCACCTCTTACGATTTACTTGAGGGAGTAGTGGGCCAATTATTTATATATCTCCTCTGAGATCACCTGGAGCTATGCGTAGCTAATACGCATTTTGTTATACACGATAAAAGCGTAACATGCACTGTGTATATGTAAGGTAAAGGTAGCCCGTAGCAGATACAGCCGTAGGGGTGTGAAGTGTTAGAGATTCCACTATACTAGGTCCAGCATAGTGAGGTGGGGTGACCAGTTCCCTTCCCCGCTGCCTTTTCCGTCCCTAACTCAAGTGTAAAGTCAGGTACCCATTTACACCTGGGTAGGCTGAAGCGTGTCGATACCGTGAAAACAACCCGGCACTTTTGCCGCGAGAGACCAGCGCTCCAGCCACTCTGCCCATCGGACGCTTTGTGTCTATGTAAATACAAATAAGGTCTTCCACGTTTTACTGTTAACCGTGAAGTGGGCAAATACGCTCTATTCTGTTTCAGCCGCGCTATGCTACCGAATGACAAGGTGCCTGGCGCAATTTCCTGGGACTCTGAGGTGTCAAAGAAAGATTATAACTGTAAGACTATTGCTCCCTCAGGCATATCGTCTTATTTTTTCTTTGATCCTTAGCCGCCGACGTCAAAGCAGTCAGTGCCCATTACGCCTGGTGGCGTCTTGTAGGGCAACAACAAATTGATTCCACTTTGCTTGGTCGGCGGCCATCCTTCGTACAGTGGCCCCAACTCTGGTTCATTCTTTGCATCTCAGCCTCCACAGTCCTCCGCCAAGTTGTTTTTGGTCGGCCTCTCTTTCGTTTTCCTTCAGGGGTCCATAGCATTGCTGTTCTTGTGATGGCATCGGGGTCTCTTCTGAGGACATGGCCAACCCAGCTCCAGCGTCTGCCAGCTATGATGGTGTGCATGTCTTCTTGCTTGCTCCGAGTAAGCAGATCTTGGTTGGTGATGGTATTCGGCCAAAAGATTCGGAGAATTTTTCTTAAGCATGTTGTGTGAAAAGAGGACAATTTCGACATTTCCTTCTCTGTAACTCTCCAGCTCTCCGAGCCATAAAGAAGCACAGAAAGCACACAGCTCTGATATAATCCTAATTTTGTGCTTGTGCTGTACTGAGAGGACTTCCAGATGTTGTTTAGACTAAAAAAGGATGTTCTTGCTTTGTTCATTCTGTTGTTGATGTCTTTGCTTGCTCCGCCGTCTGGTGTTACTATGCATCCTAGGTATGTGAAGGCATCTGTCTGTTCCAGTTGCTGATTCCTTACTGATACAGGCATATCGTAAACAGAGACTAATATGAGGTTCTACATTGTGCACGCAACCTCATCCTGTAAAACAAGTTGTTACAGAAACTACAGCTGCAGGAGCATATCCTTCGATGTTGGCTTCTTGCTGGGAGTCAGCTACGGTTACTGTGACCTCTCATCAAGCTCCATAAAAGGCCGAAAGGAGATGAATGAAATGACCGGATCTGTCCAGCTGTAAAAGGGTTATCCGTGCCTTTTGAATCGAAGTGAACGAACGAACGAACGAATTTTATTTCCAAAGTGTTGAGAATTGGGCACGCAGGCCCGTCTGACATTCTGCCCTTCCTTTCTCTCACCTTTCATACTGAATTCATTTATTCTCACATGCATTTTACATATCAATTTCAAGGAATTCAACGTTGTAAAGTAAAATAAAATAGCACACTCATATTAACATTAACTACTTATAAGCATGACATAACATATGTTGAAAAGTACAAACATCGTCATTAGAGCCTACAGTTGATAGTATAAGAAAGGACAATCCGATTAGGGGGGCATGTAATCAGAACTCATAAAGTATTAGAAAAGTCTACGATTGTATGAATAGGGACAGAGGTTGTTTCATAGGATATGTGGAAGACAATTCCAAAGATGAGCAGCAGAGTACGCTAAGCTTTTCTTGAATAAGTCAAGCCAAGGCTTGGGTACGTGCAATTTGTTAAAGCGTTGACAGCGTCTTTCATTGTATTTGAGCATTGGCAACAGATGTGGACGGATACAAGAAGATAGCAGATATTTAATGTATAGCTTACATGAATGTTTCATACTGGACACTAAGACAGGCCGATTCATTGATAGTAAATAATAAACATCAATGGGTATTTTGCTAGCGCTGGTAAGAAATAAAGAAGTAGAAAACTAGACAACAGAAAAGTAACAGCAGTGACCGGCTTACCGGGTAATCACATCCATGAACATCCGAGGAACGCCACAGCCTCGTTATGGGAATGAATCGTCATTTACCACGCTTTCAACTCAGCTCCTCAAGAAACAGTGCTTTACGGACATTGTCATGACAGTCCACGCAACCAGGACATTGTCATGACCTGTCCACGCAACCAGGACATTGTCATGACCTGTCCACGCAACCAGGACATTGTCATGACCTGTCTACGCAACCAGGACATTGTCATGACCTGTCCACGCAACCAGGACATTGTCATGACCTGTCCACGCAACCAGGACATTGTGAGGTAATATCAGAGGCGGGCTGACAGTGCTCGGGGGCCCGTGGGCTATTGGTCTCTGATTACTGACTCCACGTTGATGACTGGTTCTAAACGTCTTTTTTTTTTTTTTTTTTTTTTTTTTTTTTCTTAACCAGCAGCACTTGGGCTTTCGGCCCTTCGGCCCAATGACATGTCATTGCGAGGCTGGGGAACCTGAGGACTTTCCTTCCAACCCGGTCAGGAGCTTCGCTCCTTCCCATCCACAGAGGGTTTATCACAGGAGCCGTTCAGGCTATTCAGTCAAATTTCCGGCCGTAAACATTTCTTCAAACGCCGACGCCCGGGTTTGAACCATGAACACCTGGTCGCCAGTACAACGCCGAAGCCATTACACCAGCGCGCCATAAACGTCTAAATCCCAGCAGTGATCCCTCGGGCAGCGCCTCGGCGACCAAAGAACATCATTATTTACATTAATATTAGTACACGTCAGTTAACATGATGCAGCTATAAAATAATAAGTACAAGGTATGTAGTATTCGTAATAAAATTCAGTAGCCCCCTTCAGTAGTAACTGACTATAGGAAGAAGCTTGAGTGTCCTCTGCAGGGCCACGAGCTTGGGCACAGTTATATGGAGATCAAGCTGTTGCCCACGTAGCCGGCAGGTCCAAAGGAACGACAGTAGCCGATACAGTTTGGTACCAGTCACGTCGATGGAGTTGCCAGAATAATCTCGAATCAAAATCAGGCAATAAAATGCAATGCCTTGAAAAAAATATTTTCACTAAATGGGCTATGTTTTTGTTTTCTTTCTTTCTTTCTGTCACACTTCGCACCGTGGCTTGTTGAGCCGTTAGCGTGCTTGTTAAACGGCTTTTGGTGTACTTAATATAAAGGTAATGGCAGCCCATAGCAGACACTGCCGTGAAGTGTTAGAGACTTCATTATACTAGGTCCAGCTTTGTGAGCTGGGTTGACCAGTTCACTTCCTAGTTACCCTTTTTATTCCCTAAGCAGAGTCAGGTACCCATTTACAGTTGGGCGGACTAGGGCGTCACACCACGAGAATTTCGAAGCCGGTACCTTTGCCGCGGTAGCATAGTGGTTAGTGCACTGGCTTCCTAGCGCAGTGGTCTATGGTTCGATCCCCAGATGAGGCGGAACATTTTTAGGCCACAAACGGCTCCTGGGTTGACCCAGCCCCAAATGGGTACCAGAGCTACTCTGGGAAGGTTAAGGCGGCCGGCGTGATGCCGACCACATCACCCCTCGTGTGCCGACGGTCAAGATAATATGGGCCTAACACCATATTCCCAATATGCCTCAATGGGCGTGTAACGGGTTCCTTTACCTTTACCTTTTACCTTTGCCGCCAGAGGCCAGCGCTCTAACAACTCTGCAAATCGGACGGTACTAAAGGTAAAGGTAGGCTCATAGCACATACTGCCGTAGGGGAGTGAAGTGTTACAGACATCACTTTACTAGGTCCAGCATAGTGAGGTGGGGTGACCAGTTCTCTTCCTCGCTGCCTTTTCCTTCCCTAACTCAAGAGCAGAGTCCGACCACTGCGAGCGTTAACATCGTCCGGTGTGCAAAGTTTAAAAAAACGACGTTTATTTTTTTCACTCACCATCTCTCGCGGAACCACTAGTGACCTCTGGTGGAACCCCCTAGAGTACCGTTGAACCCTTGTTGAGAATCCTTGTGTTAGTGTAATGATTAAGCCGCTTTTCGTGTAGGCCTACTTACTTTGACGTTTAAAACGCTTTTCTAGTAAATAGTGTAATGGTTAAACTACTTTTCTAGAAGATAGTGTAATGGTTAAACCGCTTTTCCCATAGTTCGTGTGATTGTTAAACGGCTTTTCTTATATACTTCTAACAATCTATTGACTGTCGTGTCAGTGTTCATTGCTAATGACGTTGGCTTTTCTCTGTTTGCATTCCGATCAGTCGTCCAAACCATTTTATTCTCCGTCTGTGCAGCAGACGTAACCAATACACGGGCACGCAGAAAGCTCGCGACGCCGGTCGTCTGTCTGCATTCTAATCGAGAATTCGAATAGTTTGATGCTAATTGTTTCTGTACATTCCACGCGTGTTCTGCATATGACTTTGTGTCCTTTTTCTGATGTTTTTTTAATGAAATACCCTTTTGTATTATTGTTAGGTACTCTCCGTAAGTCCCAATTATGAAATATTACAGTTTCTGCCCTAATATTTTAACGGCCCATTAAGTACACAATTCAAATTGTGCAATGCTCTTTTTTTTCTAGTGGCAAAAACTTGTACGTACGAAATTAATTGTATTTAGAATTGTAAACCTGAAATTATCTGTTGTTAATACAGTCGTTTTCATAACTGTTGTATTTGCATGTTTTACCAGACAACGTGAGTATAATTTTTTATGCAGATAAACATGATATTAATATGAACGTTATTTTGTTCTTAAGTTATGAAATTTATAATGTAAATAAATAACACTAGGACAGTTTCTGTCTTATTCTTAACATTTAAAAAAAAATATTTTTAATGTTTTTGTTGCGCGCAGTTTAATTTCTGTGTGCGCTGATTACATAACCTGTATGCGCGTGCACAACTTAAAGGGAATACTGCTCAACTTTACTTTGTGTCAGCGTATGGATTTCACAGCGCAAAGTACATGTATATTTTAAATCATTTGCTGTAATTTGTTTGCTAATGTGACCGCTGGGGTCTCAGAATGGTAGTCGACGCTACCACGTGATCATGTAGTGGGTTCGATCACTGTGCTTCGTAAATTTATTGGCTAGACTCATTTTCATTTCTTCTCCGCCCTCACACCCCCGTTCTCTTCTTCATTTATTTTTCAGTTTGCCTCTACGTCTCCAAACCTGGATATTCCAGATCAAGGACTGTCTCGTAATGCTATCATCAGGTTTTCTCAATGTGTGTTCTATCAATCGCCAGCGTTCTTTATTATATGATGTATCTGGGAAAGTGTTATCATGCCCCACGCAGCTCCCGGATGATGTCTCCAAGGAGACCACCCCCACCTCCCATAAAAAATAGTAGGTTACTGCTCCCTCAGGCATGTCGTAGAAGGCTTTTTTCAAAGCTAATATGTGTGTAAAAAAAATAAAAAGTCATTACAAACAAGGAGCTGGAGCAGTCACTATAGATGAAGAGCGGAGCAGTTAAAAATTTGATTGCTTCAGATCCCTGGTTAAGAATGTTTTAATTTGAAAAGACTCTTGTATTATTTCGGGGCAGAAATGTATAAAGGCTATAATGCCTATTTCTTCACCAGTGTGATGAGGTGGACCTATTCTTTCGTCGTCTGTTACTGTTTTTTTTTTCATCGGTCTCATTTTCTTCCCCGTCTTTGCCCTTTCATCATTCTTTAACGACATCGTTCATAATCACACGTTGTATTTAATTGTAAATCTGTGACATCTCGGCGCTTTGGTGAACTGCTATCGTTCATAACACCTGGTTTCATTAGATGCTGTTATAATTGCATTCATGGTCAAAGTTAGCGAGTTTGATAACATAATCGTCAGTTAAAACAAACGTGTTTTCCCGCCTTTGATACAATAGAGTGCCCCGTATTTGGCGGATGAAGATAAAGAACATTCGAAATTGAGACATCTGAGATAGTCACAAGAGGATTTTTTTTTCAACGATGGTTTGCCTCAGATGACGGAATAGAAGCTTAAATCTTTTTTGTATTGGACAACAGCGAGACAATAGACGGCACGACGGCAGTCTCGACAAGCTGGAGTTAACTCGGGTGTTCAAAAAGATATAACTCTTTGATCAAGGGCAGTCAACGACATCGCGTTTGTTTCATCACCTGTAGATATGTTACGAGATCCTGCCCCTTTTCACAGATTGACGGGCATGGACTAGCGAGCAAGCGCTCAGACATGGCACTTGCAAGGAAGGGAATAAATTACTGGATGATAGGCGGAGCTCGAGATGCGACCTAAGAATTGTTTCAGAATGCCGGTTAAAGATTATAAGTCATTACGTTCGTACACACATTCCTGGAGCCCATAAACAATAGCATTGATACATAATTTAATTCGAAGTGTTGGATAAATTATAAGTGCTGTTTCAATTAGTTTCGCGAAAGGGAACATTCCTGCAGAAATCTAAGCCTACACGTTAAGTACTTGGCATCTAATCGAAAAGAAGCTAGAAATTCTACGTCCGGATAGCCAAATTTGCAAGATATGTCATTACAAACTTCCTGAGTTAGAAGGTAGTATATCCTAGCCCATGTTTGTACACGTCAGTTGCGCCAGCATTTTTATTCACCTGTGTACCACGTTTACTCATTCACAAGTTTATTCGTCTACTTGTAAAGCTCAACTCACTCAAAAGCTTATTGTCTGAACCATGTTCAGTTGCTCAACGAGTCAGTGCATGAAGCAAATTCATCTACTGCAATGAAGTCTTGATCTCGGCATCATTCAAAAATTATCACCGTACAAACCCCGTGGATGTAACTAACCAATGAAAAGCCAGCTTGGTATAAATAGTGCTGGAAGATCGCGAGACATGGAGGAAACGAAAGTGTAGATGTTACGGATATTTCGGAAGGCAGTGTGCAACTAATCATGGAATACCTAGATAAAGAAGGACCCAATTCGATAACAGGGATCATTAGCTTTAGGCAGATAGCAATAAATTCACTGGATGTGTTGTAGAGCCGAAGTTATTATGAATAGAAGACAGTGGAACATGAACCATGTTGTGTTTTTCCATGTTTCGGCTGCTCCAGTGAATAGTCGGATAAACTATAGGATAAAATATTCATATGAGTAAAATAAGCCTAAGATGGAGGAAATCGGTGCAGAAATTATGACACAATGATTACCATAAGGCCTATTTGATTTTATTGAAACAAATCATGGACAGAACTGTAACAAGTGAAATACTGAACTATTGTGCTAGTACTTGAACGAATTGTGTTATTCATGACTTACTATGTCTCTTGTGAGTTACCACAGCTTGTCTGAACTGTCTTATACTATCTCCTGTCAGGCTAAGGAGATAATGAACGATGCTACGTAGGTTGTATATATTGTTTCAGGTTATATCCTTCCCTGAGTGTCATAACAAATCTTTAGTGACCAAGTCAGAAATTAGATGTTCAAGTTTGTCAGAGCTTTTGCCAGTATTAACTGTGCCATCTTGACGAGTGGAGGACTCGCAGTGGTGGGGTTCTATCCAATCATACTGCTGTACGAGGCCTAGGAAGGACTTTGTTTCAGATAAGTAGCTCAGTGTTGGGCTACTCTTCAATTTTTAAACAACACCAAATTAACCCACCTACGAATAGACTATATAATGATGAAAACCTGTGGTGTATATAAAAGACATTTGACAGTCATATGAATCATAAAGTAACATTTAGATTAATCTATTCAAGAAAGCACAAAAATAAAGACAAATTCCATCAGGAAGCAAAACAGTGAAATTGAACTATATTAGTTTAAGAAATTAACTGTAAATGTGTTATATATAAATATTTGAAAGTGACCCATAATTTTAGTTTGTATTCAATTGAATTGTATTTGAAAAATTAACACAGAACAAAGAAGAAAAGATCGTGTACATAAGTAAATTCTAAATTGTACCCAGAGTCTTCAGTGAATTATTTAAATTTGGTTTAAAGTTCTTGTTGTGTATTTAATTACCCCTAGCAGAGTCATTGTCTAAGGTTAGTCTGGAGAGGAGCCCATAGGAATCTAGATAGCACATTACCATCTCATCTAGGAACCTATACAGCTTGACTATACATTTGATGTCGATACACCATTACTCTTTTCAGAGAATGGGGTATTTCTTGTAAGACCAGTCTCTTATCTGGCACTATCCTGGTATCATCTGATACATCTATGTGTCCAGGATAATATCACCATCAGTATATCTTTCCTCTCGCTACATCTATTCAACACTTGTATTGCACAATGTAATTCCATTCAAGCAAGATTCGTTGCATGAAGCCTAATTCCACAAGAAGATCGCTTCTCGAAGATTTCAAGTCAAATCAGTGCTATCCTCAAGACCAAACAGCTGTCAATTTTAAGAGACAACTGTCAGCAGTCCATCTACGTAGGAAAGATTTCAAATCGGTCATGGATAATACATCTTACAGATTTTCACAATCACTACCCCTGAGATATTTATTTAATTACTCATCTTTGAAATACCCAGCATTATGAGAAAAGGACTTCTACACTGAGCAGTCTGTGCATACTGCTGTGTGATCACTTATTTTATCTCATCACCATATTAATCTTTACATAGTTTTACTATCATATTTTATTGGTTATGATTTTACATTTCATGTGTGAATTGCCTTTTATAATCATCCTTTTTACTTTCTACTAACCATATATGCGTATATATTTAACAAATAAAAGTATCTAGCCTTGTTGGTCGTTAACTCCTTAGTGATTGACTTGTATCACTCGTGCTGTCTGTGTTAAGTATTTACATATAGGCACAATTCTTCATTTAGGAGGTTGGGGGCTCTTTATGTCGAGGGGATACATAATACCTTTTTATGATTTATTAAATATCACTATATAGTGTAGAGCATTCGCCTTCTTTTCTTCTCATCTGTATCTCGATTAGGCCTTTGTCTATTCTTTACGAGACGATTTCTGGAGACTTTATTGATATTATTTCACAAACCATTCCTATCTATACTTACTTACTTAGTTGTTCCCCTTCTACCGTGAGGTGTAGAGGTTTGGAAGAGAGAGCGCCAGACTATCCTATCGGTTGTCTTCCTCCTGGCCTGGTTCCATTCTAGTCCTCGGTCCTTCAAAGATTGTCTAATGTTGTCCTCCCAGCGGACTCTGGGTCATTCTGGGCGTCTGGATCCCTGGCTCTTTGTTTCACATGCTTGTCGTGGTAGCCGATCTTCTCCCATTCTGCAGACATGGCCAAACCATCTTTGTTGGCACTGTTCTACTTGGGTCTGCAGGGGGTGGGATTTTAGGCCTTGACGTATCGTCTGGTTGCGGACCATGTCTCTTCTTGTTACTTCAACCACCTTCCTCAGATACCTCATTTCTGAGGTTTGCCTATCTATACACCTATCATAATTTAACGTGCGACAGCCCTCATGAAAAAAAATCTAGTTTGATCGTTCATTTGATAATGTAGTTATCTATTCCTAAGCCTATAAGTGTATGACGCTGTTATATATGCATTTTTATTCTGGTTAAATGGTGTTTCGCTGCACAAGGGGTAAATCAATTTCGAGCACTTTAAGAGAGTAGAGAGTTAAGTGCTTACTTTACTCTAGTAATAGTCTTTATTGTTGTCATTATTTCGTTCCCTTTATAGCATAGTCTTCTGTTGTGTTTTTCATAAGACTATTTACACAATAAGGCTCATTTATCACACAAAATTATGTTTCTATTTGAAGCTGACGCAGTTTCTGTTTGCACGGTATTATTATCTCTCCAGATTTTTGACAGTCTTAGGTGGGGGTTTTGAATAAATGATGCAAGTGTCTACCGTTCAGCATGTGGCTCTAATACTCTGTTTCTTGAATATTATATTTTAGATTAAGCTTTTGATCTCCGCCATTCCCAGACCTATGATGACTTAGTTTCCAAATCATCAACCTCATTTTGCTTCTTTGCCTGCCATCTCATTTCCTCCTATGCCGACATAAACTAATATTAATGTCGACACAACTGTCTTCACAGCAAAACAAAGTCCAGATCTTAACAAATAGTACAATAAACTCGCCATTCTTACATCTTTTTCCAACTCACCTTTGTTGCTTAAAAACTTCGGCGCCTGGATAGTAAGAACAAAAGAAAAAAAAACAAAACAGAATAGTATCACTGCGCCTAACCAATCATGAAAGGTTAGCAACCTCATCGTATAAAAAGAACTGCCACAGAAAACAACAGGGCGAAAGCACATGAAATGTTTTCGTACAGGGTTCTCAAAAAGGCGCGAACTAGCGTGGTGTGGTGATGCTGTTCTCCTAAACGAACAGCATATATACGAACGTAGGAAATGATTCTTTCTTCCTATTGTAGTTTCACTTTGTTCCGTAGTATAGAACTTTCCATTTTTAATTTCTGGACAAAACGGTGGGAGTTAGTTGACGTAACCAAATGGCCAAATGAACTGGTGTGTTACGGCCAGATGGCGCGCTTTGCTGTCCCATTCAGAAGAAACTGTTTTCGCCCCGAGCAGATGTAATATGAGGTTGTGCATGGGAATGGCGCTCTGTCTAGTCCCCGGGGGTATCTGGCGGGAACAAGAAAGAATGGGATTACTGATCCTCATGCAAGTCGTAAGAGGGAACTAATATGGGGTTGTGCATATGGTTGGCGACCTCGTAGTTCCCGAGGGCCACTGAAAATTCAAAAACAGAATAACACTCCTGCAACCCCAGGCACGTTGTTCAAGGCATCTAATATGAGGTTGTGCTTGGGCGGGCAAACTCATGACGTAAAACAAATCGCTGCTATAAACCACCGTTACAAGAGCATGAGAATGCATGGCGCAAGCTTTCTGCAAGGGTACTACAAGCTGTAGTGATGACTCGATGCTCCGTGAGGAGCGCAATGGAGAATTATGATGATGATAAGATTGGCAACCTCATCGTGTAAAACATCACTACATAAACCACTACTGCGACATGCATGATTTGTTACAGACTAACTGTCAGCGGATCAGCTGCAGTGGTAGCTCCTGGCTCCATAAGGAGCGAAAATACCAGGGTGTTCCACGAAAAAGCGGCACGTGACGTCATGGAATGCTGACGTATTGTGTCGGAAGTAGTGTGAATGGCCAAGTAGTCCTAGCGTTGTACAAATGTGACGTCCTAACAGTTGGCACTCTACATTTGTTGGCATTAACGACCGACCCTGTTGTACACCATTTTGAGATCAACTTCAGAATGCTACTCTGTGCAGGAATTTTAGAACCAGAAAACGTTGATGCAAAAATTTCAGATGCTTTTTTGAATGATCCCGTACGGATATAATTCTCAACAACAGCTATCCTTACTTGCAGTGAAAACGGCATTGTGATAGACAGTTTATTTATACACACACGATGGTTTTCAAATACTCACGGTTCAATCACGGAAAATAATTTAGGTCAATCTAGTACTACTTAGAACCTTTTATAACCGACATATTTGTAAACACTGAAAAATCTGGCTACTTTCACTTTCTGAATGGGGCCGCTTTTTCGTGGAACACCCTGTATAAATCACGGTGAATTAAACAGTTGAACAGTGTTCACTTTCTCTGTTGTTTTCCACGTCCGTGATTGGTACAGGAGCAAAACAATTACATAACGAGCAACTTATTATAATGACATATGGAGCAAAGCACTTTAACCCTTACAACGCATCATACCAGCAAAGCGCTTCACCATTATCCAATTATGAGACGCTCAGAAGAGAAGATGTTGGCGCCGCGTGCTATATGAGTTAACACAAGACAAAACGATATTCTCAGTGTCGAAATATTCCGGAATCAAAATATCCAACACACCGTTTATCTGCCGACTAGAAATGTTGTGGGGTGAAAGTTTTTGACTCCAACAACCGGGTGTTAAAATAATCATCACAGAGGCGTAACGCACATGATGAAAAGAGGGGGTTTTTTCAGACAGGGGCGTCCGACTGGCTAAGCAGTTAGAGAGCTTTCCTCTCGCGGCACAGTTACCGAATTCTGGGACTGAAATTTGGTATCGTCACGCTCCAGTATACCCAGCTGTCAATGGGTGCCTGATACTGCTCTTGAGTTGGGGAAGGTGAAGGCAGCGAGAGAGGTAACTGGTCACTGTACCTCATTTAAAAAGCTGGACCTGTTATGGTGAAGTTTCTAATGCTTGACTCTCCTACGGCACTACCTGTTATGGGACGACCTTTACCTTTCTTTTCAGGCACAATCTGAGAGGAAAGTCTACGCCAGGTTACACGTCATAAGCATGGCCGCGAATCAGTCATGTTTTTAGACAAGCATCTAATTCAGTGTGTTGCGCTGCGTTTTGTCATGCACAATGCCACCTCAAAGAAGAATTAGGAATAAACATAAATAACACATAAGGAAGGGAAACCCGAGGCCTGTAAACAGTAAATTAATATTAGACAAACATAAAGGTATGTTTTCAGGCACTCGTAAACAGAAGTGATTGCGTCATTAAAGGGCTGAGTTGCCCACTGTATACTTCCGGTGTTATCTTGTGTGTTTCGTACTGATAAATAGTCAGCAAAGCATCCTTTTTTGGGGATGCCTAGCTGGCCGTGGGGTCAGTGTGATTCGCTTGATAGCTAGGCGGAGTTGTCGTACGGAAGGTACGGGGTTCGAACCCTGGGTAAGCCACTCACGTCTGTTGTTTTTCTGTTGTCCAAGTGTTCTACTTCTTTATTTCTTACGAGTGCCTGAAAACATACCTTTATGTTTGTCTAATATTAATTTACTGTTTACAGGCCTCGGGTTTCCCTTCCTTATGTGTTATTTATGTTTATACAATACCAGAAACCTACCCTCTGTTCTATACTACTGTCCTTAAGTCTTCTACTATTTACTGGACCCAGTATCAAGGTCTTTGTCTTGTTTGGACTGACACATACTGTTAATAGGGGAACAACAGAAGTGATTGCGTCATTAAAGGGCTGAGTTGCCCACTGTATACTTCCGGTGTTATCTTGTGTGTTTCGTACTGATAAATAGCCAGCAAAGCATCTTTTTTGGGGATGCTGTAGTGGGTTTGATGGTATTGTATGGTGGTGATGGTACTACGTGTGATGCATGAGGTCAGCTGTGAAGGCTCCTGAGATAAAATGTAACTGGGAGTTGTCAGAAGGCCCTTCTCGCTACCACTACGACCTCACACTTATCTTTTTTTTTTTTTTCTAATGAATGTGGCTACGTTAAATGTCTAGGGTAATGATATGTAATGTGGTGTGATAGTTATAGACACACACACAGATATTTACAAAGTCTAATAATATTAACAAATGTTATAATACACTGAACTAACTCAAGTGTGTACAATTTTTGATAGAAATTTTCTTACATTTTATTTTGTTCTGGATCAAGTTTTATTTTGACCAGAACTTATAAAAGATTTAGAAATTATGAACAAAATGCATGGAATATTACATAATAAATGCAAGAGTGTACATATGTATGTTACTAGACTATTTAGTTTTATTAATGTTTATAGTAGTCATCTAATTTGGGAGACCGTTTAATGGTTGTGCTGTTGGGGTGGCCTCATCACTCCAGTCTATATTGACTACACAGTGTCCAGTAAATTGCAGGAATTTTATGGGATTGTTAGTAACTATATTGAGTTGGTGAATTCTCAGCAGACCAGAGGCTCACTCAACTTTGAAGATGTAGCTCTGGTGCTGAGATCTGGTGGCCCCACCTCTCCGTGCTTGGGGGCAATAATAGTGGTCTGGTGGCCCCACCTCTCCGTGCTTGGGGGCAATAATAGGCTGCTCTGACACAAGGTTACTGCACGGATCCACTCGGGTAAAATCAACAACTCGTTTGACACCACATTGGTGCCAACTGAAACTCACAGCTCTGCAATCAAAGTATTGGCTATGTGTCAAAATTCCATTCTCTAACCATGTCTGGACACAACACTACACAACAACAACACCATATAGACAGGTCAGATCTCTCTGACCATACAGCACATTTTACCATGGTGGTTTCACATCAGATAGGTTCTCCCAGACTACAGATTCTGAAATATGTTTATTAGTTTCCTCCCCTAAAATAAGATAGGTAATATGTTTCATTGATCTCAACACTTGATCTGTCCTTCCTAATCCTTGCTGGAGTTTATGTATTTTATTTGTCTCTAGACCCTGAACTGGGGCGGGGGGTCTAGAGCGAACCCTTACTTGTTGTAAGGAACAGATTATGTAATTGCAGTATCAAATCACTCGAACCTTAAACAAATATTAAAATGTATAAAGAAATAAGTTCAGTCTTACCAGAAATATGAATATAGTACACAGTAAATAAATGCTAGCAAAACTCTGCTGAGCTGCTGGCTATAGTATAGTGTCCCACTGAATATTATGTATTATTTCTGGGAAATCACCACTACAAGTAATGACTGTGTTACTGGACAGACTTATGTCGAATGGCAAATATGTGCGTCTCTATCCCGCTACTATAAAATGCGTTGGCCAATCAGATCAGAAGACCAAGCTTTTCAATTCAAAATTTGAAAATAAAGTCAAAATTACATCTTATTTTCTCAAATGTACGTCCGTCACATTTTATCTTTTCCCAAAAAAGTCAAAAGTACATCTCAATTTTTAAAATGTACTGTCGTGGAATATTCTAATCCACATATATAAATTATCAGGTAAATATGAAGCCTAACAAATACATTTAATAAAGAAAAGAGCAATGGTAAAAGAACAGTGCTGTCACAATGACTGTACTCGAAATCCCCTTGTTTTCTGCTTCGTCTGCAAATTGTAACGCTTTCACGTTGATAGTAAAAGCCTACTGTATTATTACCCGCCTTCTTCAATGAAACGTGTACTGACCTTGGGATACGAAAGCTGATCAATGACCTAGATTTAATATTTCATTCATTCCATACACGGCGTAACTAAAAGACAGATAAAGCAGGAGAGAGAGAGAGAGGGGCGAATGAAGGCAGGAAGCATGCAATACTAAACACGCGTCGCGCGATACACAATTGCTGCCATCACGCGTGTAAGGCCACATGCACTAACTTTTTTTTTCAGACGGACAGTGATAAAAACAATAACCTTCCCAGAGTTAGGTTTTAAAAAAACCTGGAAAACGCTTATTAGAAAAGATGACATTAGATGGGTTTACGTTTGAAAACATTACAGTACCCAGACAGCACATCTTCGAAACAGGAGGTAGAAGAAATTGCATATTTTGAACGCAGCCACTTAGCTCTTTTAAATTTGTATATTTGGGTTCCTTAGGGCTTGCTGACAAAGAATATGTAAAACGTTACGCAAATAGTCTAGGAATTACCAAGTTATGGCCAAAATAAAATAGTGGGGGTGCCTGACAGCATGAAATCATTTCTGCTCATAAAATTTTTTTATAACGTGTTTGAAAAAACCTTACGTTACGGAAATAGCCTACCATGTTAACTCCAAATTGATTGGAGCGCAACAAATGTAAGACTAAACACGATTGGTCGGGCTATAAATACTATCTTGTGTTGTCAGGGGAAACGTGAAAAAGGAGTACTTTTTTGAAAAGATGTGTAGACATGGTTTCATTGGGTAGAGCTGCGAATATACTCGATTCAGAGCGTCTGTTCATTGCCACATCTTGTAATAAACCTACTAAGAAGCAGTGCGTTGAGCACCAGTGTATATTTTTTATAAAATAAAGCCTGGGACATCGGCAGATCGGAGTTGTGCTATATTCATTGCCAGTCAACGAAACTGTTTATTATTCTATGAATTGTGGTAAGCTTGAAATATTCAATATCTTTTAATGAAAATTGAATGTAAATTGATAATTTATGTCTGTATATATGTGTAGTTCAGTAGCAAACATGATGTAAAGCCTATATGCTCCAGCCTGAACAGAAGGTGTCGGAGGAAAGTAAAACTGCATGGAATGGCCAAACAGTACACTGACACCTAGAGGATTGACTAGAAAGAAATAATGCTGGAATTGCAGAGGCGTAGTAACCATTAGGGAGGGAAATACTGGTATAAAGTATTTCAGATGAAGCTGACAGTTGGCCTAACGCTCTGAACTCAATGTTTGTGATGTATTGTGCTCAGTGTAGAAATACAGTATAAATAGTTCTGAAGTAGAAGGTACATCCTTCTTGTTTCAGGGACCGTGGTCTTAAAGTTATTGAGCAGCACCTGGTCAGAGCTTTGCTGAAGCCAGAGGCGGACAGCATACTCCTTGGTCCATATAGCAACCAGTGGGGTGGCTCCAGAACTCATTAAAGTAATCGAGCAGAGGAGGTCTTTACTGCAGTCATCACGAAAGATAAGAGAGTGTGGCCATGGAGCTCAACATTATGTACCCCATCTTAAAATGACAGTGTAAAATAAAATTAAGAGGGGAATTCAATTGTTTTAATATCAGGAACTGAGAACATCTCCAATACTAGTTCCAATAAAGACAAACTATTGAAGTCATGATGACAAATACCAACAGAGCTTGAACAAAACAAAACCAGTATTACCTCATATTACTACTACACAACTGACACACATAGGATACTATTAATAATATATGTCACTACAAGATTCATATTGATAAATTCTGTACATATAACTTGTAATTAAAATTGATTGTGATTCCTGGTTCCCTTTGTATTTGAATCAGGACACATATACATTCATGACAGCACTGAATACATATTGTTATTTGAAAAGTTATCAGTGACTCCTTTAAGATATCCTCGTAGAGTGTTTTATGTATGTGAGTGTCACAGTGTTGTCAAGTGTGGTGGAATAAATTAAATTGTTTATCTGTCTGTTGTTGTTATGACTTACACTTCATCATACACATACCCTAGACATATAACGTAGTCATCACACTATTCCAGAATAATTCTGACTGAGGTATACATATGTGGCAGCAAGTAAGGTTATCTATAATACACTACTCTTATTAGATATAGATACCTTCACAGCTGATCTCAGTCAGTACACTAAGTCCCCTATAAATATTTATAACATCCCACTTCACCACATATATTGGGGTCTCGCTCTCGGGATTTTGAATCTTTCCCTATTACAAATATTGGGGGTAATTCACTTCAGGGAATAATAAGAATTAAAAGGTATCCTTGGGTGAAAAAAAATAAGGTTGAGCTCACAGTGCCTGTGTTGTCCTAAGTTAATTAGTCATAGAAAAAATTGTTTAGTTACATATTTTAGACATTTATCTGTTAGACAATGGCCGACCTGGCAAAATTTCGATCTGCTGCTGTACAGACTGCAAAAGAGTTGGGATTAGATGGGCAAGTTATGATTACCTATGTCACTACTGAATGTGACAAATTTATTGAACGGGAAGAAAGAAGATTAGAAAAAGAGGCCGAAAGAAGGTTAGAGGCTGAAAAAGAAATTAAGAGGTTGCAGATTGAGGCTGACAAAGAGGCTAAGAAATTGGAAGCAGAAGAAAGAAGATTGACTGCAGAAAGGGAAGCAGAAGAAAGAAGATTGACTGCAGAAAGGGAAGAGAAGAAATTAGCTGCAGAAAGGGAAGCAGAAGATAAAAGATTACAAAGGGAACATGAGTTACGACTAAGGGAGTTTGAGTTTCAAGGCCATGCTCCTGAAAATGGTGCCAGTCCCTTTGCCTCTGATGCTACGGTTCCTCAAGGAGCCTCAACCTCAGCTATGAATTTTCATTTAGATCATTTTGTTGAGAAAGACGATGATATAGAGAGCTATCTAAATAGGTACGAACTATTAGCTACCACGTATGGGTTAGAGAGAGAAAGGTGGAGCTTAAAGTTATCTCAAGGACTTCGTGGGGCAGCTTATGAAGTTTTTGCAAAAATGAGCAGAAGTGATCAGGAAAATTATGACATGCTAAAGCAGGCTCTTTTGTTAAGATATGAAAAGAATGCAGAATTTTATAGGAAAAAATTTAGAAATGCTAAACTACTGTCAGGTGAAACCTATCACCAGTTCTCTGCACGAATAGAGACATACTTGGAGAAATGGACTTCTCTGGGGAAAACCCAAGATCTTAAGGAAATGGTCCTTATAGAGCAATTAAGAGAGTCCATGGCTCCAGACCTGAGAAAGTTTCTCATGGAACAAGGTGCAGAGAGGCTGGGTGAGTTGCTAAATGTTGCTGAAAGGTATCAAGCAGCTCAAGCAGAGGTAACAGGTAATAAAAAGAAACAAGTGGATAACTTTAGGGCACCACAGAACTTTAATAAATTTGATCCTAGGGATCAAAACAAAGGTAAGCACCAGTTTGATAGGCCACGGTATGAAAATAAAAATAAATTCCCACAATTCGATGAAAGGAAATATGATGAAAGAAAATCTTTCAACCAAGGAAAAAGGTGGTGTAAGAATTGTAAGATGAACAATCATGACACTGACCATTGTAGAAGGAAACCTCCTCATTTCGCTGCTATGACATCGGGGAAAAAGGAAAAGAGGGTCAACCCTGAAGAACTACAGGAACCATACCACCCCCCAGTGTGTGAAGATGTCATCTGTAATGGTGTCACTATAAGGTGTTTATATGATACCGGTTTAGATTACGATTCCGTTGTGAGTTCTCACCTGGTGCAGGCCGATCAATACACCACAGAAACAGTGGAGATTCAAACTGCAACCAAGGATGTAGCTACCATGACACTTCCCGTCGCCCGAATAAAAGTGAAAACGCGATATGTGGAAGGAATCATAAAAGCAGCAGTGATAAATGAGCCAATCTACCCTCTGATATTGGGGTGTAGATATGTCTTCTTGGGGAATCCCAAGAGACCTGTGATATTGGCAACAGTGCAGACCAGATCACAGTCTAAAAAGGAGGAGGATAATCCAATAAATACTCATCCAGATGAGATGAGGAAGGCACAGGCTGAGGACAAAACACTCAAGCCATGTTTCAAGAAGTTGCCCAAATCTCATACACCTCCAGGCAAGGGAGAGTTTTATATGAAGAACAAACTGATATATAGGAAGGCTGGATCTGAATCCAATGGTCACGGACAGCTGGTCCTTCCCACTTCATATAGGACTAAAGTGTTGGAACTAGGGCATGCGATTCCCTTCAGTGGTCATATGGGAATCAGCGCAACAGGACAGCGAATAGCTTGTCACTATTTCTGGCCAGGAATAACTGAAGATATCAAACGATATGTAAAATCCTGTCCAGAGTGCCAACGAGTAGCACCTAAACATTGGACTGCACCAGCAACTCTGGGGGAAATGCCCATAGTGGGAACACCCTTTGAGAGAGTTGCCGTGGATCTTGTGGGACCTCTCACCCGAACCAAGAGAAGGAACAGCTACATTCTGACTCTGGTGGACACTTGTTCTATGTGGGGAGAGGCAGTAGCCCTGTCATCGATTGATTCTAAACATGTGGCAGAGGCCTTGCTCACAATTTTCACAAGGTTAAACTTTCCCAATCAAATCTTGACTGATAATGGCTCTCAGTTCAAGGGGAAACTAACTGAAGAAGTTTTCAGGATCTTCCAGGCCAAACACTTCCATTGTAGTGTGTACCATCCCCAAGGGAACGGCCAAGTGGAAAAGATTTAACGGCACGTTGATGTCGATCCTGAGAAAGTTGGCACACGAAAAACCAGATACATGGGACCAGTACCTGCACGCCGCCCTCTTTGCTTATCGGGAGGTACCCCATAGTTCAACCGGTATGGCCCCGGCAACATTATTGTTTGGAAGGCCAATAAAAGGTCCACTCGAAGCTTTGTTAAGAACGTGGACTGATGAAAAGGCAGAGGAAAACATTACATCTTCATACCAATATGTGAATGAGCTGACCACTCGTTTAAAAACTGGCTGGAAACTTGCCAATGAAAATTTGAAACAAGCCAGGAAGAAACATGCTGCCTATTATAACAGGAAGGCGAAAGACAGAGATTTGGCTGTGGGAGAGAAGGTACTGCTTCTTCTCCCCGGGAGTCAGAATAAGTTACAGATTGGATGGCAGGGTCCATATACAGTTTTAGAGAAGGTGTCTAGAACAAATTATAAGATAGATAAGAAAGGGAAAGAAAAAATCTATCATGTGAATCTCCTGAAGAAATATTTGGAAAGAGAACATCAGGAAGAGACACACTTGTTGACCTTGTCCATCGCCATGGAGATGAAAAAGGAACCACTTTCATCATTTGAATATCCATTACACCCCTGTGAGACAGCAGCACAGGTGAAAATCAGTACACATTTAACGAAAACTCAGAAAGAGAGAGTGCAACAGGTTCTAAATAATCATGCAGAGGTGTTAACAGACCGACCAGGGCATACAAACCTATTGGAATATGATATGAAACTGATAGACCCCACACCTGTCTGTATGAAACCATATTCGATTCCGTTTGCTAAGGAGAAAGCTTTGAAGGAAGAGATAGACTATCTGTTGAAGGAAGGAATTATTTCGCACAGTGAATCTTCGTATAGTTCCGGTGTTGTACTCTTAAGGAAGCCCTCTGGAGAACATAGACTCTGTATAGATTACAGGAGACTGAATGCTATTACAGAAGGACAGGTGGATCCATTGCCGGATACAAATCAGCTGTTTGCCAGGCTAAATAAAGCTAAATATTTCTCAAAAGTGGATCTGAGTAAAGGATATTATCAGATTCCAGTAAAGCCTGAGGTTAGACCATACCTAGCTTTTAGTACCTCAGAAGGACACTATGAGTTTAATAGATTGCCATTTGGATTGAAGAATGCGCCTAGTGTCTTCTCTAGAATGATGAGAAAATTATTGGACCCTCTGAATAATCCATGTATAACAAATTTTATGGATGATATCCTCATAGCAACAGAAACATTTGAGGAACACATTGACTCTCTGAACATGCTGTTTAATCGACTTAGGGAAGCAAATTTAACAGCCCGACCAACCAAATGTTGCGTTGGATGTAAAGAATTGGAATTTTTTGGGACACACAGTTTATCAGGGAAACATGACCCCTGACCCAAAGAATTTAGAGAAACTACAGAAAGCCCCGAGACCACAAACCAAGAAGGACGTGAGATCCTTTGTCTCATTATGTGGTTTCTACCAGAAGTATATCAAAAACTTTAATTCCATATGTGCACCGTTAACTGATTTGACACGTAAAGGACATCCAGATCGCATTACATGGACACCACAATGTGAAATGGCTTACCAAGAATTGAAGGAAAAGCTCACAAGTAAACCTATTTTGAAATTACCTGACTTAAGTCAAGAATTCATTGTAAGAACTGTCGTAAATTTATTTTGAGAGAAAAGAGTCGTAGAAATAGTGGTCCGGTTTAGAGTGGAAAATGATGATGGAAAGCTCAGTGATAGAAAATGTAGAGATTAAATAGTTACTTCACAGCGTGCTGGAGGAGAGTAAAGACAGACTTATTTACGACAAATCGTGTCTCTCAATCTTCTCTTTCACTCTCCTGGTCAAACAATTATTTGCCAGTTTTCCAGACTCGCATCTGCGCGCTCACCGATTTGGTGTTTTCAAACACACACACGACGTTGATACAAACTATATTAAACGAATAGGGGAAATGTTGGGCTTTGGGTATATCCAACACACAGAACTAAATGAGTTTAGGTGATTTTATTCACTTTAAACATCAATTACTAAAAATATCAGATATTACATAAATTATCATAAGTACACAAATGCAAATAACAAGTTTGGGAGGGGGTGAAGAAGATTGGTATCGACTAAGCCCTTCCCGCTCATTAGACAAAGACAAACCCAGTCCAGAGATAGATAATATCAAGAACACGGGTACGTTAACCTAACAGTAAAGTTAATTACTCTGAAAGAGGTGTTACCAAGTTAGGTATAAGTGATAGAAAAAAAAACCTGTTCTTCCCAGCTGTTCTTCCCTTTACTAAGCAAATGGAAAGGAGGTGGTTTTAAACAGAGTTAACAAATTATCAACTATCCCACTTAAAGGAACAATGTAGGGTATACAGTAAAGATATATGTTACCAGGTAAGCAAGTTAACAAAATGGTCACACAAAAGAATTAATTTCCTGTCATTCATACACGCGCTAGCAAAGGCCTTCACTCATCTTGCTCTCACTTACCGATTGTGAAAAAATCTTGCACTCCATAGAATAACACAACAGCAGTTACACCTCAACTAAATGTATGAGTGTTTGTTCAAGTTCTAGCCCCAGATTATCGGGTAGGCGGTCAGCACATGAAAGGGTCCCGTAATCGCTGGAAAATGAATCTGTAGTTGTGTCTCTTTTCTTAATAACAGTTTCTATGGGAGGGCACGGTCTCTGATACCGGGGTGAGGATGGTGTGGTCTATTTGACTATGCCGCGGATAATAAAATTCTTACGCGTGCTGGTACACTTTATCCGTGAGGTATGGTTTAAGTCCAGTGAGAAAACTAGTCACATCACTGTTCAGGAAATTATGAATTATCTCTCTGTGTCAGTAAACTAACAAAGCTCGGGCCAGTGTTCTTCTTCCCGTTACGACTTAAGTTGTTTGATGGTGCGTTAAATTTGTCTTTGGGTGTGCTTTCTTTGCTATAAGTTAGATAGCGGAATTCCAAACATAGAATCGCCTCAAAGATTAAAAATTTACACAGTCTCAACAAGTTCTGCGTCAGGGGAACTCTACACACTGTTTATGCTTTTCTTTGCTTAGATTGATTTCTTTATTGCTTTCTTAATGCTGGGATCGCACAGGTTACGATCACTCTGTATGAAAGAAAAAAAAAGACATGTAATATACCGAAAACAAATAACCTTCTAAAGCGCGATGAATTTCCCGTTAAGCCTATAATACACTCGAGTATTTAATTATGTATTTAATAAACACTGCGCGAATTCTAGTGGTTAAAAACCCACATCTATAAAACTAGGACTTAACTGAATTTATTAATTATAAATTCCTTCGCGACTTTAAAAGTTAATTTAAGCATCTATTATCTTTTGAAATAATATAATAGATAGATCATTATATTTAAAACTGGAACTCTTGAGATGGTTTAATTAAATAGATTTAAATTAACACAAAATCCCTTGAAATAGAATGACTAGACCACTGATCACTTTACACAATATATATTTTACCGCTTTGCACAGAATTAGAAATCACTGCAAATATATATAAAATCCAGGGGAAAATCTATAACAAGATTTTAATAAAGCTAGTGCTTCTGTAAAGGTCTGGCCAGCGAGTGATAACGTGTCTAGTTCTTCATGGTCTATTTAGCTAAAATGGAATGTAAGTTGAGTGGGACATGATAAACTTGACAACTTATTTGATCTCACGAACTTTTGGGGATCTGACCGCCAAATCAAGAGAAGAAGCCGCCCCCTGGTCTTCGTATCCGCTCGCTGCTGCCCGTTTTAAGCCTACCTTGCCGTGGTTGGAGAGCTTGAGCGCCTCAATGATCCCGGGAGCTATGCCGGCGGGAGTTTTACTCCTGGCAGGGTCACCCAAGCCGGACAGGTCCTGGGTGAGGGGCCAGACTAAATGGGCTGAGGAGTGGGTGGAACCCTATAGGTGTAGATGCAGAACCCACCGGCGAGTGGTACATGCTCTGGTCTGCACCAATCCACCCCCACTTCATGGGTTAAATGCTTTCTTGCCTCATTCTTCACTGTTTGTCGTCTATCACGCCCATGGCGACCGTTGCCTCAATTGGCTGTGTGTGGTGTACCCGGAAACGGGGCCTCCCAGTACTGAGGCAAAGTTAAGTCCCCGATGTCACTTATCGGTGCAGAATTGAGAGAGATGGCTGAGCATCACAATCCCTCCTGTGTTGCAGCATGATGAGAACCCAGCATTGCACACTGAGCTTGGGGGGATCACTTGGGCACCAGACTTAATACTGGCTCTTGACTGGATGGCCGCATGCAGGAGATTTCTACAATGGAGGGTTGGCAGGTGGTGGGTATCGGGAAGTGGCTCTGTGCAGGACGTGAGGATTCCTTGGGAGAGCCCCGAACCAGAGCACAGCATTGTGCAAGCTCTGCATAGTTGGAGAGCCCCCTGGATGACGGGGAATGCACAGTGTGCTACCCCACCTATCCCCAACTGCTAACTTAGAACCAGAAGTGGGGTCCTCTGTATGCGTGCCAGGCCAGGATAAAATGCCTGGGAAAGAGACTGGAGCTCAGAACTCCCTAACTCAAAGTTGCAGGATGGCAGAAAAGCCACGGGAAAGACAGGGCTATTTTGAAGATAACGCAACCATATTTTCACCATACGAGCTCGGACGCCGCCTCGGTAAACAAGGTCCGCGCAGAGCAGTGACACCCCCAGGCTGCTTGCGAATAGTCTACTACTGGGAACATAAACAGATTAGGGATGAGCCCACTCTCCCGTTGAACAGGTGCTAAAGTCGTAGATACTGGGCCAGAAGGCGCACCGGAAACCACAGTATCATGCAACTCGCTTTTTTTTTTCTATGGAGAGTACACCGTCAAATAAATCTCGTTCTGGTGCTCGCCCTGTGGAGCTCCACCAGGCAGGTGCAGTGCCGGGCTCTGAGCCTCGACAGAGCCCACCCTCAGCTACTGGAGGACCCTCTAGACCGTCTTGTGGAGTCAACAGACGGCGGAGGAGAACTACTGACCAAAACAAAACAGAAAAAGAGAAACCCAGAGTGCCACTTGTCATGATGCACTGGAATGCAGAGGGAGTGAACAGCAAGCAGGCTGGATACAGCAAAAAGACAGAGCTGGAAAACATCTTGTATGAGAAGCAAGTCAGTGTTTGCTGTATCCAAGAGACTCACTTGAAAGCAGATCAAACCTTTAAAATAAGGGGATATCAATGCTTCAGATCCGACAGACAAGATAGACGAAAAGGAGGAGTACTTACTCTTGTAAGGAATAACATTCCTGCACACGAAAGGAAAACCTTCATGGATGGAGCAGAATATCAGCTGCTGCAGATAAAGGTAGACAAGATGGAAATAGAACTCCTGAACTATTACTGTCCGAACAACAAACCCCTGAGTCTCAGCTCTATACAGGTACCAGCCACCAACTTTATAGCAGTTGGAGACTTTAATAGCCACTCCCAGAGCTGGGGGCTATAACCATCTGGATCACAGAGGTGAAGAGGTTGAAACTTGGCAAGATGATCACTCCCTAATCCTAGTCAATAATGCCACAGATACTCCTACCTTCTACTCCAGAGGATGGCACACAACCTCAACACCAGATCTTGCCTTCTCCACACCAGATATAGCTGGATCTATTAGTAGAGAAGTAGGAGACCAACTAGGGGGAAGCGACCATCGCCCAATCTTTCTTACTGTCCAGAGTGCAACTCTCAGTACAGGCCCAGCCATTACAAGATGGAACTACAAAAAAGCCAACTGGGGTTTATTCAGGCATCAGGTGAACACGCTGCTGTCTACCCTCAAGGTACAGAACAGAGACATTAATGAAGTGGTAAAAGACTTCAACAGATGCATACTACAAGCTGCAAAAGAAACCATTCCCAAAGGATGCCGGCGTAACTACATACCATACTGGTCCAGCACACTCCAAGAACGTCAGGAAGCTATGGACAAGGCTAGAAAGGACGCAGAGTCTCAGCCTTCACTTGAAACTCACAACAAATGGAAAAAGGCTGTAGCAGAGTTTCAGAGAACAAAGCTAGAAGAAAAGCGGAAAAGCTGGAGAACTAAAACGGCATCGCTGAACCTTGAGAAAGACGGCAGGAAACTTTGGAGATTAGTCAAGTCTCTAAATGAAGAGCATTCCTCACCAAGGCAGACTATCACATTGGATGAAGGTGGCAAACTTTTCAGAGGAAAACAAGCTGCAGACTTGTTTGCTAGAAGATACAGTTCAGAAAGCAACTTACCCATTAACATAGACCATCAGAGAGAGATAAGAAAAGAAATACTGGCAACCATGGGACAGACAGATACTCCTGCCCCAATGAGGGAACCCATCACACTAGGAGAACTACAGAAGGCTATTTCCAAGCTTAAGTTTCAAAAGTCACCCGGCCCAGACAAAATCAGCAACGAAATGCTAGTAAATCTGAGCTCAGCAGCAAAGACAAAACTGCTTGAGATATTCAACCACAGCTGGTTGAAAGGAACGGTACCCCAAGTATGGAGAGAAGCCATCACAATACCCATACTAAAGAAAGGGAAATGTAAGACCGAGGCTGCAAGTTACCGGCCAATCAGTCTCACAAGCTGTGTTGGGAAGACTATGGAGCGAATAGTCAACCACAGATTGAAATGGTATTTAGAGTCTGAGCAGATCCTGGTGCCGGAACAAGCTGGATTTAGAGAATGCTACAGTATAGAAGACCAAGTTACTTACTTGTCTCAAGCAATAGAAGATGC
Source organism: Oreohelix idahoensis (assembly GCA_024509875.1). Lineage (NCBI taxonomy): Eukaryota > Metazoa > Mollusca > Gastropoda > Stylommatophora > Oreohelicidae > Oreohelix > Oreohelix idahoensis. The sequence goes on from JAMPIV010020381.1 coordinate 306,951, forward strand.
CTTCCAGGAGAAGAAAAAGGTCCTAACGATCTGGGTCGACTTCAAGCAGGCCTTTGACAAGGTGTGGAAAGATGGCCTCATTGCAAAAACTTAGGAGAAGTGGAATCCAAGGCAACATGATGAAATGGATCCAGTCATACTTGCATAACAGGAGAACTAGAGTCACTCTTGACGGTCTGCAGAGCAGAAAAGTGTTGCTCCATCAGGGGGTACCTCAAGGAGGAGTAATTTCCCCAACACTCTTCCTTGTTTACATCAATGACCTGGTGAAAGATCTCCCTGCAGGAGTTAAAGCTGCCTTATATGCAGATGACCTAGTACTCTGGTGCGCTGATGAAAATGTCACCACAGCAAATTATAGAATGCAGCGGGCAGCAGACATGCTAGTGTCATGGGCAGAGAAATGGCTTATCACAATAAACACAGACAAAACCTCCACAACACTGTTCTCCCTCGCCCCCAAGGACAAATCAGCTAACATACACCTAGGGACAACCGTGATCAAGGAAGAAAGCTACCCCACCTATCTTGGGGTGACATTTGACCAAAGGCTTACATGGAATAAGCATATTGAAAATGCAGAAGGAAAGGCCCGAAGACGACTAGGCATACTCAGAAAATTAGCAGGTACCAACTGGGGAGCAAATGAACGAAATCTAAAGAAGATTTATAATGGAGTAATAAGACCACACTTAGAGTTTAGCTCAGCAGCATGGTCATCAGCTGCTAACTCACATCTGCAGTCTTTGGACAAGGTGCAAAATCAAGCTCTCAGGCTCATTACAGGAGCCATGAAAACTACACCAATAACAGAGATGCAGAAGGTTGCTGGATTACAGACATTGTCCCATAGAAGAGACACAAAAACCATGATCCAGATGGAAAAGTACAACAGTATGCCAATGCACCCAATGAAGGCAAGACTAGATGATCTGGCATTGGGACGTCTAAAGCGTAGCAGCTTTGTGCATCGGGGGAAAAGACTTATAAGACAGCATCAAGAAGACCTATCCATGAAGACAACACCACTGAAGCCCACCCTATACCCTGTACCATGGGAGCAGGCCAGCAGTGCCCTCCAAATTAATACAACAGTCAGTGGTCTCACAAGTGGATGTGAGTATAATGATCTGCAAAAACGAACTGCTACATTGAGTATGATCCAAGAAAGCTATCCCGATCAATCATGGATACATGCCTATACAGATGGATCAGCAACTAATGCTGTTAGGAATGGAGGTGCCGGTATCTTTATCTCATATCCTGACAACCACTATGAGACTAGGCACATTCCCACTGGTAAATTCTGTTCCAACTATACAGCTGAGGTTCAAGCTCTAGAGCAAGCTGCAAATATGATTTATAACACCAACTCTGACTGCCACCAGGTAGTCATCCTCACAGATGCACTGTCTGTCCTGCAAGCTCTCAAGGGTGGTAAACTCCCGCATCTGAGAAATGAACTAAACAAGGTAGCTGCCAAAAAGAGAACCATACTTCAGTGGGTACCATCTCATTGTGGTGTACCCGGAAATGAAAAGGCAGATAAACTTGCAAAACAGGGAGGAGAATGTGAACAAGAAGATAATGAAGTCACATACTTTGAGAAAAAGAGAGCTATCCAGACTATCAGAAGAGAACAGAACCAACCCAAAGACGACTATCACACTCTCGACCGGCAGGGACAGACAACTATTTTTCGACTCAGGACAGGGCATAACAAACTGAATAAACACATGCACAAGCTACGATTGTCTGCTTCACCACTGTGCACATGTGGATTAAACGAACAAACTGCTGAGCATGTTCTACAGGACTGTCCTCTGTATGACCAGTTAAGAAAGATATACTGGCCCAATGACTCAACACTAGGCTCAAAGCTGTATGGAGTTAAAGAGGAACTTCAAACAACAGTCGAATTCATCATGAGAACTCGTCTGACGGTGTAATCATCAAAGATGCGATCGCAAGAAGAAGAAGAAGAAGAAATCATCCATCATATCAGGGAAAATTCACTAGTCAAACTAGACGTACGTCACAATCGTCCCCACTTTTAGACATGAAACCATTTTTCATGTTTTCATTTTTGACAATGGAGGTGACCTGATTGGTGATTTTAGGATGAGTGGTATCTTCAGTTTGCTCTTCTTCCTCTGTAGACCAGTTTCTACTCAGAAAATCAGCCCCGACATTCTGTCTTCCCGGAATATATTCCACTTTGAAAGAATAGACGCTTAGAAGGAGGGCCCAACGCATGATCCTAGCGTTAAATTCTTTATTGGCACCAAGAAATGCTAACGGAGCGTGGTCTGTTTGCACCGTGAAAGATGTACCATAAAGAAACTCATGATGGCGTCTGATACCGTCAATCAGAGCAAGACATTCCCTTTAAACTACGCTGTAGTTCCGTTCCACTTTATTTAATTTCCGACTGCCATAGGCAACTGGAAATAGCATGTTCAGGTCACTGTCATCGGCTTGAAGCAGTGTTGACCCGATGCCCTGACCTGACGCGTCGACTCTCAGTACAAAAGGTTTCTTGAGGTCAGGCAACCCCAAAATGGGGTATGCAGACAACTGTCCTTTCAAAGTGCTATACGCGTGTTCGCACTTTTGATCCCATATGACCTTATCAGGACAACCTTTCTTTGTGAGGTCAGTCAGAGGTGCCGTCAGTCCGTTGAAGTTCTGGATGTACTTCTGATAGTATGCACATAGCGATATGAAGGAACGTACGTCTTTCTTCGTTCGGGGTCTTTTTGCTGCCACTATTTTCTCCACGTTCTTCTTAATAGGCCAACTGCATCCGTGAGAAATAGTATTGCCCAGGAAGTCTAACTGTTCAAACCCGATGAGACATTTGCTAGGTCTGGCTGTGAGACCCGTTTCCTGTAGTCTCCTGAGGAGCATAGCAACCGTAGCAATATGTTCTTCATAGGTTTCCGATGCAATTAAGATGTCATCCATGAAATTATGGATATGGGGACTTTGCAAAGGTTGGAGAAGCTTCCTCATCATCCTGGTGAACACTCCTGGTGCGTTATGCAAACCGAACGGCATCACGTTAAATGTGTAATGTCCTTCACTAGTGCTGAAAGCTAACAAAAGTTTAATTTCCTCCTTGACTGGTATTTGATAATAACCTTTACTGAGGTCAATCTTGGAGAAGATCTTAGCTTTGCTGAGCTTGGTGAACAACTCAGAAACAGTTTGGAGAGGTTCGGGCTGGAATTCCGTTACAGCGTTTAGCAACCTGTAATCAATGCACAGCCGAACTTCCTTATTGGGCTTCTGCAACAGCACTACACTCGAGCTGTAAGGAGATGTAGACTCACTGATAATTCCTGCCTGACGCAGCTTGTCTATTTCTCCACGAAGTGCATCAGCTTTAGCGTACAGGATGGGGTAAACTCTGGTTTGAACAGGGGTCTCGTTTGTTAATTTCATATCAAATTCAATGAGATTTGTTCGACCAGGTACATCCGTTAAGACTGCACTGTACTGTTTTAGTAGAGCCCTGGTTTCTGTTTGTTGTTCTGGTGAGAGATTGTCGCCGAACTTGACATCTTTAAAGGATTCTGTGGGTTGCAATGGATACTCCATGCAACCATCATCATCTTCCTCGTCTTCCGTTGCTATGGCGACAGCCAGGAGATGCTCGGAGGATGGCACCGGTCTTTCCAAATATTTCTTTAGCAGATTTATGTGGAAGACCTTCTCCTTTCCTTTGATGGAGATCTTGTAGTTGGTACGTGAGATCTTTTTTAAGGACGGTAAACGGTCCTTGCCATCCGATGCGAAGTTTATTGCTTCCGGTTGGAAGTAGCAATAGGACTTTCTCCCCTGGTTGTAGTTCTCTCTCTTTTGCAGCTTTGTTGTATCTTTTAGTAATTTTAGCGCGGGCTTTCTTAAGGTTGGTAGTAGCTAGATCCCATCCTAGCTTTAGCCTTTCCTTAAGCTCAGATACATACTTGCTTGCAGAGACGACTGTCTCGTCAGCCTTCTGGTCTGTCAGGGACCGAAGTAAGGCTTCTAGTGGCCCCTTAATAGGTCTGCCAAATAAAAGTGTAGCTGGCGCAAAACCCGTAGACGCTTGGGGTACCTCTCGGTAGGCGAATAAGGCAGCCGATATATATTGGTCCCAGTCGTCCGGTTTCTCCTGACCCAGCTTACGTAACATCATGGTGAGGGTACCATTAAAACGTTCCACGAGCCCATTTCCGGCCGGATGGTAGGGACTTGTGTGGATATGTTTGGCCCTCAAGATCTTAAAGATCTCCTCCATTAACAGGCTACGGAATTGGGATCCATTGTCCGTCAAAACTTGTTGAGGGAATCCCAACCGTGTAAAAATTTGCACAAGGGCTTCTGCGACATGCTTGGAATTAGTGCATGGTAGCGGTACGGCTTCGGCCCACATAGTGCAAGTGTCAACTAAGGTCAGGATGAACCTGTTCCTTCTTTTGGTCTTTTCCAGAGGACCAATAATTTCGACAGCAACCCGTTCAAATGGAGTCCCTACTATTGGCATTTTCCCCATAGGTACTGGGGGTGTCAAGTGCTTGGGTGCTACCCGTTGGCACTGGGCGCAGGATTTCACGTACCTGACAATGTCAGAGTTCATTCCTGGCCACCAATAGTGGTTTTTTATTCGCTGAATAGTGGCGTTTTGTCCCATGTGTCCGCTAAAGGGAAGAGAGTGCCCCATTTCTAAGATCTGGTTTCTGTACTGCGTCGGTACTAGGAGCTGGTTATTCCCCGTGTCCGGGTTGCCCGTTCTACGATACAATACACCATCCTTAGAAAAGATGTCTCCGTTGTGTCTGGGGTCCTTAGCCATGGGCAGTTTTTTAAAGCAGGGCGCCAGAGTAGGGTCCTTTTGTTGCGCCTCCTTCAGTTCATTCGGCAACAAGTTTGGCGCAGGCTCCCTCTCCTTCTTGGCTTGCCCTCTTGTGGTTACCGCTGCCACAATCGGCTCCTTAGGTCTCCCAATGAACACATATCTACATCCCAGGATAACTGGGTAGATCGGATCATCCATTATGGCCGCTTTAATAACTCCTCTGACAAAGTCAGAGTGTATTTCTACCAGTGCGATAGGAAGCGTCCTGGGTGCATCACTCCTGAAAACTCCACTAAGTTTGACGGTTTCCTCTGTCTCCTGACCGGGTTTGACTAGGTGCCTAGCGACAATACAATCAAAAACTTAATCCAGTGTCAAAAAGACAAGTAGTGGAGGTACCGTTCAAAATTACAGTTCCTCGAGTTGAGGGTCGGTCCCCCTCAGGTTGAGAATCACTGACATTGACTCTACCTTTCGAGGCTGTATGCAAACATCCAATGCGGTTTGCACCGGTTTGTTTGCCCTGATCAGACGTTCCTGGTGTAGGGGTCTTCCCTTTTCCTTGACCTTGGTGGCCGCGCTGCCACGTAGGCTTGTTGGGTTGATCAGAATTTTTGTTGGGGGGGTATCGGGTTTTGTAGAATTTCGATTTTTCCTGGGGAGGTTTCTGGGTATTGTTATCTCGTTGGTTATAATGTTGAGAGGAAGTGGAAGAATATGATGCCTGTTCTAGATTCTGTTTTCGAGATGGCTCATCGGTGGGTTTACGTTTAGTGCTGGGAAGTTCGGCCATTGCATTGCTATAGCGTTCGGCTTTATTGAGTATATCTTCAAGCCTGACTGCCCCCTGTTCCGCCAAAAATCTACGTGTTTCATTCGACAGAGTGGATTTTATCTGCTCCACAAGAACAAGTTCGAGGAGTCCCTCATATGAAAGAGGTAGGTCAGATAATTCAATGCACTTTGTCAGATAACTCGTGAGACGTGAAGAGAACTGGGGAAATGTTTCCGTGCTCTCTTTTCGGCTGTTTCTGAACAACTGCAGAAACTTTCGGGCAGTCATCTCAAACTGCTGTAGTAAGGCCTTTTTCAACATGTCGTAATCATGTTGATTCGGTCCCAGCTTTGTGTACACGTCATAAGCATTGCTTTTCAGTGACGTTGAAAGTTTGAGCGCCCAGCGGGTACTCTCTAACCCATAAAGATTCGCGAGTCTCTCGAATTTTTCTAGGTAGCTGTCAATTTTTTCGTTAGGGCTAGGAAAAGATTCTAAAGAAAACGACATAGCAGTTAATTGGGCAGATTGAGTACTGGAGAGGTCCATTGATTGAGACTGGGGCGAAGACGGCTCTCCGTTAGTCAGAAGTGATTGCGTCATTTAAGGGCTGAGTTGCCCACTGTATACTTCCGGTGTTATCTTGTGTGTTTCGTACTGATAAATAGCCAGCAAAGCATCTTTTTTTGGGGATGCCTAGCTGGCCGTGGGGTCAGTGTGATTCGCTTGATAGCTAAGCGGAGTTGTCGTACGGAAGGTACGGGGTTCGAACCCTGGGTAAGCCACTCACGTCTGTTGTTTTTCTGTTGTCCAAGTGTTCTACTTCTTTATTTCTTACGAGTGCCTGAAAACATACCTTTATGTTTGTCTAATATTAATTTATTGATTCAATGCAGTCTTTCGCTGATGTGAACAACCCCGTCTTTTGTCATTATCTTTCTTATTATCTGTCCGTCTGTATAAATGAAAGTATATTATTTCACTGCTCAGAATGGGCCATCCGGCCAGCTAATTTTTATATTCCTAACATTAATATTAAGAAAAAGTTACTTTTTGAATTTTGTAATATTTCAAGCATCTGCGTTTAGCCGCTGAACTGAATTCAAATAAAAGGCTTGGTATCGCAAAAGCGTCCAATAAATGACTGTGGCGTATCAATCCAAGGTCCCTTCTGTCGAATTCCTTACTTTATGTCAACTTGGGGGGGGGGGGGGGGGAAACGTGACTTTTCCTCCTTGCCCCACCAATTTGCGTCCATTAACCTCGCTAGTTCAAGTACGCGTTCAGTCAGATTTTTCTCCTTTGATCCTCGTTCCGTTTTGCCTTCAAGTCTAACACCTGATGACCCGCGGTGCGGGCGATCATGTATTCCAGCAGCTTACGCATTGGTTTTTTATCCCTACGTTGTATCATTGGAGATATTTTGACGTTGCATCACTGTTAATTTTTACGACAGATGCCTAGCTGGCCGTGGGGTCAGTGTGATTCGCTTGATAGCTAGGCGGAGTTGTCGTACGGAAGGTACGGGGTTCGAACCCTAAGTAAGCCACTCACGTCTGTTGTTTTTCTGTTGTCCAAGTGTTCTACTTCTTTATTTCTTACGAGTGCCTGAAAACATACCTTTATGTTTGTCTAAGAATTAGGAATAAATCATGCGGACACACATAAAATACTGGAGCTTCATCAAGACACGTCCACCTTCTACCAGAACACATTGAGAAGTCCCTAGCAGACGATTTACACTTCTGCTCAACTTTTCATAGCTTCTGCATGCATACATTAGCATACGTCATATCCTATTGCGGTGTAGTTCCGTGTAATATGAATTTGTTAGAGCATAATAACGGTCTCCACAAGCTTCTTCTTCTTCTTGCGATCGCATCTTTGATGATTACACCGTCAGACGAGTTCTCATGATGAATTCGACTGTTGTTTGAAGTTCCTCTTTAACTCCATATAGCTTTGAGCCCAGTGTTGAGCCACTTGGCCAGCATATCTTTCTCAACCGGTCACACAGAGGACAGTCCCGCAGAACACGCTCAGCAGTCTGCTCGCCTAATCCACACGTGCACAGTGGTGAAGCAGACAATCGCAGCTTGTGCACGTGTTTATTCAGTTTGTTATGCCCTGTCCTGAGTCGAAAAACAGCCATCTGTCCCTGCCGGTCGAGAGTGCGATAGTCGTCCCTGGGTTGGCTCTGCTCTCCTCCGACAGTCTGGACAGCTCTCCTTCTCTCAAAGCACGTGACTTCATTATCTTCTTGTTCACATTCTCCTCCCTTTTTTGCAAGTTTATCTGCCCTTTCATTTCCGGGCACACCACAATGAGATGGCACCCACTGAAGCACGGCTCTCTCCCTGGCAGCCACCCTGCTCAGCCCACCTCTCAGATGCGGGAGTTTACCACCCTTGAGAGCTTGCAGGACAGACAGCGCATCTGCGAGGATGACCACCCGGTGGCAGCCAGAGCCGGTGCCATAAATCATACCTGCAGCTTGCTCTAGAGCTTGAACCTCAGCTGTACAGTTGGAACAGAATTTACCAGTGGGAATGTGCCTAGTCTCATAGTGGTTGTCAGGATATGAGATAAAGATACCGGCACCTCCATTCCTAACAGCATTAGTTGCTGATCCATCTGTATAGGCATGCATCCATGATTGATCGGGATAGCTTTCTTGGATCATACTCAATGTAGCAGTTCGTTTTTGCAGATCATTATACTCACATCCACTTGTGAGACCACTGACTGATGTATTAATTTGGAGGGCACTGCTGGCCTGCTCCCATGGTACAGGGTATAGGGTGGGCTTCAGTGGTGTTGTCTTCATGGATAGGTCTTCTTGATGCTGTCTTATAAGTCTTTTCCCCCGATGCACAAAGCTGCTACGCTTTAGACGTCCCAATGCCAGATCATCTAGTCTTGCCTTCATTGGGTGCATTGGCATACTGTTGTACTTTTCCATCTGGATCATGGTTTTTGTGTCTCTTCTATGGGACAATGTCTGTAATCCAGCAACCTTCTGCATCTCTGTTATTGGTGTAGTTTTCATGGCTCCTGTAATGAGCCTGAGAGCTTGATTTTGCACCTTGTCCAAAGACTGCAGATGTGAGTTAGCAGCTGATGACCATGCTGCTGAGCTAAACTCTAAGTGTGGTCTTATTACTCCATTATAAATCTTCTTTAGATTTCGTTCATTTGCTCCCCAGTTGGTACCTGCTAATTTTCTGAGTATGCCTAGTCGTCTTCGGGCCCTTCCTTCTGCATTTTCAATATGCTTATTCCATGTAAGCCTTTGGTCAAATGTCACCCCAAGATAGGTGGGGTAGCTTTCTTCCTTGATCACGGTTGTCCCCAGGTGTATGTTAGCTGATTTGTCCTTGGGGGCGAGGGAGAACAGTGTTGTGGAGGTTTTGTCTGTGTTTATTGTGATAAGCCATTTCTCTGCCCATGACACTAGCATGTCTGCTGCCCGCTGCATTCTATAATTTGCTGTGGTGACATTTTCATCAGCGCACCAGAGTACTAGGTCATCTGCATATAAGGCAGCTTTCACTCCTGCAGGGAGATCTTTCACCAGGTCATTGATGTAAACAAGGAAGAGTGTTGGGGAAATTACTCCCCCTTGAGGTACCCCCTGATGGAGCAACACTTTTCTGCTCTGCAGACCGTCAAGAGTGACTCTAGTTCTCCTGTTATGCAAGTATGACTGGATCCATTTCATCATGTTGCCTTGGATTCCACTTCTCCTAAGTTTTGCAATGAGGCCATCTTTCCACACCTTGTCAAAGGCCTGCTTGAAGTCGACCCAGATCGTTAGGACCTTTTTCTTCTCCTGGAAGGCATCTTCTATTGCTTGAGACAAGTAAGTAACTTGGTCTTCTATACTGTAGCATTCTCTAAATCCAGCTTGTTCCGGCACCAGGATCTGCTCAGACTCTAAATACCATTTCAATCTGTGGTTGACTATTCGCTCCATAGTCTTCCCAACACAGCTTGTGAGACTGATTGGCCGGTAACTTGCAGCCTCGGTCTTACATTTCCCTTTCTTTAGTATGGGTATTGTGATGGCTTCTCTCCATACTTGGGGTACCGTTCCTTTCAACCAGCTGTGGTTGAATATCTCAAGCAGTTTTGTCTTTGCTGCTGAGCTCAGATTTACTAGCATTTCGTTGCTGATTTTGTCTGGGCCGGGTGACTTTTGAAACTTAAGCTTGGAAATAGCCTTCTGTAGTTTTCCTAGTGTGATGGGTTCCCTCATTGGGGCAGGAGTATCTGTCTGTCCCATGGTTGCCAGTATTTCTTTTCTTATCTCTCTCTGATGATCTATGTTAATGGGTAAGTTGCTTTCTGAACTGTATCTTCTAGCAAACAAGTCTGCAGCTTGTTTTCCTCTGAAAAGTTTGCCACCTTCATCCAATGTGATAGTCTGCCTAGGTGAGGAACGCTCTTCATTTAGAGACTTGACTAATCTCCAAAGTTTCCTGCCGTCTTTCTCAAGGTTCAGCGATGCCGTTTTAGTTCTCCAGCTTTTCCGTTTTTCTTCTAGCTTTGTTCTCTGAAACTCTGCTACAGCCTTTTTCCATTTGTTGTGAGTTTCAAGTGAAGGCTGAGACTCTGCGTCCTTTCTAGCCCTGTCCATGGCTTCCTGACGTTCTTGGAGTGTGCTGGACCAGTATGGTATGTAGTTACGCCGGCATCCTTTGGGAATGGTTTCTTTTGCAGCTTGTAGTATGCATCTGTTGAAGTCTTTTACCACTTCATTAATGTCTCTGTTCTGTACCTTGAGGGTAGACAGCAGCGTGTTCACCTGATGCCTGAATAAACCCAGTTGGCTTTTTTGTAGTTCCATCTTGTAATGGCTGGGCCTGTACTGAGAGTTGCACTCTGGACAGTAAGAAAGATTGGGCGATGGTCGCTTCCCCCTAGTTGGTCTCCTACTTCTCTACTAATAGATCCAGCTATATCTGGTGTGGAGAAGGCAAGATCTGGTGTTGAGTTGTGTGCCATCCTCTGGAGTAGAAGGTAGGAGTATCTGTGGCATTATTGACTAGGATTAGGGAGTGATCATCTTGCCAAGTTTCAACCTCTTCACCTCTGTGATCCAGATGGTTATAGCCCCAGCTCTGGGAGTGGCTATTAAAGTCTCCAACTGCTATAAAGTTGGTGGCTGGTACCTGTATAGAGCTGAGACTCAGGGGTTTGTTGTTCGGACAGTAATAGTTCAGGAGTTCTATTTCCATCTTGTCTACCTTTATCTGCAACAGCTGATATTCTGCTCCATCCATGAAGGTTTTCCTTTCGTGTGCAGGAATGTTATTCCTTACAAGAGTAAGTACTCCTCCTTTTCGTCTATCTTTTCTGTCGGATCTGAAGCATTGATATCCCCTTATTTTAAAGGTTTGATCTGCTTTCAAGTGAGTCTCTTGGATACAGCAAACACTGACTTGCTTCTCATACAAGATGTTTTCCAGCTCTGTCTTTTTGCTGTATCCAGCCTGCTTGCTGTTCACTCCCTCTGCATTCCAGTGCATCATGACAAGTGGCACTCTGGGTTTCTCTTTTTCTGTTTTGTTTTGGTCAGTAGTTCTCCTCCGCCGTCTGCTGACTCCACAAGACGGTCTAGAGGGTCCTCCAGTAGCTGAGGGTGGGCTCTGTCGAGGCTCAGAGCCCGGCACTGCACCTGCCTGGTGGAGCTCCACAGGGCGAGCACCAGTACGAGATTTATTTGACGGTGTACTCTCCATAGAAAAAAAAAAAAAGCGAGTTGCGTGATACTGTGGTTTCCGGTGCGCCTTCTGGCCCAGTATCTATGACTTTAGCACCTGTTCAACGGGAGAGTGGGCTCATCCCTAATCTGTTTATGTTCCCAGTAGTAGACTATTCGCAAGCAGCCTGGGGGTGTCACTGCTCTGCGCGGACCTTGTTTACCGAGGCGGCGTCCGAGCTCGTATGGTGAAAATATGGTTGCATTATCTTCAAAATAGCCCTGTCTTTCCTGCCATCCTGCAACTTTGAGTTAGGGAGTTCTGAGCTCCAGTCTCTTTCCCAGGCATTTTATCCTGGCCTGGCACGCATACAGAGGACCCCACTTCTGGTTCTAAGTTAGCAGTTGGGGACAGGTGGGGTAGCACACTGTGCATTCCCCGTCATCCAGGGGGCTCTCCAACTATGCAGAGCTTGCACAATGCTGTGCTCTGGTTCTGGGCTCTCCCAAGGAATCCTCACGTCCTGCACAGAGCCACTTCCAGATACCCACCACCTGCCAACCCCCCATTGTAGAAATCTCCTGCATGCGGCCATCCAGTCAAGAGCCAGTATTAAGTCTGGTGCCCAAGTGATTCCCCCCAAGCTCAGTGTGCAATTCTGGGTTCTCATCATGCTGCAACACAGGGGGGATTGTGATGCTCAGCCATCTCTCTCAACTCTGCACCGATAAATGACATCGGGGACTTAACTGTGTCTCAGTACTGGGAGGCCCCGTTTCCGGGTACACCACACACAGCCAGTTGAGGCAACGGTCGCCGTGGGCGTGTCTTCAGTGGGGAAGTTGTGGAGTCTTCCTGTCCATGTTCTTGCACATCCTAACACTGCCCGCAAGACATCGGAGGTTTGGAGAGTGGCCTTCTCTGCTTTTTTGAGCCGGGGTGGGCTCCCCGGGCAAGTCTCGATGGGGATCGGGACGTGTCCACGCGCCAGTGGGCCCAGCATCGGCCGCATCTGTTGGAGGACTTGCTCTGCCAGGTTTGAGTTAGTAAATTCCAACTTTGTCATCTTCTTGGCATTGTGATGCTGGGGTGCCTGTGGATTTCCTAACGCCCCGGGTAGAAGCCAGAAGTGTACTGTGCCAGCTCTGGGGGAGATAAAGGGGGTGTTTCTGCGTCTCCTTGTGATACGTAGCCAAGGTAGGGCTCACAGTGCTCTTTCCCCGCCACCAAATTGCCTGCTGGTTACGCCGAGTTCTCCGAGGCTCTAGGCATGTGACCAAGAGTTGAAGGCAATAGGATCGTCACGTCCTGAGTCTCTGTGCCTGTACGATGGGTTCCGATCTTCAGGGAGCAGTCCACACTCGTTCCCACTCCCAAGACTTGTTCAGTATCCATCTGGCTCCTTCCCACCCACAGAGGGCGTGTACGGTGTAGTGCACCGGTTTTATTATCGAGGTTTGCTCCTCTAGATCCGTTGTGTTTAGCCTGAGGATTCGCACCCTCAGTTACCAGGACTACCTCGAGGAGGGTGTGGCTCTTCACCACGCACAACGATCTTGGGGTATGAGAGGTTTTGCTAGGCCAAGAGACTAACACCGCAATGGTCGCTCCTTTCATGAACAGAATTCACTAGGCCTAGGGTGAAGCAAGGGGGGAAACCCACTACCCTAACTTTTTCGGGTCACTGCCCCCTTGGCTCCCAGAGCACATTCCCAGCCCCCGTCCCTCCCCCCCCCCCTTCCCTTCAAGTTCCTGCATTACATTTTTTTGTAAATTTTAAAACAGTGAATAGTTATTTTGATTATGCTCTTGTTTTTTAACATATCACGGATATCACGTTATCTCTATACTGAAACGACAAATCTGCAACAAATAAGATGTATGAGAAAATGGGACAAGCCAAGTCAGGGAGGAGAGGTGGGTTAGAGTTTGTTGAATTTAGCCTGTCAAATCCTCAACCATCTACGTACTTCTAAACGTTCCCCCCTCCCACCTCCCCCCGGCCGTCCAATTTTCCCTTATCGCCCCCTTGGATCCTTCCAACACACCAAAGGGGGCGATACCGCCCACTTTGGGAACCACTAATCTAATTGCTCATCTGCTTACTGACTGATTGCTTGGATGCCTGCCTACCAACATAACTATCTTCCTACTTACCTCTTATCTACCTACTTGCATGCCTGCCTGCCTACAAACCTACCTGCCTGCCTCCTTATATATTTACCGACTTACCTACCTGCATATCTACCTACTAACTGCCCATCCATCTAACCAGAAGTCAATCAATAGATATGCCTGTCCGTCAAACTATTAGTCTATCTGCCTGTAACTGAGAACTGTGTCGCACGTCCGAGTGGCAGAGTTGTTAAGCCGCTCTGTTCTCGAGGCAAAGAAACCGGGTTCGAATCCAGATTGCGTCACACTCAAATCAAACCAGCTGTAAAAAAATGGATATCTGACTCTGCTCTTGAATTAGGGAAGGTCAAAGGCAGCGATGAATGAAACTGGCCTTCTACTTTACAAATCTAACATCTAATATAGGTGAAACCTCTAACACTTCACACCCCTACGGCGATATTTGCTATGGGACTACCTTCAGCGTTTAACAAAAAAACAAAAAAACTTTATTAATCTGACTGGCAGGAAAGAGGCAACAAGGCCTATTAATCTCATCTTGGTATATAATAAACAAAGATGGCTGTATACCGCTCCACCTATGCCCCAGTCTTGACGTATGGATGCGAGTCATGGGCAATGACTACAACCCACAAAAGCCAGATCCAAACCTCAGAAAAGAGGTATCTGAGGAAGGTGGTTGAAGTAACAAGAAGAGACATGGTCCGCAGCCAGACGATACGTCAAGGCCTAAAATCCCACCCCCTGCATACCCAAGAAGGACAGTCCCAAGATGGTTTGGCCATGTCTGCAGAATGGGAGAAGATCGGCTACCACGACAAGCATGGGAAACAAAGAGCCAGGGATCTAGACCCCCAGGACGACCCAGAGTCCGCTGGGAGGACAACATTAGACAATCTTTGAAGGACCGAGGACTAGAATGGAACCAGGTCAGGAGGAAGACAGCCGATAGGATAGTCTGGCGCTCTCTCTTCCAAACCTCTACACCTCACGGTAGAAGGGGAACGACTAAGTAAGTAAGGTATAATACATATTGTCATTCGTTCGTTCGTTATGTCTTTACATAAATCTACTTCACTTTGAACAGTGTTACGACGAAGGTGCCCAACGGGCTGATCACCCGTTTGCCAGTCACTTTGATTACGGAAACAACGACAAACGGATTGATTTGTCGTTGCCCTAAAGACGCCATTAGGCGTGATGGGAACAACGGCAAAGAAAATCTATTCGCTGTTGCCCTTAAGACGCCACTAGGCGTAATGGCCACTGACTGCTTTGCCGGTCGTTGGCTAAGGACGGAAGAAGAAGAAGAAGAACGACGAAGGTTCTCATCGTTTTGTCGTTAAGGTATAGTGCAGTATTCCCAGCTTATGTCTGGCCATAAATTTTCAAGTGAGCAGGTCCACGGACACAAATCTGACACCATAACGCGATCATACCCCCGGGGAGTGTACATGTAATGTTAGCGACTGGTGTACTTCCAGAGATAAACACCCGACGTATAGTGGCGTGGTTAAAAATACGTGATGGCAGATAAGGGACGGGACTTCAGAGACCTGTTTCATTGCTTGATAGCGGGTGGTCGTGCTACGAAAATGAGAAAGTATTAATGTGTGGGAAAATATGCGTGTGTGAGTGGGTGGATGAAAAGGGCAGGTAGCAGACATGCGGGCAAACAGACTTCTTCTTCAAGTACCATGCCTGGGGGCATAGACGATCATGTCTATCCACAACTTCCTGTTTTCAGTACAATTTATCAATTATGTTGTTGACTTCTTTCCATGCCATGTTGTCAAACTGTCCAGCGAATGCTCTCTTTGTCTTCCTCTATATCTTTTTTCCTTCAATCATTCCCATTGTTACGATATATTCCAGCTTTCATCTTTTCATAACATGCGCGAAAAAAGAGGTTTGCTTCTTCAAACATAAGGAATAAGCTGCCACTGCGCATTGACCTATTTCAGGACATCCGTATTACGCTTTTTGGCGATGCATGATATTTTAAACATTTTTCTGTAAAACCACATCTCTGTTGCCTTTAGTGCTTTTACTAGTTCATGCTATAACACGAAGAGTACTTTATGCAACAATTCGGTGTCAATGGAAGCAGGAAAGAGAGTTCTTCAGTGTTATATTAACCAATCCTGACATACGGGAGTGACTCATGGACAATTAGTATGCAAGTAGGAAAGGCAGATAGACAGGCGGAGGCAAAGATTCTTCCCATGTTTTAACTATATGTAAGGTCATCCATGAAAAGTATGTGGAATCTTCTAAAGGTTTTATCCATATCTAAGTATATGACATAACTGATGTATAAGTGATTAGTAATCTTAATGAAATATATCGCAAAGTATTAAATCCCTTCTCTTCGTTTTTGAGCCAGCATATTCAGAATATTCAAGGGCACCAAACTCTTGACACAAGCGCTGTTTTAAGAATGGCTATCACAGATTTAACACAGTTTAGAACTTCAACAACTGAACTATATTTCTTTGCAACTCGTTCAATACTTGCTTTAAAATATTTCTGAAATAATATACTTGTATAAGATAAACCTCACAAAAGTCGTGTTCAATCTCCGGGGGGACAGCCAGACAAATGGCACTTTGAACACAAAGCCACCAGGACGCTGAATCGAAAGGGGGGAAAGAGGACAAATCCGGGGGAAAGATGACTATTTGTCACCCTAGCAAGAAAGATAGAGAGACAGACAGACGAAATTATCCACAGAAATGACAAGTAAAGAAAAATTAAACCTTAACGAAGAACACAAATAGATTTGGGCTAATAGCCCTTTCATGGACTAGCCCGTATTAGGGTTGTCAACAAACTAGTAATGGCGGATGTAAAAATAAAAAATAACACTTGCAAAGCAAGGGGGAAAAACCCCATTAACTTAAGTAAGATACACTACCTATGGGTTTACCCGGAGTGCAATGATGTCGATTCTTATCAATAATAACAAGAACACCATTTCTCTCTTAGAGAGTTATGCCTGTTTCTTTCTTAAAAAAGAATGCCTGACTCACGTTTGCTAAACGGGTTTTTTTTCTCACTGACTGTCCACATCAGCATGCATTGAAAAGTCCATATGTTTATGAAAGTCAAACTTCTTAGTAAATACACGAATATCATGATTTGAAGCTCATTATTATTCATAAGTAATATGATGACATTTATATTTCCAATATGTTAGTCCCTCTTTGATTTTTTGTTTATTTATGTTTTTAACATTTTCCTCCGATTCATACACCCACCCGTTCGTCCAGTTATCCTTGAGCTTTGTTTAGAACACACGGACTGCGAGTTGAACGCAGCCAAATCCTCCAGATCATTAACCGGTACTGATTACACGGAGAGGCATACAGACAGACAGAGAGCGAAAGAGAGAGAGGCAGATTAAGAACGACCATTGTATCGTTGTGAAAATATTGCACTTCTCAAAGAAATCAAGTAACTAAAGGAGATTTTTTTAAAGCATGGTAAATTAATAACAGTGTTATTGGAAATATATAAACGTTCCCAGAATACTTAACGAGAAACCTACGCTCGTTATCCTGTATAAAAAAATATGGCGTCTGAAGTAGCCATTACTTCTATCAACAAGAGGAGATTCATTGACAACTTTGAAAAATGCCGGAAGGTATTTAATATTTGGACATGTGCCCTAATATAACTGACGCAACTTCTGTCTAAGATGAACGCTTCTCTCTTCGTCAAAAGCAGACAAGTATTTGTTTTTAAAAATACGACAAGATCAGCAATGATCACGTGATGGAAAAATCTAGACCAGGGGTTATCAACCTTTTATTTTTGCTTATCCCCCCCCCCCCCTTACCTTTGTGCGCCCCCACCCCACCCCCTCCAGTCAATGTTAGCTGGAAAAAAAGGTATTTTACCATCTTAGTGTGGTCCCCTAGAAATATGGCATGGAGGCCATATGGTCCACTGATCTAGATAAATATCAGAGGAATAAGTCGTTGGATAAGACACAGTTTCGGGACACCAGCTGATAGTTTACCAGGGCAGGCTTTTTCTGAAATTCTCAGGGTAAAGACAGGTCCGGCCCAATGGATAGTCGCCCCTAGCTACATTATATATATATATATATATATATTCCACAGGGGACTGTCTTAAAATATAAAATGTGAATCATCATTTTCTTTGTACTCCTTGCAGAGCTTTGAGGCACCACTGCATCTGGTCCATTGCAGGAAGCCTGCACAAGCAATTACATGATTAGTAGCTGTTTCTTTAGTTTATTGCTGCACTACAAGACGCCACTAGGCGTGATGGCCACTGACTGCTTTGACAGTCGGCGGCGAAGGATCGAAGTTTCATTAGCAATTAGTTTTACAAGACAAGGTTGCCCCGCCACATGCACAACATTATAAAGGTAAAGGTAGTGCCGTACAAAATACTGCCGTAGGGGAGTAAAGTGTTAGAGACTTCTCAATACTAAGTCCAGAATCAAGAGGTGGGGGGTAACCAGTTCCCTTCCTCGCTGCCTTTCCTTCCATAACTCAAAGTCAGGTACCCATTTACAGCTGGGTAGACTGGAGCGTGTCGGTACCGTGATTCGAACCCGGCACCTTTGCCGCGAGACCTTTGCCGCGAGACCTTTGCCGCGAGACCTTTGCGGTGAGAGACCACCGCTCTAACCACTCTGTCAATCGGACGGTCGCACAACATTATATTAGTCGCTAAAGACTGAATGAACACAAAACAATATATTCCAAATTTTAACGTACTTGAAAATTGAGTCAAAAAGTCTACTTTCCAAACATCTTGATTTAAACCAGACAACTTTCTGGGTGCCATTCGGTTTTCAACCTATTTGGTTATATCAGAGCGTATTTACCATCCAAAAATAATTGAACTCCGTTCACTGCTAACCCGATCAGCGTTGATAGATACTAAGCCCTGAAAAGGACCAACATTATCTATCTGCTAGCCTAAAGCCCTAAAAAGGACTCGCCAGCTACGCCAACGCTGCTTAGCTATCTAACACGCATTGATAAGCCACTCGTTTGAGGACACCATGGTCTTAAAGAATTAAACTAACGCTAATTAGTTGACAAGACAATAACACCCCTCAGGGATATGGACAAATTGTTGGTGGACTCGTCCGTTTATCTTACTGTCCGTGTTCTTATCGTCTGTGGGAGTGTCCAGGTCGAGAGCCTGGAGGCGACGGCTCCGGTAATTCTACACCGATTCTTTTCCTGCTATCTCCATCGACGATAAGGGTAATGGCGTTAATGACGAGGAGGTAGAGAGATAATGTGTGACCACTAAAATGAAGGTCTGTGAGAATATGATGATGGAGAGAAAGGCAAGTGTAAAAATCAGGGTTTTCAACCTTTTTTTTAAAATTTTAATCCTTGGACCGTCTTGGCTTTTAGTAACCCTATTCAATATGAGAGGAAATCAACTCTAGAGTTTACCGTGCAAATACACGTAAGATAATAATAATTGTTATTAAAAACTTAATGCAGTGCAAAAAGACATTTTTAGTATCATAAATGTCTTAAATGTTTATCAGAACATAGTCAAATAAATAACTGTGTCCTTTGACGCTGTTGCTGTCAACCAATTGTTTTATTCTAGGTACAGTTATTGAAAGAGATACCAACCTTCATTTTGTTGCTTGCTGTGGATTTGACTGACAACAGGATTCGTAGTTCTGTTTCCAATTTACAACTTTTTAATTTTTACTAACAATCATCATCATCATCAGCTGCCATCTCCTCAACGAAGGTTGGCTGTAATGGATCTCCAACGTCTTCTGTCTCTTGTCTTGGTGGTGCACTCTGATAGACTCTTTCCTGTTCATCTCTTGACGTTATCTTCCCACTTATAGCGCTGTTATAGCTTATACTAACAATACTACTTTTGTAATATTTCAATATGAAAATACAGTTATTTACCCCATATTCTCTGAACCCCATTGACAAGTTTCTCGTACCTCCTAGAGCAGGGGTCGTCTACCAGTCGATTCTGATCTACAGGTAGATTCCAGTGAATGGTTTGGTATATCTTTAGGGGACTGCAGGGAAGGGGAGGGGGTAGATATTTTAAACTAGAGAAAATTTCGTACTAGATCTCTTCCGCCAGCATTGATAATTGCGGTGTCTCCGGGGTCAAACATACTTTTATCGCATCCCAAATGAAAACTCTGGTTACTTAATATATGCGTCAACTGCAAGAGAAAGGCAAGATTCATCATCCCCCCTCATCCCTTCAGCTTAAAATATCTTCCGCACAAACACATATGGTAAATCTTTAGAGGGCTCAGTGTTGCTAAAGTATATCCCAAAAGCTCCTGGAGAAGAAGAAAAACAGACATGGAATATGCGATCGTCAAGTAAAACACAAGGAGAACAAGAAAATAATGACAGTCCGAAAAAAATATTTAAAAAAATATTTTAAACACACGCTTTTAATGCACTAAAAAGCCACAAATAATTTTTCAAGGAGTTTATAGCTTGCAGTCAAAAAGTGTAACATCAAATTGACAAAAAGAGTGGGGCGCTTAAGCGCTTATCATATATTTTATCCACAAGTGTCTAATGAAGTAAAAAGCAGAAGTTAATTTCATTCAGAATCAGCCCCCCACGCTTTTTGTCAATTTGATGTTTCATTTTTTGACTGCAAGCTATAAACTCCTTGAAAAATTGTTTGTTGCTGTGTGGTGAAGTGGGATGTTATGAATATTTATATGGGACTTAGTGTACTGACTGAGATCAGCTGTGAAGGTATCTATATCTAATAAGAGTGTAAGTCACAACAACAGACAGATAAACAATTTAATTTAATCCACTACTCTTGACAACACTGTGACACTCACATACATATAACACTCTATGAGAATATCTTAAGGAGTCACTGATAACTTTTCAAATAACAATATGTATTCATTGCTATCATAAAGGTATATGTGTCCTGATTCAAATACAAAGGAACCAGGAATCACAATCAATTTTAATTACAAGTATATGTACAGACTTTATCAATATGAATATTGTAGTGACATATATTATTAAAAATATCCTATGTGTGTCAGTTGTGTAGTGGTAATATGAGGTAATACTGGTTTTGTTTTGTTCAAGCTCTGTTGGTATTTGTCATCATGACTTCAATAGTTTGTCTTTTGGGACTAGTATTGGAGATGTTCTCAGTTCCTGATATTAAGACAATTAAATTCCCCTCTGAATGTTATTTTTACAAAGTCATTTCAAGATGAGGGGACATAATGTTGAGCTCAGCTGGCCAAATCAGCTTATCTTGCGTGATGGCGGCAGGAAAGGACTCCTCTGCTCGAATTCTCCCCTGGGCTCTGGAGACACCTCACTGATAGCTAAATGGACCAAGGAGTATGCTGTCCGACTCTGGATTCAGCAAAGCTCTGACCAGGTGCTGCTCAATACCATCAAGACCACGGTCCCACAATTCATAGAATAAACACAGATACGTTGATTAGCAATGAATTCTGGCACATTTACTGGCACAAATTCCCATCTGCTTATGTTCCAGGCTTTTATTTAGCAAAAATATGAGCTGGCTTCAACGCACTGTTGCTTTATCAAGCTTATTTAAACTAGTGGTCTCGAACTAACGCTCCTAAGTGATTATATCAGCGAGTCTGGCCAATCGAGCCACGTTTCGACAAGTGTTTGAAAAAATGTTACCTTCCTACGTCTCCCTAACAACCAAGATAGTATTTATAGCCCGACCAATCGTGGTTAGTCTTTCATTTGTTGCGCTCCAATCAATTTGGAGTTTACATGGTAGGCTATTTCTGTAACGTAAGGTTTTTTTCAAACACGTTATAAAAAAATTTTATGAGCAGAAATGATTTTATGTTGTCAGGCATCCCCACTATTTTATTTTGGTTATAATTTATTAATTCCTGGACTATTTGCGTAACGTTTTACATATTCTTTGTCAGCAAGCCCTAAGGAACCCAAATATACAAATTTAAAAGAGCTACGTGGCTGCGTTCAAAATATGTATTTTCTACCTCCTGTTTCGAAGATGTGCTGTCTGGGTACTGTAATGTTTTCAAACGTAAACCCATCTATTGTTATCTTTCCTAATAAGCGTTTTTTATGATTTTAAAACCTAACTCTGGGATGGGTAATGTATTTTATCACTGTCCGTCTGAAAAAAAGTTAGTGCATGTAGCCTAACACGCGTGATAGTAGTAATTGTGTATCGCGTTACGCTTGTTGGGGGTGGCATTAATAGCGAGACGCGTGTTTAATTTTGCATGCGTTCCTGATTTTATTCGCCCCTCTCTCTTTCTATTTGAGTCCATCTGTTCGTTCGTTTTGGTAACGCAATATAATTAATGTTAGGATTAATTTAGGTCATTACGCAGGGTGCCTCTCAATGTTTTTCCAAGAAATACAGCACACGTTTCATTGAAGAAAGTGGGTAATAATACAGTAAGCTTTTACTATCAACGTGAGAGCGCTGTTTAGTGCATTAAAAGCGCGTGTTTAAAATATTTTTGTTATAATTTTTATTTTCTTCTTTTTAGTGTTACTTTTTTTGTTTGTTGTTTTTCAATTTAAGTCAAATGTAATCGATCCGCTAATGACATCATCAGTTTGCGATAAACGAGTCCAGAGCACAGGAGGCGGATTTCATTATTCAGTATATTATTTGATAAGAGTTGTAAATTATATTTTATTAAATGTATTTGTCAGTTGTGTGTATGTCTGTGTGTCTGTGCACGCGCGTGCGATAGTGTGTGTGTGGAGGGGGGGGGGAGTTTCAACATTTCTCCGAAGAGAAATAATCTTGTTGGAAAGAACACCTAGATTATTTGCAGTTATCGCCCATTTCCATGCTGATACAATGCAAAAAAATTATTATTAATTTTAATTTTATTAGTTTTATTATTTTTTACGACTGATTATTGTATTGTCATGGGTAATACATAACTATACCAAGTTTCAGAGCTATTGCTCATCTGAAAGTGATTGAAAAATCGATTGCAAGATTTGAAGGTGACAAGAAAGTGACATACACGGCAAGTTAAAGAAAAGCGTGTAATAAAAATACAGACTTTCAGAAATGGGTGCTTGCGTAAAAATTTTTTTTTTTTTTTTAACCAGCGGCACTTGGGCTTTCAGCACTTCGGCCCAATGACATGTCATTGCGAGGCTTGGGAACCTGAGGACTTTCCTTCCAACCCGGTCAGGAGCTTCGCTCCTTCCCATCCACAGAGGGTTTATCACAGGAGCCGTTCAGGTTATTCAGTCAAATTTCCAGTCGGAAACATTCCTTCATACGCTGACGCCCGGGTTTGAACCATGAACACCTGGTCGCCAGTACAATGCCGAAGCCATTACTCTCTCATATGGAACTGATGGATAGAAGCAGAAAAACACCACTGGAAAACGATGTGATGAGATTTTTGAGTAAGCTAAGACGCACATTTGAGAAATCACCTGATAGTGTGATAACGCAACCTTATTGCAGGAAGAACAGACACATACATTCTGAAAGACAGACAACTGAAAAACAGAACAGTAAAAATGCTGCAAATGAATAGAGAAAAAAACCAAAAAAAAAAAAAACACCATGTAAAATAAACAAGTAGAGATGACACAGTTCTAAGGATGAAAGTAAGCGGATAATACATTGAAACAAAGAAGAAGGTATAGCAAGCCTACCAGAAATATCACTTAACTTTAATCCTAACTCAGTTCTGGTCAAGGGACACGTCAAAGATAACCACGTGAACTCCTAATGGGCAAATATGGTTTTCGTCGTCACCCTAGATGACCTATGCCACACGAGAGACTAAGCAACTTCCACTCACCAGGGGTCAGCACTTAAAGGGCGATAATGGTTCTCTGCCTCAGGTTCCTGATGTAAGACTCGTTTAGTCATTTCTCATTTCTTTTTTCTTTTTCTCTATATAATTTTGAAGAAATTGGTTTCTCAAACCTGAGTTTTCTTATCTTTTATCTCACTCATTTGGTTTGGTTTGGTTTGAAGGACTATCTTCAATACACGCGGACAACTCCATCAGAGCTCCGATCTCCTCCCTTGAATCACACAAGGATGATCTCAGCACAGTGCACGAACTCCGTAGCACCGGCGAGAATCCCAATGTGTATATATAGGAATCACACATTCTTTAAATATAAATGGTAGGTAGGTTTCTAATTTTTAAATTTTGCCAGGGCAGCGGCCTTATGGCCTACTCTTCACGATTTCCAATTGCTGTGGGATTTTTAACGTGCGCAACTTGCACATGGGACCTCCTATTTTTTCGCCCTTATCAAAGAAGGCTAGGCATCCGATCTCACTACTCAGGAGACCGGGGGGGGGGGGTGTATAATATGATTAGGATCACTGGTTCTGAAAAAAAAAAAAATTCCATAAATTATATTCCCTCCACTGGGAATCGAACTCGGCACCTCTAGAATTCGAGACGGACGCCATACCTCTTAGCCACTCCGACTCATCTCACTCCTTTACCATTCACATCTCTACTCACTCATTGCATCAGGGGCGAACTTAAGTATTTAGCACCCAGGGCGGATCCTTCCTTTCGCAAACTCCCCTCCATCAGTAAACATGTTTTGCATGCAGGTAAATTACAGTACTAACCTGTTCAGTACTGTCACAATAGTATCCAACGGCACCGCAGTCCTTGCTGTCATCCGGGGCTGACCTCTCCCCTCGCACCTTCTTAGTACGCCACTACACCGCTTTTATTGCACGATCCAGGACAAGCGGCATGTCATTCACGAGTTTTATTTATTCTCTCTTGTTTCTCACTTAGCTCTCTCTTTCTTTCCTTCCCCCGACGAAGGCCTAGTGGCCGTAACGTAGGAAATATTCCTTGTCTTTTTTCCTAGTGTGTATGTATCTTCGGTTACCGGGGGATTGGAGTTTTCCTCCTCTGTCCCCTTTTCTATAAGGTCTTCTCTAACTCAAGAGCGGAGTCCAGTACTCATCTTTTTCTTCTTCTTCCTCGTTTTGAAAGGACGTTGGTTGCGTTGTGCCTGTTTACACCGGAGCTGTGATTTCAGCCGACACATCCGACTTCAGCACGGCATTTTTTTGGGACCGGGTTTGTCTTCCCTCTTCGATCCCTACTCTCTCAGGCTGACCCTGGCGCAAGCAGTCAAGCTATGGGTCGCTGACTGCATTCTCTATTGCTGCATCTTTGGGTCCCGTACTCATCTTCAGGTGGGTAGACTGGAGCGTGATACTATTAGTTTTCGATTCTCGAACCCGGTAACATTCCCACGAGAGGCAAGCGCTCTAGCTATTTAGTTAATCCATATGGAGCAGAAAAAAAAGAGAACGAAGAAATAAATATAATGTGTATACAGCTTTGTATCACACAAGTACGCTAAAGCCATCTGATGGACTCACAACAACCACAGCAACAACAACAACAGTGGAGCATGGACGTGTGATCGCACCTGTGCTTCCAATATTTATATGTGCAGGAGTTATTCTCAGAAGCAAAGGTCACATTTGACATTTTATAGGAGTTGCGTTTTGCAGACGACTAAGAGTATGCCGCGCAGATGTAAACAAACTTTAGGATCATACACACGCATTTATTTAACATGCAACAAATAACACGACGATCATTACACCTGAAACAGAACCAATGAATGTCAACAGAATCCTAGGCCCACTTAACTCCATTTCCCCAGTGCCTAATCCTAAGACGTCAAAGGATTCAAATACATACACAGAAGGTCCACAGGACTGGTAAATCTTAGACTATGTCTAAGAGCTTCTGCCCTTTAGGATTACAAGCTAACGCATCTGCTCAGGTATTTATTCACCTCTATGGAAATAGAACAAAGCAACAGTAAATACAAAGGATTCCATTAGATAAAAATTGTTTTATCCCGCCCTGACGTTATTATGTTACATCATTTCCCCCAGAATTGCAATCTTTTTTCATGGCGCGTTTTTCGGTCGGGGAACCTAATTGTACGTCTAAAGAAACAATGCGCATTTTGTTTCAAAAAATATGGTGGATGTTTGATTCTGGAAACAATTTCTTCAATTTTCTCTATTATCATTTGGGGTGAGCATGAATTAGAGTCTTAAATAATGAATGAATTCGTTACATTTGAAATAACGGAGCTGTGTTAGTCGCCCAAGGTCATACTTCTTTAAATAATGATTCGGCGGCGGCGGCATAGTAAATTTTCTTTTGAATTTTTTATTTTGTGCTCTTTTAAGTAAAGTACGAACGCAAAATTTTTAAAAGATATCCGTACATTTGGAAAATACATTGTGATAAAATAGCTGTTAATAAGTTAATTTTTTCACTCCATAGGCCTTTTTTCACTTCTCCCCATGCCATTTTGAGATTTTGTGCCACAGCATCATAACCAGAGCATCCGGGGATACAGTGGATCCCTTCTCACTGCAACATCGCCGGAAATGAGGAGACTGACAGGCTGGCAAAGGAAAGGGGAAAGCTACCTCAACTTGACGTAAGCATAACTTATGAACAGGCCAAAAGTTTGATCAAGCTCAGATACAGAAGCAAGTGGGAAGCAGAGCATCCAGGCCACACCCCCAAAAAAAAAAAAAATGTATGCATATTATCAGCTCAATAGAAGTAAACAAGTGGCAATCTTCAGACTTCGCACAGGTCATAACAGATTGGGATACCATCTATTCAACAAGTTAAAGATAGGAACTACTGATGAGTGTAACTGTGGCACTGACATAATGACTGCTGGAACATATCCTTCAAAGGTGCCCAGCATATGAGGAACAGGGAAAGCACATATGGCCGTCATCAGAACCATTCCTGGAAAAAACTCTACGGAGATATTAACAGCCTCAAGAAGACCACTGCTTTCTTTGAACATATTCAAGTTGACGTCTGCGGGTGAACGAAGAAGATAACCAGGGCATCTAGATGAATGACCCCAGGAGAATTAATGACGTCATAAGGACATGCAGATGATAAAGCACAACATAATCATTTCCCACCATGTTTTGGCGGGTTACCTACTAGTACTTATAATGTAAACTATTTGCTTCGAATGTTAACTAACAAAAAGAATAATTTATATAACGAATTAGCTGTAAATGTCTCGTGTAGTTCTCCTGGGTCTCTAATGAGATAATGAAGGAATACCACTACTGTAATCTCAGACATATGACTTTGTAGATGACTTGGCTCTTCTGTCCCATAACCATAACCATAACCATAATCATATGCAAGACAAAATGAAAATATTTGATGAGAGGTCACAAAAAGTGGGTCTGAAAATACACAGGGAAAAGACAAAGATAATGAGAATAAATGCAAGAAATGATAACACGGCGGAACTTGAAGAAACACCACTACAAGATGTAGAATCGTACATATATCTTGGCAGCAATATAGACAAAGTTGGAGGGACAGACAATGATATCAAAATAAGAATACAAAAAGCAAGAGGAGCTTTCAATGCATTGGCAAACATATGGAGAACAAGAGAAATCAAGTCCAACACGAAAATAAGAATCTTCAACTCAAACGTCAAGTCAGTCCTATTGTATGGCTCTGAGACATGGAGAAGATCAAAAAAGAACAACAGATAAGTTACAGCCATTCATGGGAGGGTGCTTGCGTGGAGTGGAGGGATTGAGGTGGTATGGCGGGGTCACCAAAGTGGAATTAATGACAAGAACCAGACAAGTGTCAGCGGAACAAGAGATGAGAAGAAGACGCTGGCGATGGATAAGACACACATTGAGGAAACCTGTTGATAGCATTACAAGGCAGCCCTTGTTCTGGAACCCACGGGAAAGGGAGGCAGAGGTAGACCACAAACACACGGAGAAGAGAACTGGAGACAGAAGTGCAAATGATGAGGAAAACATGGAAAAAACGTGAGCTGATGGCACGTGACAGGAAGACTTGGTATGTGTTTGTTAAAGACCTACGTTCCTTGTGGAGCTAAAGGGTATTGATTGATTGAGTAATTGATTGATTGATTGATTGATATATAGAATTTGCTGCACTTGCCTCACGTAATTCCCAGGGGTCTCTGTTAAGATAATGAAAGAATAGGACTACTGCTCAATCAAGCATGTCGTATAAGGCGACTAATATGAGGTTGTTCATGGGACTGGCTACCTCATCATGCAAGACAAGTTACTACAGAAACCATCACAGCAAGAGAATGTGAATGCTTTGGAAGGAGCGCAAAGGAAAGTGATGATTTGCTATCAATTTCAAGTAACAAAAAGGTATCCTATATTGTCACGGGATTGCCTCCCCTTGCTTTGCAGTAGTGGTCCACTAATGGTCACAACGCAAGCGTATCTAAAAGTAGGTCGTCCAAGGTATCTATCTTCGCGCAAGATTACTTTTGACTGTGACATACAGAAAGAAACATATGCCTTCTGCTGAGTACATTCGTTCTCCGCAAACTAACAGGCCCATTGTCATGCGCTCCACCCACCAATGTTAACCTCTTAAGAAGAATCAAATTCCCGAGCACACAATGTAACTCAGGGAATATGATGAAAATTCACCAATATCCTTCTGGGTGTCAACTAGGAAATTGCGTCTGGAGTGCATGAATAATGATTTGCCTGAATTACAATTAAAAAGGGTACATAAATCACACAAGATAGTACGTTACACCTTAGGCACATGTGATGTGATCATCACTCATTACTCGTCGCTACTCCCGTCGGGGTCTGGGGTCGCTCTGCTGTCGGGTTTCCCGCACGACTAGTCAGAAACAATCACCAGCTCATGCAGTAGTGGTTCATGCATATATTATTTTCATATGTTGAGGTTGCCAGCCTCATATATAACCACTTAGCAAGAAATCTGTAGAATTTACATTAGTAAATCAATTGTTTACACTTACCCCAAAATTCTGGGAATACACACTTCTCCTGGCACAGATTTAGAATCGACACACAGCCCTTTAGTTAGATGCTGTTCGAATCACTTAGGTTTGGAAATATGAGTTAATTCCTCTGACGGCTGGTGTTCTGCGAATTCGTGGACTGGGAAAACTGTTTGTATAATTCCTCTTATGACTTGGTCTGGGAAATATGAGTTAATTCCTCTGACGGCTGGTGTTCTGCGAATTCCTGTCCTGGGAAAACTGTTTGTATAATTCCTCTTATGACTTGGTCTGGGAAATATGAGTTAATTCCTCTGACGGCTGGTGTTCTATGAATCCAGCCTGATAAAACTTTTGTTAAAATTCCTCTCTGACTTCTTGTGATAAAATTCCCAATTTTCCAGTCTTGTATTAAAATAGCGGGTTTACTTGTAAATTCCAAAGTTGTCCAATACTCGATCTGGTACTTATAGTTGTGGAATGATCCTATCCTCTTTTCTCTGGCTTGTAGGAGATGTTTAGTTGACGCTGCGATGCAGTCTGTCTGTGTGTGTCTGATTTCTACAGTATATCTCACATTCATTAGTTTCAAATCCCAGCTGAGTTTAAGCCGAATGTTCCAATCAATTCATTATAAATTCTGGCGAACCAATCAAATCTATCTAGCTCTGTTTGGGTGGGGACGTTTATGATTACTCATCCCACGCGTATTTAAAATATTAATTTTAATATACACGCGTGGCCTCTTACAACTGTGATGTCAAATCGTTACATAAGACTTCCGGTGCACCTCTGTCTATCACAATATTGTGACCGTGTGTTTTCTGGCGTAATGACTTCCGCCCAGATGTCTAGCCCGACAGATTATCTATTTATCCCCTTTATCTGCATGCCTCCGCCAGATAGATGTCTGGTCAGACAGTGTTGTCTTCTTTCATCATACGCACAATAAAAACGTGTGTCAACATGATCAACAGCTTTCCAATGGGGTCAAATGTTTGACGGACACGTTTGCACAGGTGGTCAGACGGATTCAAACAGATAAGCGGGTGACTGGTCTGACGACTGGGTATTGTTATGATAATAAGTCTGAGGAGTGGTAAACAATAAGATACGCATTACTCCAGTAGAAAATACTGCCATAGGAGAGTGGCGTGTTAGAGACTTCACCATGCTATGTCCAGCATAGAGCGAAATAGTGAAAATAACGAATGAAAAGGCATGATTTATGCCAAATAAAAGCGATGAGTGAGAAAAATGAAGAAAAAGAAAGGATACTACCGGAGGGCTGAAGGTGTGAGAGATCACACAAAAGAGCATGTTTAGACGTGTTGTCACGTATATATAAAATCCCAGCTTTTTCTGTCAGTTCGTAACGCTAAGGGATGCAACTCTGGTTGAAAGTTAGACATTAATTGTATTGTTTCCCTTATATGTACTCTGCCGAAAATAGTAACACTTACCAAAGAAGAATGCGCAAATGACGGTGTGCACAAAAATATTTATAGAATGTGTGATCCCGTATACACACATTGGGATCTTCGCTGCTGCTACGTAGTTCGTGTACTGTGGTGATGCACAGTGGTTTTTTTAAATACTTTTGAATAAGTAAAATTGTCGTTAGGTATTGGTGCTTTTGAATTTAATTCCCGTCGTATGACGGGCTTTTACACACTAGTACTTATATAAACTAGATGCTACTCGTTGCTGGCACTTGTCTGGTTCTTGTCAACAGTTCCACACTAGCCATTTTGTCACATCATTTAAGTCATATTCTACACAAGCACTCATGTATACAAGTCTATAGCATCTTGTTTGTTGTTATTTTGCTGTTCTCCATGTTTTTGAGCCATACAATAAGACTGACTTGAAGTAATGAGAATGCCGACGTAGAATCTCATTATGGCCCTTTTTATTTTTCTCAAGGAGTTCTGTTTCTTGTTCCTCTGTTTATTGGCCAATCTGAACGCTGATTCTGTTCTGTCTCTGTTTAGATCTTGTTGTAGTGTGTGTTTGTGTGGTATTTCCTTGTCCGTGTTTTCCCTAAAAATTTACGAAGCTGAAGATATTTTTAGTCAGTGCGCGCAATTTCATTATGTGATTACGGAGAATATTGCGTTTTTTGTAGTAAATGAACTATTTGTTTTATGATTAACAAATAACGTTAACAAGGTTTGTTAAGGGAAAAACGAGACGAGGGAATAATGGGGATGGATGAGACGGAAGGAAACAAGTAAAACAAATTATACATTACATTTCAAGCCACGATTGCAGGCAGACAGCTAATTTTATTTTCTTTCCTCTCTCTTCTTCTCTTTTTACTCCTCACTTCCTCCTGCAGCATCTCATTTTCCTTTATTAACGTCATAGTTGTCATGTTACCTCTTCTGCGGCTTACTTAGTTACTTAGTCGTTCATCTTCTACCCTGGGATATAGAGATTTGACAGAGAGAATGTTATACCATCCTGTCGGTTGTCTTCCTCCTGGTCTGGTACCAGTCTTGTCCTCGGTCCTTCAGAGATTGTTGTTGTTGTTGTTTATCTAGACAGAGCGCTGTCTCCCTCCCCGCGCGAGCAACGAAATGGTCGAAGAAGACGCAAGTCTGTTCGGACAGTTATCTGGTTGATCCTGCCAGTAGTATATGCTTGTCTCACAGATTAAGCCATGCATGTCTAAGTTCCTCTCCGCAGGCGAACTTATGTCTTGATCAACTGTGTGTGGTGCACCCATTTTGTGCCATCCCAGTATTGATAGACCAGACAGATTGCTGTGTGTGGTACACCCATGTTGCCCCCCCCCCCCCAGTATTGATAGACCAGACAGATTGCTGTGTGTGGTACACCCATGTTGGCCCCCATCCCAGTATTGATAGACCAGACAGATTGCTGTGTGTGGTACACGCATGTTGCCCCCCCCCCCCTACTCCCCTCCCAGTATTGATAGACCAGACAGATTGCTGTGTCCGTTTCAGATTTTGCTCACTGTCTCTGGCTTTCTTCTCAGACTTTCGGGTCTTGAGTATTCCGCTATAAATGCCTTCGGGCAGATGAGGACAGGACATCCTCGACACCTTCGGGTATAAGAGGCTCTGTCCGTTTTGGGTGGAATTAACCAAGAAAGATACCAACCTGATGATAGTTACGGTAGAAGGATCGACAAGACCCGAGAGAATGACGCTCGAACAATCAACCAAAAAGACAGAACCATATATACCTCCGGTCATGCAGTGCTCTAACTGCCAACAGTTTTCACACACCAAGAAAACATGCAGGAGAGACGCTGTCTGCCGATATTGTGCGGGAAACCACCAATATGGCGACTGCCCCAGGGCGAAGGAGGACCACAACTACAAATCAATTAATGCAAACCGTACCTGTGCAAACTGCCATGGAAACCACGGGGCAAGATACCGAGGCTGCCCTGTGTTTCAGGAAACAAAGAGCATCTTGAAGGAGGCCGTGTCCAAAAACATCCCCTTCAAGGAGGCAAAACACAGAGTGGCTGCGGATGGTGCAGAAAAACAGCGCATAATAGATAGACGACAGTTAACAAGCTGACCGCTGAAGTGAAAGAAATGAAACTACAGGTCGTAAACAGAAGCAAGCAGGCTCCCGAAGAACCAACCGACAGTGGTGAAGACGTAATAGATCTACAGAGCGTCAAAGATATGATGAAAGAAATGAAAAGAACTCAGCAGCAGATGGAAACAGATGTCAAGGAGCTGAAGGAGCTGAAAGAAGAAAATACAGAAATACTCAAAAGAATCGAAACAGAGCGGAGAGCCATTGAGGAAATGACATCAAACACAAGAGCGACTAAATCAAACGAACAATCAGACGAAGAAGACATCGAAGAAACACTTGAAAAACTCCTACCAACAATAATAGAAAAAGCACTACTACAGATACAGGAAAGCAGGAAGACAAGAGAAACAGAAACTAGGAAAGCAAAAACTAACAAAACGACACAAGACAGATAGGAAGGCAGGAAATGAACACCATCAACACGCCACGACCGACAAGCAACGAAGAGGAAACCAGACAACCAGCTAGTGGTCCTTTTCAGGACCAGTCCTTTTCAGGACTAACAGACGACTAGCACCGAAGAACCTAACACACAATATACCCAAATTATAACCAACTTTCAGGTTGAACAGGGTATTACAGCAACATAGTAGACGAAAACAACAACAACAACAACAACAACGGGTGGAATTAACCAGGAAGGTTCGGTGGTTTCATAGCGATTAAGAGTACACTTGAGGGCAAGTCCGGACACAATGGACTAATCACCTGTTTGTCAACCATTTTGATTACATGTTTTGCCCAGGAGCCTTGTGCTCTTTGGGTCACCTCTACACTTCGTTTTACGGGGTAGAAGAGGTTCCGATTATGAGATGAGATGAGATGTTGTTTATCTAGGACTTCTGACTTTTGCAGCCAATACCAAGCTGAACTCCTTGGTATTATCTAAACTGTAGATCTAGGCTTTTCTTGTGGCTTCTCTGCCATTCCGAAACGTGTTGAGTTGAAGTCATAAGCTCCAGTTTCTCCAGCTTGGAATGCATTTAAAGGATCGTCACATCTGGTTCCGACCTGGAGGAAGAAGTGCGTGGCATACTGTTCATTCCCCGCCATCTAAGGGGGCTCTCCAACTATGCAGAGCTAAAATACTATGTTCTGGTTCTGGGCTCTCCCAAGGATTTGTCACGTCCTGCACAGAGCTACTTCTCAGCTCCCCCTGCCTTCCACTGGGTCCATAGTGAGTGTGGTGAAGTGGGATGTTATAAATATTTATAGGGGACTTAGTGTACTGACTGAGATCAGCTGTGAAGGTATCTATATCTAATAAGTGTAGTGTATTATAGATAACCTTACTTGCTGCCACATATATATATATCTCAGTCAGAATTATTCTGGAATAGTGTGATGACTACGTTATGTGTCTGGGTATGTGTATGATGAAGTGTAAGTCACAACAACAGACAGATAAACAATTTAATTTAATCCACTACTCTTGACAACACTGTGACACTCACATACATATAACACTCTATGAGAATATCTTAAGGAGTCACTGATAACTTTTCAAATAACAATATGTATTCATTGTTGTCATAAAGGTATATGTGTCCTGATTCAAATACAAAGGAACCAGGAATCACAATCAATTTTAATTACAAGTATATGTACAGACTTTATCAATATGAATATTGTAGTGACATATATTATTAAAAATATCCTATGTGTGTCAGTTGTGTAGTAGTAATATGAGGTAATACTGGTTTTGTTTTGTTCAAGCTCTGTTGGTATTTGTCATCATGACTTCAATAGTTTGTCTTTTGGGACTAGTATTGGAGATGTTCTCAGTTACTGATATTAAGACAATTAAATTCCCCTCTGAATGTTATTTTTACAAAGTCATTTCAAGATGAGGGGACATAATGTTGAGCTCAGCTGGCCAAATCAGCTTATCTTGCGTGATGGCGGCAGGAAAAGACTCTTCTGCTCGAATTCTCCCCTGGGCTCTGGAGACACCTCACTGATAGCTAGATGGACCAAGGAGTATGCTGTCCGACTCTGGATTCAGCACAGCTCTAACCAGGGGCTGCTCAATACCATCAAGACCACGGTCCCACAATTCATAGAATAAACACAGATACGTTGATTAGCAATGAATTCTGGCACATTTACTGGCACAAATTCCCATCTGCTTATGTTCCAGGCTTTTATTTAGCAAAATATGAGCTGGCTTCAACGCACTGTTGCTTTATCAAGCTTATTTGCACTAGTGGTCTCGAACTAACGCTCCTAAGTGAGTATATCAGCGAGTCTAGCCAATGAGGCCACGTTTCGACAAGTGTTTGAAAAAATGTTACCTTTCCACGTCTCCCCTAACAACGAAAGATAGTATTTATAGGCCGACCAATCGTGGTTAGTCTTTCATTTGTTGCGCTCCAATCAATTTGGAGTTTACATGGTAGGCTATTTCTGTAACGTAAGGTTTTTTTCAAACACGTTATAAAAAAATTTTATGAGCAGAAATGATTCCATGTTGTCAGGCATCCCCACTATTTTATTTTGGTTATAATTTATTAATTCCTGGACTATTTGCGTAACGTTTTACATATTCTTTGTCAGCAAGCCCTAAGGAACCCAAATATCCAAATTTAAAAGAGCTACGTGGCTGCGTTCAAAATATGCAATTTCTTTATCCTCCTGTTTCGAAGATGTGCTGTCTGGGTACTGTAATGTTTTCAAACGTAAACCCATCTATTGTTATCTTTCCTAATAAGCGTTTTTTGTGATTTTAAAACCTAACTCTGGGAAGGGTAGTGAATTTATCACTGTCGATTGAAATAAAGTTAGTGCATGTAGTCTTACACGCGTGATGGCAGCATTTGTGTATCGCGCGACGCGTGTTTAGTGTTCGGCTTTCTGCCTCTCCCTTCTCGCTATCCTTTAGTCCATCTGTCTTTTGTTTTTGGTAACATAGTGTAGAAAAAGACATGAATGGAATTTAAAATTTAGGTCAACTTGCATATTTCAAGGTTTTTCTTAGAAAGGCAGCACATTTTATTGTGTGTTTGGGAAACGCGTGTATGTTGCAGAAGGCCCTTAATATCAACGTGAAACGTTACAATTTGCATACGCAGTAGAAAACAAAGGGATTTCGAGTACTGTCATTGTGACAGCACTGTTCTTTACCATTCTTCTTCCTTTATTTATTATATGTATTTATTAGGCTTTATATTTACTTGATAATTTATATATGTGGATTAGAATATTCCACGACATCTCCCCTCTTAAAACAGACATTATATGTCAGTCCTTTATTCTATATACACATAGAGAAATTTATTATTATTTCTGGGGTTTACGGTGATTCTCATCACACGGATGGCGGCTTAAAAAATCCGCTCCCAAATTGGTTTTTCCAGATATATACTCAATGCTAAAATTATATGGAGCCAAAAGTAAAGACCATCGGAGTAACCTGGAGTTCTCATGCCTAGCCTGTGCTAGAAACGATAAAGGTTTGTGGTCTGTTTGCAACTTAAAGGCCTTCCCATACAGATAAATATTGAATTTCTTTATTGCCCATATTACTGCAAGACATTCTTTTTCGCTAGTTGAGTAGTTGATTTCAGCTTTATTCAACTTTCTGCTAGCATATGCCACTGGGCTTAATTCCCCATCCAATGCATCTGATTTCTGTAATAGAGTTGCACCTAACCCAATATTACTTGCATCCGTCCTTACTATGAATTCTTGACTTAAGTCAGGTAATTTCAAAATGGGTTTACTTGTGAGCTTTTCCTTCAATTCTTGGTAAGTCATTTCACATTGTGGTGTCCATGTAATGCGATCTGGATGTCCTTTACGTTGTCAAATCAGTTAACGGTGCACATATGGAATTAAAGTTTTTGATATACTTCTGGTAGAAACCACATAATGAGACAAAGGATCTCACGTCCTTCTTGGTTTGTGGTCTCGGGGCTTTCTGTAGTTTCTCTAAATTCTTTGGGTCAGGGGTCATGTTTCCCTGATAAACTGTGTGTCCCAAAAATTCCAATTCTTTACATCCAACGCAACATTTGGTTGGTCGGGCTGTTAAATTTGCCTCCCTAAGTCGATCAAACAGCATGTTCAGAGAGTCAATGTGTTCCTCAAATGTTTCTGTTGCTATAAGGATATCATCCATAAAATTTGTTATACAGGGATTATTCAGAGGATCCAATAATTTTCTCATCATTCTAGAGAAGACACTAGGCGCATTCTTCAATCCAAATGGCAATCTATTAAACTCATAGTGTCCTTCTGAGTACTAAAAGCTAGGTATGGTCTAACCTCAGGCTTTACTGGAATCTGATAGTATCCTTTACTCAGATCCACTTTGAGAAATATTTAGCTTTATTTAGTCTGGCAAACAGCTGATTTGTATCCGGCAATGGATCCACCTGTCCTTCTGTAATAGCATTCAGTCTCCTGTAATCTATACAGAGTCTATGTTCTCCAGAGGGCTTCCTTAAGAGTACCACACCGGAACTATACGAAGACTCACTGTGCGAAATAATTCCTTCCTTCAATAGATAGTCTATCTCTTCCTTCAAAGCTTTCTCCTTAGCAAACGGAATCGAATATGGTTTCATACAGACAGGTGTGGAGTCTATTAGTTTCATATCATATTCCAATAGGTTTGTATGCCCTGGTCGGTCTGTTAACACCTCTGCATGATTATTTAGAACCTGTTGCACTCTCTCTTTCTGAGTTTTCGTTAAATGTGTACTTATTTTCACCTGTGCTGCTGTCTCACAGGGGTGTAATGGATACTCAAATGATGAAAGTGGTTCCTTTTTCATCTCCATGGCGATGGACAAGGTCAACAAGTGTGTCTCTTCCTGATGTTCTCTTTCCAAATATTTCTTCAGGAGATTCACATGATAGATTTTTTCTTTCCCCTTCTTATCTATCTTATAATTTGTTCTAGATACCTTCTCTAAAACTGTATATGGACCCTGCCATCCAATTTGTAACTTATTCTGACTCCCGGGCAAAAGAAGCAGTACTTTCTCTCCCACAGCCAAATTTCTGTCTTTCGCCTTCCTGTTATAATAGGCAGCATGTTTCTTCCTGGCTTGTTTCAAATTTTCATTGGCAAGTTTCCAGCCAGTTTTCAAACGAGTGGTCAGCTCATTCACATATTGGTATGAAGATGTAATGTTTTTCTCTGCCTTTTCATCAGTCCACGTTCTTAACAAAGCTACATATGGACCTTTAATTGTGTGGACCTATTTGTTCATGCACCGGTATGGTCTCTTCCACTCGAAGCTTTATAGTGATGATTTTTCCTCCCAGAATTATCCTGCACAAAACGACCGCTACCAATTTTTCTTTTCTTGGGGCTTTCTCCCCACTTAAAATTCTTGATGAGAGATTTCCTCTCTACATCTTCTTCCTCCAGTTTGTTTAAGTCCGATTGAGGGATTTTCGGCTTATCCTGGGGTAAGACATCTCTTTGCACTCTCCGCATAGTGGCCATTGTAAAACAGTTAAGTGAAGCTTGTCCGTGAAAAGGGGCTTCCCATTCCATTTGGTCCACTTTATCAAATTTATATTTCTTTTTATTGTCAGGCCTAATTTTGCCCCGTGGCGTGTCCAGGTCCTGATCCATGTTCCCACTTGTGGGTGTTCCCTCATGTGCTATGCTACACCTTTCTACAAAATTTTCAATGTCCCATCTTGCTTTGGGCCAATAATAATTGTGAGCCACCTTTTGAATGATGGTACCTATCTTCTCATGGTCCCCATCTGGTTTCACATGTAGGCTCCTTATTAAGTCTGCCCTATATCTTTTAGGAAGTACCAGTTGTCCCTGACCTTTGGATCTAGCTCCAGTCTTCCTATACATCAACTTGTTTTTCATGTAAAAATCTCCCTTGCCTGGAGTTGTATGACAAGTTGACAATTTTCTGAAACAAGGCTTGAGTGTTTTATCCCCAGCCTGTGCCTTCCTCATCTCTTCTGGAGTGGTATCTAACATAATAGCCTCCTCCTGTCTTGAGGTCGACCTGACCTGAAGGGTTGCCATATACACAGGTTTCCTTCTGCAACGGTCAGTGTCATGATTGTCCATCTGACAATTCTTACACCACCTTTTTCCTTGGTTGAAAGATTTTCTTTCATCATATTTCCTTTCATCGAATTGTGGGAATTTATTTTTATTTTCATACCGTGGCCTATCAAATTGGTGCTTACCTTTATTTTGATCCCTAGGATCAAATTTATTAAAGTTCTGTGGTGCCCTAAAGTTATCCACTTGTTTCTTTTTATTTCCTGTTACCTCTGCTTGAGCTGCTTGATACCTTTCAGCAACATTTAGCAACTCACCCAGCCTCTCTGCACCTTGTTCCATGAGAAACTTTCTCAGGTCTGGAGCCATGGGCTCTCTTAATTGCTCTATAAGGACCATTTCCTTAAGATCTTGGGTTTTCCCCAGAGAAGTCCATTTCTCCAAGTATGTCTCTATTCGTGCAGAGAACTGATGATAGGTTTCACCTGACATTAGTTTAGCATTCCTAAATTTTTTCCTATAAAACTCTGCATTCTTTTCATATCTTAACAAAAGAGCCTGCTTTAGCATGTCATAATTTTCCTGATCACCTCTACTCATTTTTGCAAAAACTTCATAAGCTGCCCCACGAAGTCCCTGAGATAACTTTAAGCTCCACCTTTCTCTCTCTAACCCATACGTGGTAGCTAATAGTTCATACCTATTTAGGTAGCTCTCTATATCATCGTCTTTCTCAACAAAATGATCTAAATGAAAATTCATAGCTGAGGTTGAGGCTCCCTGAGTAACCGTAGCATCAGAGGCAAAGGGACTGGCACCATTTTCAGGAGCATGGCCTTGAAACTCAAACTCCCTTAGTCGTAACTCATGTTCCCTTTGTAATCTCTTCTCCTCCTTTTCTGCTTCCCTTTCTGCAGCTAATCTCTTCTCTTCTCTTTCTGCAGCTAATTTCTTCTCTTCTCTTTCTGCAGCTAATTTCTTCTCTTCTCTTTCTGCAGCTAATTTCTTCTCTTCTCTTTCTGCAGTCAATCTTCTTTCTTCTGCTTCCAATTTCTTAGCCTCAGCCTCAATCTGCAACCTCTTAGTCTCAGCCTCAGCTTGTAACTTCTTAGTCTCAGCCTCAGCTTCAAATTGTAACTTCTTAATTTCCCTTTCAGCCTCTAACTTTCTTTCGGCTTCAAACCTTCTTTCTTCGCGTTCAATAAATTTGTCACATTCCGTAGTGACATAGGCAACCATAACTTGCCCATCTAATCCTAACTCTTTTGCAGTCTGAACAGCAGCAGATCGAAACTTGGCCAGGTCCGCCATTGTCTATCAGGTAAGTTTATACAATGTCTAACCAACAATTCAATTTCTAACTATATATCTAATGGACAACACAGGCACCGTGAGCTCAACCTTATTTAATTCCACCCAAGGATACCTTTTAATTCTTATATTCCCTGAAGTGAATTACCCCCAATATTTTTAATAGTGAAAGATTCAAAATCCCAAGAGCGAGACCCCAATATATGTGGTGAAGTGGGATGTTATAAATATTTATAGGGGACTTAGTGTACTGACTGAGATCAGCTGTGAAGGTATCTATATCTAATAAGTGTAGTGTATTATAGATAACCTTACTTGCTGCCACATATATATATATATCTCAGTCAGAATTATTCTGGAATAGTGTGATGACTACGTTATGTGTCTAGGGTATTGTATGATGAAGTGTAAGTCACAACAACAGACAGATAAACAATTTAATTTAATCCACTACTCTTGACAACACTGTGACACTCACATACATATAACACTCTATGAGAATATCTTAAGGAGTCACTGATAACTTTTCAAATAACAATATGTATTCATTGTTGTCATAAAGGTATATGTGTCCTGATTCAAATACAAAGGAACCAGGAATCACAATCAATTTTAATTACAAGTATATGTACAGACTTTATCAATATGAATATTGTAGTGACATATATTATTAAAAATATCCTATGTGTGTCAGTTGTGTAGTAGTAATATGAGGTAATACTGGTTTTGTTTTGTTCAAGCTCTGTTGGTATTTGTCATCATGACTTCAATAGTTTGTCTTTTGGGACTAGTATTGGAGATGTTCTCAGTTCCTGATATTAAGACAATTAAATTCCCCTCTGAATGTTATTTTTACAAAGTCATTTCAAGATGAGGGGTACATAATGTTGAGCTCAGCTGGCCACATCAGCTTATCTTGCGTGATGGCGGCAGGAAAAGACTCCTCTGCTCGAATTCTCCCCTGGGCTCTGGAGACACCTCACTGATAGCTAGATGGACCAAGGAGTATGCTGTCCGACTCTGGATTCAGCAAAGCTCTGACCAGGTGCTGCTCAATACCATCAAGACCACGGTCCCACAATTCATAGAATAAACACAGATACGTTGATTAGCAATGAATTCTGGCACATTTACTGGCACAAATTCCCATCTGCTTATGTTCCGGCTTTTATTTAGCAAAATATGAGCTGGCTTCAACGCACTGTTGCTTTATCAAGCTTATTTGCACTAGTGGTCTCGAACTAACGCTCCTAAGTGAGTATATCAGCGAGTCTAGCCAATGAGGCCACGTTTCGACAAGTGTTTGAAAAAATGTTACCTTTCCACGTCTCCCCTAACAACGAAAGATAGTATTTATAGTCCGACCAATCGTGGTTAGTCTTTCATTTGTTGCGCTCCAATCAATTTGGAGTTTACATGGTAGGCTATTTCTGTAACGTAAGGTTTTTTTCAAACACGTTATAAAAAAATTTTATGAGCAGAAATGATTCCATGTTGTCAGGCATCCCCACTATTTTATTTTGGTTATAATTTATTAATTCCTGGACTATTTGCGTAACGTTTTACATATTCTTTGTCAGCAAGCCCTAAGGAACCCAAATATCCAAATTTAAAAGAGCTACGTGGCTGCGTTCAAAATATGCAATTTCTTTATCCTCCTGTTTCGAAGATGTGCTGTCTGGGTACTGTAATGTTTTCAAACGTAAACCCATCTATTGTTATCTTTCCTAATAAGCGTTTTTTGTGATTTTAAAACCTAACTCTGGGAAGGGTAGTGAATTTATCACTGTCGATTGAAATAAAGTTAGTGCATGTAGTCTTACACGCGTGATGGCAGCATTTGTGTATCGCGCGACGCGTGTTTAGTGTTCGGCTTTCTGCCTCTCCCTTCTCGCTATCCTTTAGTCCATCTGTCTTTTGTTTTTGGTAACATAGTGTAGAAAAAGACATGAATGGAATTTAAAATTTAGGTCAACTTGCATATTTCAAGGTTTTTCTTAGAAAGGCAGCACATTTTATTGTGTGTTTGGGAAACGCGTGTATGTTGCAGAAGGCCCTTAATATCAACGTGAAACGTTACAATTTGCATACGCAGTAGAAAACAAGGGGATTTCGAGTACTGTCATTGTGACAGCACTGTTCTTTACCATTCTTCTTCCTTTATTTATTATATGTATTTATTAGGCTTTATATTTACTTGATAATTTATATATGTGGATTAGAATATTCCACGACAGTGAGATCCTCCTGCATGCAGTCAACCAAGTCAAAGCCAAAGCATTACACCTGGGGCTCAAGTGACTTCTCCAAGCTTACTGTGCAATGCTACGTTTTCAACAAGTGTCACCACAGGAGGAATCCCTGGAAGAGTGTGGATGATTTCAAGAGTCAATGAGGGTGTAATTAGCCTCACAGACAGAGGTTCACTTTCGCATATGTTTATTGTAGCATTGTCCATAGCTGGTGGTCATATAAAGATACTTACTTACTTACTTAGTCGTTCTTCTTCTACCGTGAGGTTTAGAGGTTTGTAAGAGAGAGCGCCATACTATTCTATCGGCTGTCTTCCTCCTGGCTTGGTTCCATTCTAGTCCTCGGTTCTTCAAAGATTGTCTAATGTTGTCCTCCCAGCGGACTTTGGGTCATCCTGGTGGTCTGGAACCCTGGCTCTTAGTTTCCTATGCTTGCCATGGTAGCCTATCTTCTCCCATTCTGCAGACATGGCCAAACAATATCAGTTGGGACTGTTCTACTTGGGTCTGCAGGGGTTGGGTTTTTAGGCCTTGACGTATTCTGGTTGCGGACCATGTCTCTTCTTGTTACTTCCAACCACCTTCCTCAGATACCTCCTTTCTGAGGTTTGTCATATAAAGATGACTCCAGATATGTATAACACATAAGGAAGGGAAACCCGAGGCCTGTAAACAGTAAATAAATATTAGACAAACATAAAGGTATGTTTTCAGGCACTCGTAAGAAATAAAGAAGTAGAAAACTAGACAACAGAAAAACAACAGATGTGAGTGACTTACCCAGGACTGAGTCGTAGCTTTCAACCAATGTTGCATCCCTTAGCGTAACTGACAGAAAAAGCTGGGATTTTATATATATTGATGTTGAATACGTGCCGGGGCCATTTATATTCTCTCTCTCTCTCTCGCTCTCTCTCTCTCTCTCTCTCTCTCTCTCTGCGTATCTCTTTCTTTCTTCTCTCTCTATCTCTGATTTACAACCAACAGTGTTTATGCTCGTTTAGTACACCCCCCCCCCCCCCCCCCCCAACCAGCTCACTTCCCACCACCGTTCTTGTACTCTGAAATCATTTTCTAAAGTAACGTTATTTCAATTGTTTCAAGTGTCAATTTTCTGGAACATTCGTTAGCTGTAGCAGCGTTTAAAAAAAATAAAATAAAAATACAAAATGCCGTGAATAATCTGGAAGGGTTTTATGAAAAAAGGATGGCAGGGCTTATTGCCAGCCAGATACTTGGAACTGGAAGGTGTGAACTGTACTCACATACCTGTTTAACACTTGATTTGGACACAGATACCATCAGAAAAAAGACACAAAGAGAGAGAAAGAGAGAGAAAGACAGAGAGAGAGAGAATATATAATCTTTATTCGCTGTATCTAAGCTGTATCTAAGCTGTCTCTACAAGGATAAAAAGGTAGTCCCACAGCAGATACTACCGTAGAGGAGTGAAGTGTTAGATTATTCACTATACTAGGTCCAGCATCGAGAGGTGGGGTGACCATTTCCTTCCCTAACTCAAGAGAAAAGGCTGGTACCCCTTTACAGCTGGTAGACTGGAGCGTGTCGACACCGTGAATCGAACCTGGCACCTATGCCACGAAA
Organism: Oreohelix idahoensis; assembly: GCA_024509875.1. Taxonomy (NCBI): domain Eukaryota; kingdom Metazoa; phylum Mollusca; class Gastropoda; order Stylommatophora; family Oreohelicidae; genus Oreohelix; species Oreohelix idahoensis. The sequence continues at coordinate 350,019 of JAMPIV010020381.1, forward strand.
GATCAGCACTCTAACCACTCTGTCAATTAAGCCTAGTAATTCTGTTCCAGTCATATTTACTTGTTGTCAATGTGTCTTCTTCTTCTTTGATCCTTAGCCGCAGACTGTCAAAGCAGTCAGTGGCTATCACACCTGGTGGCGTCTTGTAGGGCAGCAACATATTGCTTCTACTTTGTTCGGTTGGTGGCCCAACTCTGGTTCATTCTTTGCATCTCGGCCTCCACAGTTCTCCGCCAAGTTGTTTTTGGTCGGCCTCTCTTTCGCTTTCCTTCGGGAGTCCATAGCATAGCGGTTCTTGTGATGACATCAGGGTCCTTCTGAGGAAATGGCCAACCCAACTCCAGCGTCTGCCAGCTATGATGGTGTGCATGTCCTCTTGGTTACTCCGAATAAGTAGTTCTTGGTTGGTGATGGTATTCGGTCAAAAGATTCCGTGAATTTTCCTTAGGCAGATTGTGTGGAAAGAGAACTGTTTCGACATTTTCTTCTCCGTTACTCTCCAGCATTCCGCACCATAGAGAAGCACAGAAAGTACACAGCTCTCACATAGTCTTAATTTGATGTTTGTGCTGTACTGGGAAGTCTTAATTTGATGTTTGTGCTGTACTGGGAAGACTTCCAGACGTTGTTGAGACTAGCAAAGGCTGTTCTCGCTTTATTCATTCTGTTGTTGAAGTCCTTGCTTGTTCCGCCGTCAGGTTTTACTTACTTACTTACCTAGTCGTTCCCCTTCTACCGTGAGGTGTAGAGGTTTGGAAGAGAGAGCGCCAGACTATCCTATCGGCTGTCTTCCTCCTGGCCTGGTTCCATTCTAGTCCTCGGTCCTTCAAAGATTGTCTAATGTTGTCCTCCCAGCGGACTCTGGGTCGTCCTGGGGTCTGGATCCCTGGCTCTTTGTTTCCCATGCTTGTCGTGGTAGCCGATCTTCTCCCATTCTGCAGACATGGCCAAACCATCTTAGTTGGGACTGTTCTACTTGCGTCTGGTTGCGGACCATGTCTCTTCTTGTTACTTCAACCACCTTCCTCAGATACCTCATTTCTGAGGTTTGGATCTGGCTTTTGTGGGTTGTAGTCATTGCCCATGACTCGCATCCATATGTCAAGACTGGGACATAGGTATATCGGTATACAGCCATCTTCGTTTTCTTACCAACCTCTCTCTTGCTGAGGAATCCTCAATTTATGGCCAGAAAAAGTTCTATCTTCTGGTTCTTCTTGTTATTGGCTCAGGATTGCCCCCATTGAGTGTCATGACCTCTGTCTTCTTCAGATTGATGTTCAGACCCACCTGCTGTCAATGTGTATTAAGCGTATATAGTTCAATGAATTTTTGTCAGATCTCCTCCCTCATTTAAAAAAAATAAATTGTGTTTTACACCACGTGACGTTCCATATGAGATCTATCAATACCCTGTAGCTCCCTAAGAGGCAAAGGCCTTCAACAAACACCATGTCAGGTCCTCCTGTCACGTGCCATCAGCCCAAGTTGTTTCCAAGTCTTCCTCATCATTGTCACCGCCGTCACCAGTCCTCTTTTCCTCGTGTTCTTTGGTCTACCCCTACCTCTCCTTCCCCGGGAATTCCAGAACAAGGACTGTCTTGTGATGCTATCAACAAGTTTTCTCAATGTATGTCCTATCACGGGTACCAGTGGAGCAAGAGATGAGAAGCTTTCTTTGGAAAAATTCAAGTGGACGTCTGAGAGTGTACGAAGAAGAAGATAATGGTAGCGTCACGTTCCATTCTATCCAGCTGTAAACGGGTAACTGACTCTGCCTTTGAGTTAGGGGAGCGAGGAAAGAAAATGGTCACCCCCACCTCATAAAGCTGGACCTAGCATAGTTAAGTTTCTCTAACACCACTTCTCTACGGCAGTATCTCCTTTCTTCATCATTTTTCCTTTTTTTGATTCCTATGGAGCATGGAACCACCACTGCAGGCATTGAGAGGCTGTTGTAGCGGAGGTTTCTGTAGACATTTGTTCTACATGATGAGGTTGCCAGCCTTATACGACATGCATGAGGGTATATTCTTCCTTTGTCTCGAGACCCCCGGGGAACTGCACGGGTGCTGTTGGGGAGGGGGGATGGAATACCTTTTTAGATCCTTCCTGTTTTGTGTCGAGAATTTTCTCGCTCTCAAGGTGGTATTTCAGGCCTACCACCTATTGTTACCTATTGACGCTATCGTTGTGTCAGCATTGTCTATCCCCCTTTTCTGCCGGAGCAGTATGAGGCCTTCTAACCAGTTAACACTGTGTTAGATTTGTCCGTCGTCTGCTTACCAATATAAACGATGATCAAAGTGTAGTTCCTAGCACTCTTTCCATATCTTTCCTCCCGTCTTCTTCCTCCCCATCCCCCCCACGTTTCTCTCTCCTTCCTCGTTTTTGACCTTTCCCTGCTTGCCTTCATCGAAAAGACTTTACCTTTTGTACACCTGTGAGTTTTAAGTGGCCTGGGAGGGCGGCCATAAATATACAACGACCTAGCGAAGAAATGGAACAAGTAAAGAAAAACAAAACACGGAAGCTTTAGTGTTCTACTTTTAGTTTTGTTACCAGCTGCACTCAAATACAATTAAAATTAAAAACAAGGGCAGAAAATAAAAGTAGGCCTACATTACACTCTATTGCACGGAATAAAAGTGGAAAGGGGGGCGGAGTAGCGAAGAGGTTTAGCGTCCGCCTCGAATTCTAGATTTACCACGTTCGAATCCCAGTAGAGGGAATATAATTTATGGACATTTTTTTTTTCCAGAACCAGTGGCCCTAATGATGTCATACCCTGGACTCCTGTGTAGTGAGATCGGATGCCAGACCTTCTCGGGTTATGGCGAAAAAAATAGGAGATCCCGGTGTGCAAGTTGCGCACGTTAAAAATCCCACGGCAGTTGGAAATCGTAAAGAGTAGGCCATAGGGCCGCTGCCCTGGCAAAATTAAAAAATTAGAAACCTACCCACCAAATATACATAATAGAATGTGTGATTCCTATATACACACATTGCAATTCTCGCCGGTGCTACGGAGTTCATGCACTGTGCTGAGATCCTCCTTGTGTGATCTAAGGGAGGAGATTGGAGCATTGATGGAGTTGTCCGTGTGCAATGAAGATAGTCCTTAAAAAACAAAACAAACAAAAAGTGGATAGTACAGACCCGATATCCGTTGTCGTTGTTAACTTCAAACAAACCATACGATAGCCAGATATTATTAATCAGTAATTCGTCATATCGTTCACATTAAAAATATAAATGGTTAACGATGTGACGAATCTGTAGCAGTTAGTTTTATATGATGTGATTGCCAGCTCCAAACGACTCATATTAGTAGCCTACTACGACATGCCTAAAGGACCAGTAGTCCTATTCATTCTTTATCTATTCAGAGACTCCTGGGAAATATATTTGGGGTAATAAAAACAACATAGGATAAAGAACAACATAGGGTAAAGAACAACATAGGGTAGAGAACAACATAGAGTAAAGAACAACATAGGGTAAAGAACAACATAGGGTAAAGAACAACATAGGGTAGAGAACAACATAGAGTAAAGAACAACATAGGGTAAAGAACAACATAAGGTAGAGAAAATGTTGAAAGGGTTAGCCTTTGCTTTCGGAATGCAACTATGCTGGAAGTTCCTGCGTCAGATTTGAACTTTTTTTTTGTTTTTAAATAACATTTTGCCTCGTTCTGAGGAGGTGCGTCTCGTTCAACCTAGTCGGTTATATTAGGGAGCACGTCAAAATATAAACGACTTTTAGGTCTGATAACATTTAGTTACCTTGTGAGAATACAATAAAGATGTGAACTAATTTTGTTTCCTTACTTTTAAAATTGAAGGGATTTATCAGTAGGCATGAACATTTTGGTCAGAATGTCAACCCCATATATATTCAGTGCCCCCACATCCGATCCTTCTCTCTGCTCTTCGCCTCCTCATCCAATTTTTCAAAGAACAGCAACACCCTTTTGAGGAATCTAATATAACCTCAAAATCCATTTCGCATGTATCATTGTAAAGAATGCAAAACTCCACCCGAGAGAGACCCTCTGACCTCAAACAAACATACTTGTATAGCAAACCCCTTTAGCTGTTTTGTTTGTGATATATCAAAAGCTCTCTCGCTCTGTTATTTTTGATAATCAAAATATCCTGTTTATGTTCCTGATATGTGATTTAGACACACAAGATCATGTGTGTCGAATAACTGCCAAGAAGAATAATGAAATGTATGCAGACGGCATTTTCAAGACGGAACCGCTCTCGTAATTCGTTCGTTTCGGTTCGCTTTTTAGATGTCGCTTTTATTCTTTCCATCATGCACCGCGGTGATGCATTGTGGGTGCCGGTTGTTCGGTGCTGCTATTTGTAGAAATAATTTGGAGTCCCTGTCATGCCAGTTGTTCAAGAGTGAGTTATGGATGCGTTTCTTCTCATACCTAACCGCGTGCAATTTGTGTCATCCTATTCTAGAATTTCCATTCTTCAAATGCATTGTTTTTATTAGTTACCTCGTACTCTCGTTTTCATAATAGATCCTATAGAAGCCCAGTAACAATGGATCCTATAACACATTTCAAAGAAGCATGGTAACAATGGATCCTATAACATATTTCACAGAAGCACAGTAACAATGGATCCTATAACATATTTCACAGAAGCAAAGTAACAATGGATCCTATAACATATTTCACAGAAGCAAAGTAACAATGGATCCTATAACATATTTCACAGAAGCACAGTAACGATGGATCCTATAACATATTTCACAGAAGCAAAGTAACGATGGATCCTATAACATATTTCACAGAAGCACAGTAACGATGGATCCTATAACATATTTCACAGAAGCACAGTTACGGTGAATCCTATAACATATTTCACAGAAGCACAGTAACGATGGTGTTACCAACAGATTACTGGTGACAATGTATATTGTTATTATAATATTTATCTGTCTGAGGGAAGGTATTTGTTTTTAGAATCAGGATGTTTTCCTGGCCAAAGATATGTCACCCATGATTGATTGATACTTTTGTTATATGGGTTATCTCCCCTGGAGATCGAATTTGGCGTATGAATCTAGACTTCGTTAGTCTGTGCCTTGTTGGGCCAGAAAACAGATTGTTCTTGCTTAGGTTTATGCAGGAATGTTTATGGTCCGAGTCTATGTTTACTCTGGGTCTATTTCAGACGATTCGGTCTTATATCGTGATATCTTGGTATGTCTAAGTGGAACTATTTTTCCTTGTACTGAACTTTGGGGTCAGGGAGTTTCTGCGCATGACGAGAGGAAAGGCGGTCTTCGGTGATGATGGAATGCCTGGCAAAGGCCATGTTGAAGACGAGTCCTCAGTCTGTTGATCTCTGTGATTTGTTATGGGGACGAAGATAATTTCTGATATGATTATTAAGTCTATTAGTCCTCAGTGTTGATTCTATAACGCCAGGAGAGGAGAGCGTTTGTTTTTGCTAGTGTATTTCCTATGCCAAGGTAAAAGAACTGTTCACTGAACTCTTTCATTCCTAGGCTCAGATGGGCAGACGTCTATATGAATTTACCTATGTCTATATGTCGGGACGACATGTTATCTAGCAGCACTGAATATGTTTATATGCAGCAATTATGAGGACAGAATATGCTGATACTTGTAGAAAATATTTGTGTTCATGAACTGAACCTTTATTGAAGATTTACTATACATCTGTATAGTGAGCGATGCTCAAAGGGAACCAGAAGCCATTTTGGAATCCTATTTATTGTCGATCATCAATCAGAGAACAGGGATGCCCCTTATTATCAGGTGATGATTAAGAGATCACAGTTATAAAGAAAACCCAATACTGGTGGGTTAACATTGTCTTCAGATAGATTTGCTGAACTTTAGATAAAGGAATCTTCGCTAGAAAAGAGGTTCTGTCTAGGAGTCATGCTTGAACAGTATTTATTAACTGACACGCTGGGTCAGTAAGGCCTAATGATTATATTGATAAACAGTGGACATCTAAGTGGTTGTCTATAGATGTTCCATTGGAATGTTCTTCAACCTGAATGCTAACTTACGATGGTAGACCATTGATCAACTGTATGCTATTTATGTCGACCTGTGTTCCTGTAACTATACTCGTACTGTCCAAGTGTGTGTGTCCAATTAAACAGTATGAAACGACCACAGTAGTCTGCATCATTGACTTCTAGATACATGTGAGTGAGTGTTTGATCTTCTAGTCAACTCTTCAGAACAATCCATGCATTCGCGTACTGACACTCACATCAACACCCAAAGTCAACATTACATCCTTGTCGGGGCCTCATTACGTTGTTGGACAAGGTGACCTGTATGCCCAACACTGTGTGGGTTTTGAGTTGACCATCTACACCTATACCAGCTGTATTAACATTGTGCCTGGACGAGCTATATCACAAAATAGCACTTATTAACGTGGTGACCGAAAAACAGACCTTATCAGATGGATCATATAACATATTTCACAGAAGCACAGTAACAATGGATCCTATAACATATTTCACAGAAGCACAGTAACAATGGATCCTATAACATATTTCACAGAAGCACAGTAACGATGGATCCTATAACATATTTCACAGAAGCACAGTAACGATGGATCCTATACAACATCCCAAAGAAGCTCACTAACGATGGATCCTGTATCACATTACAAAGAAGCCAATAGGGATTAATCTTACAGAATATTCCAAAACAGCCCAGTAATAACGTTTCTTAAAAACATTCCAAAAGAAGCCCAATAATAACGTTTCTTAAAAAACATTCCAAAGAAGCCCAGAACTAATGTTTCTTAAAAACATTCTAAAGAAGCTCTTTAACGATGGATCTTACAAAACGTTCCAAAGAAGCCCAGTAATAATGTTTCTTAAAAACATTCCAAAAGAAGCACAAAAATAACGTTTCTTAAAAATCATTCCAAAGAAGCCCAGAACTGATGTTTCTTAAAAACATTCCAAAGAAGCCCAAAAATAACGTTTCTTAAAAACATTCCATAAAGAAGCCCAATAATAATGTTTCTTAAAAACATTCCAAAAGAAGCCCAGTAATAATGTTTCTTAAAAACATTCCAAAAGAAGCCCAATAATAACGTATCTTAAAAAACATTCCAAAGAAGCCCAGAACTAATGTTTCTTAACAACATTATAAAGAAGCTCTTTAACGATGGATCTTACAAAACGTTCCAAAGAAGCCCAGTAATAATGTTTCTTAAAAACAATCCAAAAGAAGCCCAAAAATAACGTTTATTAAAAATCATTCCAAAGAAGCCCAGAACTGATGTTTCTTAAAAACATTCCAAAGAAGCCCAGAACTAATGTTTCTTAAAAACATTCCAAAGAAACCCAGAACTGATGTTTCTTAAAAACATTCCAAAGAAGCCCAGAACTGATGTTTCTTAAAAACATTCCAAAGAAACCCAAAAATAACGTTTCTTAAAAAAAAAAAAATATATTCCAAAAGAAGCCCAATAATAACGTTTCTTAAAAACATTCCCCAAAGAAGCCCAATAATAACGTTTCTTAAAAAAAAAACATTCCATAAAGAAGCCCAATAATAACGTTTCTTAAAAAAACATTCCACAAAGAAGCACAATAATAACGTTTCTTAAAAAACATTCCTCAAAGAAGCCCAATAATAACGTTTCTTAAAAACATTCCATAAAGAAGCCCAATAATAATTGATCTTACAACACATTCCAGTGAAGCCCAGTAACAATAGATCCTGATCGAATACAAACGATTCACGAATTTTAAATGAATATTTTATAATTCCCTGTATGAATCCGTGGTTCCTAAAATGGGAAAGACAAAATAAGGCCACTGCGCAGTCCCTAGCACGTCGTAAAATGCGATTAAGGACAATTGCGCGTGGGAATTGCCACAGAAACCACCCAACCGCAAGTGCATCTAAAGCTCATTCTAAAGCTGTAGTTCAATACTTATTCCTCATTATCATTCCCTTTTAGCTCCTTGTGGAGCATCAAGCCACTAATGTAGCTGGTTGTTTGGTATGAAGACCACACCGAAGCGTTCACGTGCTCTTGCAGTCGTGGATTTGTAGCAATGTGTGTGGCATAATGAGGATGGCAGCACCCATGCACTACATCATAGTCGTATTTTACGACATACATAATAGAGCTGTAGGAGAAAAGAAGAGTGGGGAGGCCAAAGAGAACTTGGAGGAGAACTGTTGAAGAGGAGGCTAGGGAAATTGGAATGACTTGGGCACAGCTGGAAAAGACAGCCCAGAATAGAAATCGATGGAGAGCAGCTGTTTCTGCCCTATGTTCCACAGGGAACGAAAAGGAATGATGATGATGATAACAGAGCAGTAGTTATATAATGTCTTTGTCTCCACAGAGACGGCCTCAATATTTGTTGGGTTTTTTTTGGGTTTTTTTCCCCCTTTTTTAGAAGTGACTGCTATGTTAATTGAATCTTACATTTTAAGACAGATTAAGGATACACACACTCAGTCAAAACCATGCACATACTACATATACAATAAATAAATAACACCAAATAAAAAATAAATACCAAAATTAACAACATCATTACCAGTTTTTTTGTTGTTGATGTACAACAACAAAATGTGTCTCCGTTATGTACAACAGGCGCCAGTCGGATAAATAGATCTGGTTCACTTTTCAAAAAAAAACTATGCTAGGAGTTTCCATGAAACTATTTTACACTTACACATATTCCCAACGAATAAATGAAACACACCAGGCAGACGCCAGGACATGTTTGCATTTTATTAATTATTTTATATTATTTTTATTTAACCATCGTGACTGAATGTTTGTACAGCTACGTATGAAAAATTGTTTTCAATCTATCAAGAATTCAAGCACCGTTTCCTGAATTCCATGATTAGAACCTCATATCTCTAGCACGTATAATCTGCGTATATTTCGTGCAGCCGCTGCAGATGCTGTACATACTGATTTAGCATAACAAAGACGTATGAAAATATGAGACCGGAGATTATAAAAAGCAAGATAGAGATGGACTGAGGGGTAGCCGAAGTTGTCAGGATGAGAGAATACATCATCAAACTGCCCATAAGAAACTCTCAAAATAGCTATCATTTGTCTGCAAGACGCCTTAGGAAACAATGGGAAAAGTTAAGTTAATGTAATAAAGCGGTAGATACAAACAAAGTAAAACTACAGTGCCCTGATATTAAACGAAACATCAGAAAGAAAGTAAGTAGAAACACCGGAAAGAAAGTAAGTAGAAACAGCAGAAAGAAAGTAAGTAGAAACAGCAGAAAGAAAGTAAGTAGAAACAGCAGAAAGAAAGTAAGTAGAAACAGCAGAAAGAAAGTAAGTAGAAACAGCGGAAGGAAAGTAAGTAGAAACAGCAGAAAGAAAGTAAGTAGAAACAGCAGAAAGAAAGTTAGTAGAAACACCGGAAAGAAAGTAAGTAGAAACAGCAGAAAGAAAGTAAGTAGAAACAGCAGAAAGAAAGTTAGTAGAAACTACGGAAAGAAAGTAAGTAGAAACAGCGGAAAGAAAGTAAGTAGAAACAGCAGAAAGAAAGTTAGTAGAAACTACGGAAAGAAAGTAAGTAGAAACAGCGGAAAGAAAGTAAGTAGAAACAGCGGAAAGAAAGTTAGTAGAAACTACGGAAAGAAAGTAAGTAGAAACAGCGGAAAGAAAGTAAGTAGAAACAGCAGAAAGAAAGTAAGTAGAAACAGCGGAAAGAAAGTAAGTAGAAACAGCAGAAAGAAAGTAAGTAGAAACAGCGGAAAGAAAGTAAGTAGAAACAGCAGAAAGAAAGTAAGTAGAAACACCGGAAAGAAAGTAAGTAGAAACAGCAGAAAGAAAGTAAGTAGAAACAGCAGAAAGAAAGTAAGTAGAAACAGCGGAAAGAAAGTAAGTAGAAACACCGGAAAGAAAGTTAGTAGAAACTACGGAAAGAAAGTAAGTAGAAACAGCGGAAAGAAAGTAAGTAGAAACACCGGAAAGAAAGTTAGTAGAAACTACGGAAAGAAAGTAAGTAGAAACAGCAGAAAGAAAGTAAGTAGAAACACCGGAAAGAAAGTTAGTAGAAACTACGGAAAGAAAGTAAGTAGAAACAGCGGAAAGAAAGTAAGTAGAAACACCGGAAAGAAAGTTAGTAGAAACTACGGAAAGAAAGTAAGTAGAAACAGCAGAAAGAAAGTTAGTAGAAACAGCGGAAAGAAAGTAAGTAGAAACACCGGAAAGAAAGTTAGTAGAAACTACGGAAAGAAAGTAAGTAGAAACAGCGGAAAGAAAGTAAGTAGAAACACCGGAAAGAAAGTTAGTAGAAACTACGGAAAGAAAGTAAGTAGAAACAGCAGAAAGAAAGTAAGTAGAAACACCGGAAAGAAAGTTAGTAGAAACTACGGAAAGAAAGTAAGTAGAAACAGCGGAAAGAAAGTAAGTAGAAACACCGGAAAGAAAGTTAGTAGAAACTACGGAAAGAAAGTAAGTAGAAACAGCAGAAAGAAAGTAAGTAGAAACAGCGGAAAGAAAGTTAGTAGAAACTACGGAAAGAAAGTAAGTAGAAACAGCGGAAAGAAAGTAAGTAGAAACACCGGAAAGAAAGTAAGTAGAAACAGCAGAAAGAAAGTAAGTAGAAACACCGGAAAGAAAGTTAGTAGAAACTACGGAAAGAAAGTAAGTAGAAACACCGGAAAGAAAGTTAGTAGAAACTACGGAAAGAAAGTAAGTAGAAACACCGGAAAGAAAGTTAGTAGAAACTACGGAAAGAAAGTAAGTAGAAACAGCGGAAAGAAAGTAAGTAGAAACACCGGAAAGAAAGTTAGTAGAAACTACGGAAAGAAAGTAAGTAGAAACAGCAGAAAGAAAGTAAGTAGAAACAGCGGAAAGAAAGTTAGTAGAAACTACGGAAAGAAAGTAAGTAGAAACAGCAGAAAGAAAGTAAGTAGAAACAGCGGAAAGAAAGTTAGTAGAAACTACGGAAAGAAAGTAAGTAGAAACACCGGAAAGAAAGTTAGTAGAAACACCGGAAAGAAAGTAAGTAGAAACAGCAGAAAGAAAGTAAGTAGAAACACCGGAAAGAAAGTAAGTAGACACAGCAGAAAGAAAGTTAGTAGAAACTACGGAAAGAAAGTAAGTAGAAACACCGGAAAGAAAGTTAGTAGAAACTACGGAAAGAAAGTAAGTAGAAACAGCAGAAAGAAAGTAAGTAGAAACAGCGGAAAGAAAGTTAGTAGAAACTACGGAAAGAAAGTAAGTAGAAACAGCGGAAAGAAAGTAAGTAGAAACAGCGGAAAGAAAGTAAGTAGAAACAGCAGAAAGAAAGTAAGTAGAAACAGCGGAAAGAAAGTAAGTAGAAACAGCATAAAGAAAGTAAGTAGACACAGCAGAAAGAAAGTAAGTAGAAACAGCGGAAAGAAAGTAAGTAGAAACAGCAGAAAGAAAGTAAGTAGAAACAGCAGAAAGAAAGTAAGTAGAAACAGCAGAAAGAAAGTAAGTAGAAACAGCGGAAAGAAAGTAAGTAGAAACAGCGGAAAGAAAGTAAGTAGAAACAGCAGAAAGAAAGTAAGTAGAAACAGCAGAAAGAAAGAAAGTAGAAAAAGCGGAAAGAAAGTAAGTAGAAACAGCAGAAAGAAAGTAAGTAGAAACAGCGGAAAGAAAGTAAGTAGAAACAGCGGAAAGTAAGTAAGTAGAAACAGCAGAAAGAAAGAAAGTAAAAACAGCAGAAAGAAAGTAAGTAGAAACCGCGGAAAGAAAGTAAGTAGAAACAGCGGAAAGAAAGTAAGTAGAAACAGCAGAAAGAAAGTAAGTAGAAACAGCAGAAAGAAAGTAAGTAGAAACAGCGGAAAGAAAGTAAGTAGAAACAGCAGAAAGAAAGTAAGTAGAAACAGCAGAAAGAAAGTAAGTAGAAACAGCGGAAAGAAAGTAAGTAGAAACAGCGGAAAGAAAGTAAGTAGAAACAGCAGAAAGAAAGTAAGTAGAAACAGCGGAAAGAAAGTAAGTAGAAACAGCGGAAAGAAAGTAAGTAGAAACAGCGGAAAGAAAGTAAGTAGAAACAGCAGAAAGAAAGTAAGTAGAAACAGCAGAAAGAAAGTAAGTAGAAACAGCAGAAAGAAAGTAAGTAGAAACAGCAGAAAGAAAGTAAGTAGAAACAGCGGAAAGAAAGTAAGTAGAAACAGCAGAAAGAAAGTAAGTAGAAACAGCAGAAAGAAAGTAAGTAGAAACAGCGGAAAGTAGTGTAAAACCTCTTATGAACGGATTTCTTATTTTCGGGAATAACGTACGAAATATGTTGGTGCCGAAATTTTGGTCCGCAGTCGGAATGTGTAAAATCAGTTGCTAATTAGCGTAGCTGCCGCTAGGTGGCTTACATGAACGCTTGTGAAATCTTTGCTAACACTCGCGTAGGGATTACCATGTATTGCTGCATACTATATTACTGTTTTGGGGGACACACACACACACACGCACACGCACACACACACATATATATATATATATATATATATATATATATATATATATATATATATATATATATATATATATATATATATATATATATATATATATATATATATATATATATATATATATATATAGTTTTACAATTGTTATGTGGTGATTTTCAGCAAAAACATGAAAAGGTGAGACAAGGTAAAGGTGTCCTGGGTAATGTTAAGCAAAATAGGAGAAAGCGAGGACGGCCATGTGATTAGAATTCTTAAAGTATTGCAAAGTTTTACAACCGTAAAACAAATTATATCCCTTTTCTCTAATATCAATCACTGCCAGCGGAAAAAAAATGTAACCGGATCAGTTTGGACTGATTAAAAGAGGCCATAGACAGACAACATAGAAAAGGACAAGCATGCTTTCTACAAAACAAATCCTGCACATACCAGGTAAACGCACTGCGCACAACAGTAGAAAAGAACTTGACGCTGAAATCGCCCACTTTACATTTTATTTGTGGACAATGAACAGGTTCATCTGTAGCTAGTTCCTCTGGGAACTGATAGGCATTACGAAGTATGCCAAAGACCCATGAAATAAAATATCTGAAGAAATAAAATGTAGAATTCTTCACGAAAGACAACTCACACATAATCCTTTTCAGATAAGAACTGGAGTGCAGCAGGGATGCCTCTTGCCACAATTTCTCTTCTTATTGACTACAAACTGAATTGTATACACAATGACGTTAACCTCGAGAAAAAGAATTCGGTGGACTTTGACAACCCAGTTTGATGATCTAGATTTTGCTAATGACCTGGCTCTTCTACCTCGTAACCGCAACTAGATTTAAAACAAAAACACCAGAATACCTGACGAGAAATCACATCAAATGTGCATGAATGTACACTGAGTAATGACAATAATTATGAGAATAAAATGAAAGATAAAGGTAGTCCCAGGGCAGATACTGCCGTAGGGGAGTGAAGTGTTAGAGACTTCACTGTATTAAGTCCACATTGAGAGGTGGGTGACCAGTTCCCTTCCTCACTGCCTTGGAATGTGTAAAATCAGCGTGAACTTGAAGGCCTATATTCCACAGGGAGTGTGAGGGTAATGAATAGTTGAATTAAGTAAACAAATTATCACATCAAAAATACAAAAGAAAAGAAACAAACGCTATACACTATTTAAAAAATTCACTAAATCACGAGAAAAGTAGGCACCCATTTACAGCGGAGTAGATTATGGCGTGACGCCACTGCGTTACGAACCTGGCACTTTTGCCGCGAGAGGTAAATGATAGCCAGATGACACTTGAAGAAATACCTCTGCACAATTTGGATCATTTTGGTAGCGTTATAGACAAAGTTGTAGAAAAAGACTGTTATATTAATACAAGAATCCCAAAAGGCAAGCGAAGATTTCTTGCAATTAGACATTTACGGAAATGAAAAGACATCAAATCCAACACAAAAATCAGAATCTTCAACTCAAATGTCAAGTCAGTCTTATTGTATGGCTTTGAAACACGGTCGCGACAAAAAGCAACATCCAAGAATCTACATACTTTCATCAATGGGCGCTTGCGCAGAATAGAAGGATTGAAATGGTATGATAAGATCAACAAAGCAGAGATGATATAAAGAGCCAGATAAATATTAATGTAATAAATTGTGAGGAATGACGTTGGCGTTTGACAGGACACACACTGAGGGGTTTGACAGGACACACACTGAGGGGTTTGACAGGACACACACTGAGGGGTTTAACAGGACACACACTGAGGGGTTTGACAGGACACACACACTGAGGGGTTTGACAGGACACACACTAAGGGGTTTGACAGGACACACACTGAGGTGTTTAACAGGACACACACTGAGGGGTTTGACAGGACACACACTGAGGGGTTTGACAGGACACACACTGAGGTGTTTAACAGGACACACACTGAGGGGTTTGACAGGACACACACTGAGGGGTTTGACAGGACACACACTGAGGGGTTTGACAGGACACACACTGAGGGGTTTGACAGGACACACACTGAGGGGGTTTGACAGGACACACACTGAGGGGTTTGACAGGACACACACTGAGGGGTTTTGACAGGACACACACTGAGGGGTTTTGACAGGACACACACTGAGGGGTTTGACAGGACACACACTGAGGGGGTTTGACAGGACACACACTGAGGGGTTTTGACAGGACACACACTGAGGGGTTTGACAGGATACACACTGAGGGGTTTTGACAGGACACACACTGAGGGGTTTGACAGGACACACACTGAGGGGTTTTGACAGGACACACACTGAGGGGTTTTGACAGGACACACACTGAGGGGTTTGACAGGACACACACTGAGGGGGTTTGACAGGACACACACTGAGGGGTTTGACAGGACACACACTGAGGACGCAAGCTGATAGCAAGAAAAGGCAATCATTGTATTTGGAATCCACAGAGCAGGAGAATTAGAAGGACACCTAAGAACACACGGAGAAAGGATATGGAGACATTGCTGAAATTGGTAGAAAAAAAAAGACACAGAAACACCTTGGACAGATGGCGTAGATGGCGAGTCCTATTTAGGGCTTTATGCTAGCAGATAGATAATGTTGGTCCTTTTCAGGACTTAGTATCTATCAACGCTGATCGGGTTAGCAGTCAACAGAGTAGACTTTTTTTGGGATGGTAAATGCGCTCTGATATAACCAAATAGGTTGAAAGGAACGCGCCTCGCCAGAAGAAGGCAAAAACCAAACCAAACAACAAAAAATCGTAGTGGGCAAGGGGTGACTTGGTGTGAAAGTGAAGGCCTATATTTCACCGGGAGTGTGAGGGCAATGAATGGATGAATTAATTAAACAAATTATCACGTCAAAAATACAAAACAAACAAACAAACAAACAAACACTATACACTATTACACAAAACGAAAAGGTAAAAGCAGTCCCTTAGTAGGTACTGCTGTAGGGAAGTGGTGTGAGAGAATTCACTTATACTAAATCTAAGTTTTTATTAGGTGATAGATACTAAGTACCTTCCTTCTATTCTGCGCCAGCGCCCATTGATGACAGTATGTAGATTCTTGGATGCTGCTTTTTTGTCGTGACCGTGTTTCAGAGCCATACAATTGGACTGACTTGACATTTGGTCCTTTTCAGGACATAGTATCTATCGCCAATGCTGCCTTTGCCTTCCCTAACTTAAAAGCAGAGTCAGCTACTCATGCATAGCTGGGTAAACTGCAGTAATAAGTGGGAAAATAACTCCAAGAGATGAACAAGACAGACTCTATAAGAGTGCACTACCAAGACATATTCTATAAGAGTGCACTACCAAGATAGACTCCATAAAAGTGCACTACTAAGACATGACTGTATAAGAGTGCACTACCAAGACATGACTCTATAAGAGTGCACTACCAAGACAGACTCTATAAGAGTGCACTACCAAGACAGACTCTATAAGAGTGCACTACCAAGACAGACTATAAAAGTGCACTACTAAGACATGACTCTATAAGAGTGCACTACCAAGACATGACTCTATAAGAGTTCACTACCAAGACAGACTCTATAAGAGTGCACTACCAAGACATGACTCTATAAGAGTGCACTACCAAGACATGACTATAAGAGTGCACTACCAAGACAGACTCTATAAGAGTGCACTACCAAGACAGACTCTATAAGAGTGCACTACCAAGACATGACTCTATAAGAGTGCACTACCAAGACATGACTCTATAAGAGTGCACTACCAAGACAGACTCATAAGAGTGCACTACCAAGACAGACTGTATAAGAGTGCACTACCAAGACATGACTCTATAAGAGTGCACTACTAAGACATACTCTATAAGAGTGCACTACCAAGACATGACTCTATAAGAGTGCACTACCAAGACATGACTCTATAAAAGTGCACTACCAAGACGAGAGACAGAAGATGTTGGGGATCAATGGCAGTTGACCTTTGTTGTGGAGATGACAGCTGACGATGATGAAACTAAAGCGTGACGCTTTAAAGTGCACTGTATTGTAATTAGATGACTTACTCGGCTGAAACACTATTTAGTTATATCCAGGTTTGAATTTCAAGTTTTTAAATTACATATTCTGTGTATTGATTTTTCCAGATTACCTAAGCTCATACGTCAATTTGCTGCCTTGACGTTTTTTGTTCTGTGACTACAGCGTTAGCAGGTGTATCATTTTCTAGCTCGTGTTATGATCTCCCTTATTATATAACCTTTAAGTGTATATCTTGTTTCTGTCACTATTATTCTTAAGGTTAACTCTTGTCTTTTTTTTTAGAGGGAGGGGGTGGTTGGGAGGGGCGTTGGAGGTTG
This sequence comes from Oreohelix idahoensis, assembly GCA_024509875.1. Taxonomy (NCBI): domain Eukaryota; kingdom Metazoa; phylum Mollusca; class Gastropoda; order Stylommatophora; family Oreohelicidae; genus Oreohelix; species Oreohelix idahoensis. The sequence goes on from JAMPIV010020381.1 coordinate 366,846, forward strand.
ACAGTTCAAGTTTAATAAAATTCTAAAATATAAAATTTTATATAGGGTTTTTAAAAATAATTTAAAAAAAATTATGCTTCATCTTGTTTCTTTCAAGTCGTCATCATCATCATCATCATCATCATCATCATCATCTTTACCTTTCAGCTATATGTGGAGCACAGACCGTCAATAAATAAAGTCATAGATTTCTCGTTCTGATGTCATAAGTTCCTCGTTCTGATGTCATAAGTTGCTCGTTCTGATGTCATAAGTTCCTCGTTCTGATGTCATAAGTTCCTCGTTCTGATGTCATAAGTTCCTCGTTCTGATGTCATAAGTTCCTCGTTCTGATGTCATAAGTTCCTCGTTCTGATGTCATAAGTTGCTCGTTCTGATGTCATAAGTTCCTCGTTCTGATGTCATAAGTTCCTCGTTCTGATGTCATAAGTTCCTCGTTCTGATGTCATAAGTTCCTCGTTCTGATGTCATAAGTTCAAGGTCTTTCTATGTCCTTTTATCCGCTTCTTTGCTGTTGTTGTTGTTGTTTAACTAGGGCTGCTGGGCTTCTCGATCTTTATCAGCCAATACCAAGTTGAAGACTCCTTGGTATTATCTACACTGTAGATCTAGGCTTTTCCTGTGGCTTTTTCTGCCACTCCGAAACTTGTGGAGATGAAGTCATGAGCTCCAGTTTATCCACCGTGACTTGTATTTAAAAGATCATCACATCTGGTCCCAAGCTAGGAGGAAGAAGCGTGTGGCATACTGTGCATTCCCCGCCATCCAAGGTGGCTCCCCAAATATGCAGAGCTAAGATATCGTGCTCTGGTTCCGGGCTCTCCCAAAGAATTGTCACTTTTTGGGGGTGTCTCCTGTTCCATTCTGTATATGTATTTGTGTGTTTGTTTGTTATTTGGTGTCTCTATTTCTCTTAAAGTCAGTTTTACAAATGACCGACGTACTAGTAACACTTGGGCGTATTGCGGTCTAAGCCTTCGTCAGCCCCAGCTACAAACAGGTCTGGAGACATGATAAGAAATGTAGGTAGGTTAATTAGTGTATCGTTCATATGTAAAACTGGCTCCATATTAATTTTTGTTTTGCTTGGTCTACCAGTTTTTTCAAAAGCCCCTTTTATTACTAACACATATTCTACTTCTCTTGGGCATTCCAGAACAAAGACTGCCTTGTAAAGCTATCAATTAATTTTTCTATTAAGTTCATTCATCCACATGGAGCATAAGCATCCAAAAAACTTATGCCACGTATTCCTGTCCCATGCCATCAGCTCAAGGTGTTTCCATGACTACCTCATTCCTTTTGTGTCGATTTCTTTTTTTTTCTTTTTTTTCTTAACCAGCGGCACTTGGGCTTTCAGCCCTTCGGCCCAATGACATGTCATTGCGAGGCTGGGGAGCCTGTGGACTTTCCTTCCAACCCGGTCAGGAGCTTCGCTCCTTCCCATCCACAGAGGGTTTACCTCAGGAGCCGTTCAGGTTATTCAGTCAACATCCCGGTCGATCACACTGCTTCAAATGCACACGCCCGGGCTTGAACCTTGAACACCTGATCGCCAGCGCAATGTGGTAACCATTACACCAGCGCAGCTCCCATGTCGGTCTCAAATGATCTTCTTCATGTGATCTTCAGTCTCTCTCTACGTCTCATACCCAGAGGGTTCCAGAACAAGAACTACCTTGATGATAGGAAACTCTAGACAGAGCGATACAACAGGAGGCAATCTGATCATCAGAAGCGGTCCCCCGTCGAACAAGTGTTTCGGCCCTATACTCCTTGTAATACTATCACCGTGTTTCCTCCATGTGTATCCTATCTGTCGCCAGCATCTTCATCTCATATATTTGTCCACTGGCACTTGTCTGGTTCATATCATCAGTTCCACATTGGTGAACTTGTCATACGATTTCAATCCTTCTATTCTTTGTTAGCACCCTGTCTTTTAAATACAAGCTCATTACATCTGAGAATACAACTTTGTTATACCGAAACGACGAAATGTAAGTAATCTATCAGATTGAGATCCGATCACTAAACAATACTTGAAGTTGGTGCGTGTATATCTTCTAAAATTGCAAATCTACTTAAAAAATATTGCCCCCGGCAGCCGTTATTATATTCAGAATTAGAGGCAATTTTCTACAAGTAACGTGCACTCAGATCTATAAGGAAAGCACGGGGTTCTCTGAAAATCTACTTTTGTATTTTAATGTTGCTGTTATGGCAACCCGTCATGACCCGTATGTTTCTTATATTGGTATTATAGTGGGTTAATTATAGCGCAACTGAGACGTCATTTCACTTCTTTTTTTTTTTTAAAGGAGGGTGGGGGAATAGGCGCTGATTCCGAAAAAATGCTAGATATAAATAACAGATCGCTTCCTGAAATATTTTGGACGTATGAAAATAGAAGTCTTCATTAAATACAATTTTGAAGGAATAGAGTGAGGGAAGATAGAGAAAAGGTTAGATATAAAACTGATGGTATAGTTTAAACTCAAGAGATTAACCAAACTGGGATGTCGGATAGATGTTTTTAAACCATATAAGCCATTCTGATGATACCATGGACCAGCCAAAAAGAGTAATGAGGATGTCCCGAAAGAGGTCAGTGCGGAGAGGAAACTTATTTCACATGTTAGAAAGAAACTATCCACTTTCTTTTATGAGAAGAGCCAGCCAAGTCTTCCCAGAGTTGCTGTGGTGCACAATTCATGTAACTGGATCAACCCCGGAGCCGTTTGCAGTCTATACGGGATCACACATTCTATACATATATTTTTGTGCACACCGTCATTTGTGCATTATTCTTTGGTAAGTGTTACTATTTCAGGGAGAGTACATATAAGGGAAACAATACAATTAATGTCTAACATTCAACCAAAGTTGCATCCCTTAGCGTTACGCACTGACAGAAAAAGCTGCGATTTTATATATATAGGATTTAGCCTAAATTAAAAAAAAAAAGTTAACTATAACTATAACAATGGTTGGTTGTTCGTCCATCACGGGTGATGAAGACCACTCTGTTCATCCAATTATTTAAGAATATGTTAGGTTAGTCTATGGGTACGAAGGTGACTGAAGAGCCCGATGCGGGCCTGGAAAGATCTTGGACAGTGTGGGCAGGGAATGTTTGCTTCATGTGAAGGTTTTATTTCACGGTCCTTTCTAGCTTGTCTCCGCTGTTCCGCTGCTGCTCTTCTGGATGATTCGCATGCTGCTGCACCTTTACGAAGAGATGTGCGCCAAGCAGTTCGGTCTTGCGCAGCAGCTTCCCATGTGTCTGGGTTTATGTCAAAGGTTTTCAATGACGTCTTTAACGTGTCTTTGAAGCGCTTCTTTTGGCCCCCATGGGAGCGTTTACCCTTCTGCATCTCACCATAAAAGAGTATCTTTGGCAGTCGATGGTCTGGCATGCGGACTACATGACCTGCCCAGCGAATTTGTGACTGCATCAGAATAGTATCAATACTAGGGATACCAGCTCTGTCAAGAACGGCGGTATCCGGGATCTTGTCTTGCCATTTGATGTTCATTATCTTCCTGAGACAGACTGTATGGAAGTGGTTTAGCTTCTTTACGTGGCGCCTGTATACAGTCCATGTTTCACATGCATATAGCAGCACTGGAAGCACCGCAGCTCTGTACACCTTCAGCTTTGTCTGTAGACTAATGCCACTTCGATGCCAAACGTTGGTGTATAGTCTGCCAAATGTGCTGCTGGCTTTGGAGATCCTGGTGTTCACCTCATCATCAATGACAATGTTCTGGGATAGTGTGCTACCAAGGTATGTGAATCTGTTCACAACATTCAGTTTCTCACCATTAACCTTAATGACTGGCTCAGTATAAAAACTGTGCCAGGAGCTGGTTGGTACATGATTTCTGTTTTCTTCGTGTTGATGGTAAGCCCAAAGTTGGCGCAGGCTTCGGAGAATCTATCCACACTATGCTGCAGATCAGCCTCTGAGCCAGCATTGAGGGCACAATCATCAGCAAACAGAAGATCTCTGATGGTGTGTGATTTGACCTTGGTTTTTGCTTGAAGCCTCCTAAGGTTAAACAATTTTCCATCAATACGATAACTAATGTCGATTCCTGTGTCCCCGTCTCTAAAAGCATCAGTCAGCATAGCAGAAAACATGATACTGAACAGAGTCGGTGCAAGTACGCACCCTTGTTTAACTCCATTTGAGACGGGGAAAGGCTCTGATAGCTCACCGTTTTCCTGAACTCTAGCCTGCATTCCACGTTCTTTCCATAATCCACACTGACTTTCTGGTAAAAGACCTTTGTCAAGATGAGCCGTAAGGCGATTCAAAAGGATTCTGGCGAATATCTTCCCAGCGATTGATAAAAGAGAGATGCCTCGATGATTGTTGCAGTCTTGGCGATTACCTTTACGTTTATATAGATGTATAATTGAGGCATCTTTGAGATCGTGTGGGATGGTTTCACTCTGCCACATTTGCTGGAAGATCATATGAAGTTTCTCTATCAGAACTGCACCGCCATCTTTATAAACCTCAACAGGAATTGAATCGGAGCCAGGGGCCTTTCCACTAGACAGCTGACGAATCGCTTTTTTAGTTTCCTCCAGAGTTGGTACATCATCTAATGCTTCATTTATAGGAATTTGGGGCAGGCGGATGATGGCTTCGTCGTTAATAGATGATGGCTGGTTCAAGATATTATTAAAATGTTCAGCCCAGCGTTGGAGCATTTTTTCCTTGTCTGTAATTAGTGTTTTTCCATCTGCATTAAGGAGGGGAAATGATCCTGATGATGTTGGACCATAGACCGCTTTGAGTGCAAGGTAAAAGTTTTTCAAGTCTGTAAAGTTTCTTTTCTTCTTTCCACTCTGTAAAGTGTCAGTCTGTATGCTCTGTAAGGAAGAGTGGTGTGTTGTTGAGATCAGGCATGCTTCAGTCTACCCAGCTGTAAATGGGTAACTCACCCTAGTCCTGAGTTAGGGAAGGCAAAGGCTCCAGGGGAAGCAGGCCCTAAACTTGGTCACTTCAACCGACGCAGGATGGTGTATGTATGAAGTAGAAGTGTAGAGTGTGATTACCGCGAATGGTGTACTGTTCGTGTGCTGACCAATATAACCACTCATACACTTGTGTCTACAAGGCACCAATGCAGACTGCTGGAATCTTTGTTTACTCAATTTATTCAGACGTACACACTGGGACATACGAGTACATCATGGTATGTTGACATATCAATTTGTAGGTATACATAGCAGATCTGAAGTCATGACACATTCAGAAATAATGGGCAGTACATCAAAAGTTCAATGTCATGATATATTATGGCCGCATCCCCCTATCTGACTAAACGCGTCAGTGAAGGCAGATCGATAAATAACTAAAGTTACTTGACGTCCATAGTTTGTAGTATATATTATGAAACCACGAAAGAGGGTTTCTAGCAAGATTGAGATCTCCCTGTCACTGTCCGATAATAGGATAAATAATCTGTTCTCTTGGCAGTGATCAAAACATATGATGACCGAAATCTAACATGGCTGCCTCCCTGAGTTGTCGTTCACTCATTCATAGGAAGGAGAATATAAGCCAGAGTTATTTTATAATGGGTATATAAATGATTTCATAAATGTTTCCATACAGCTCTACTGGGATCAGGTTAATTCACGTAGCCATAACCGCTGTAGGAAAGTCTGTCATCTCTGTCGATACAAAACACGACCCTAGCGATACGAAGCACAATGTTCCATCTAGGTCGAATCGACATGAGATCATCAAAATAGGGTCTGGCAATACATGGAGTCCGAATTATACATGGTACCGTACCTTAGGAGAGTCTCTAACATAAACTATAGTAGAGATACCATCTCCTTTAGAAGAAAACCACTTCATGAATTATATTTCCTTAAGAATCTACCAGCCCTTTGAAAAATGCGTACCCGCCATTATCACGGTACATCGGAACTCATCACGACTTGTCAAGACAACTCATACTTCCGCTAGACCGGAATAACAAGAATCTAGTCCCTCCTACCCATCCAAAATATACAATATAGGACTGATTCTACTTGTACTAATAATATGTAATACATATGAATTCAGGCCATAAACACAATAAGCAAATTAATATATTTTCTGGCCCTAAAAAATAAGTACAAACGTAAGCGCAATATCCTTGCGCCGGATCAATATCCAGAACGATTACTCCTATAATCAAAAGTGTGAATCAAACATGGATTCTCTCGCTTTTACCATAGACAGCATTTTCATACACAAATGAATGAATGTCTATATTTTTTCCCATATTAAATAGCCATATCGATTTTTGTAATATGTGCGTCAAAATATGCACGCAACAGATTACCACACCCCTCGGGAAAAAAAAAATGGTACATTTTTTTTTTTTTTGAAATCCATCTAGGAGCAACATACAATAGGCTCACAACGCACCAATACAATGCGCAGATGATAAGCATAAGTTTTATGACCTTAGAGAAAGTACTTCTCTAAGTATAAATATTTCCAGAGAGGTGTCACCAACGCATACTACAATATTAGCAATGACACAATTTCCACATTAGTTTATACATAAATTTCATCTAAGATATCTTAACATCATGATCATCAAAGACGAAAAACATTGAAAGATCAGCGGTGAATAAATATCAATAAACCGCTAAGTAGTGTTACAATCAATATATGATATATTACATATGTGTACACATTTCAACATAGAAACAACTGTATCAAAGTTGTATAACAGTTATGAATCATGTGGGCATCTAGACAAAATATCTGCCATCACATTTTCTGACCCACGGATAGCTCGCACCGAAAAATGAAATGGCTGTAGAGCAATCGCGTATCGCGTTGATCTCGCGCTCTTCAGATTTTTACTCTGAATAGCCGTAAGAGCTTTCTGGTCAGTTTCCACAATGAAATGCGCGCCCAGAAGAAATCTTTGCAGTTTAAGGATTGACCAAACCATAGCCAATAATTCACGGTCTAGGACCGAGTAATTCTTCTCTGCGGCATTTAATTTCCGAGAAATATACATCACAGGATGCAGAGTTCCAGAGTACTCTTGCATTAGTGCAGCTCCAATCCCGGTGGATGAAGCGTCACTACGAAGAATAAATGTCTTATCCTTAGAAGGCAATACTAGGATAGGTGAAGTAGAAAACATAGTTTTTACCTTATCCAAAGAGGATTGACATTCTTGAGTCCAATGGACTACATTAGGAGACCCTTTCTTTAGCAAGGAAGAAAGAGGTGACATAATGGAGGACAGATTCGGGATGAATCGTCCATAAAATTGTATTAGACCTAAGAGACTTCGTACTTGCTTTTTAGTCTTAGGAATAGAAATGTTAAGTATCTTACTTGTATTATGGTCTTCTGTTTTTAGGAACCCATGACCAACACGGTGTCCTAAGAAAGATATTTCGCTAAAACCAATACATGCTTTCGATGGTTTCGCTGTCAGGTTATGCTCGCGTAAGATAGACAATAGTTCATTTATACCATTATAGTGATCGTTCCAAGTATCACTGAAAAGACAGATGTCATCAAGATACGCAATGACATCTGAGCGATGAGATAGGATTCGACGCATCATGCGTACAAATGTTGCAGGGGCGTTCATAAGACCGAAAGGCATGAAATTCCATTGGAATAGACCCCTAGGCGTCGAAAAAGCAGTAAACGGTTTGGCGTGTTCGGATAGTGGAACTTGCCAATATCCCTTAGACAAATCGAGTTTAGTAAAGAAGTGAGAATTCGATAGTCTCGTAAGTAGCTCTTCTAGTAAAGGCATAGGTTCAGCATCGAATTTAGTCACTTGATTCAATTTGCGATAATCCACGCAAAGACGTATGTTATTGTCTTTTTTTCGTACTATAACCATCGGCGAAGAATATGCTGATGTGGATGGTTCAATAATTTTTAACTCTATCATCTCATCTAACTCTTTCTCTACCTGTGCTTGAAAATGTATCGGGATAGGATACGGTCTGACTCTTATAGGACTATGGTCAGTAAGAATAATGTCATGTTGAATGACATCCGTTTGACCAGGAATGTCAGTAAGGACATCCTGAAATTGTTCTAACAAAGTAGAAACTTGTTTCTGCTCTCCTGGAGATAATTCTGGAGAAATTGCAACATCTTTCCATGATTCATTAGAGTGAAGAGGAATCATTGGAAAAGGTAAATTTACATCCGAGAAACTCGTTTCCTCATCCTGTATTACTGACAGAGATGAGTACTGTCCATGTTGGACTGGAAAATCGTCCGTTGCCTGGAAAACAGGTTGTAAATAATCAGGACGTTCATGGAATTCCGTGAGCATGTTGATGTGGAAGGTTTTACGCTTCCCGTCAATATCGACGATATAGTCAACATCGGAAACTTTTGATATTATATCGTACGGACCTTTCCAAGAAATGAGAAGTCTATTTTCCCTACAAGGTAGCAAGACAAATGCTTTGTCACCTGGACAAAGTTGACGCAAACATCTCTTTTTATTGGCAAATTCCCTTGCCTTCTGTTTCGCAAATTCAGAAGAAGCAGTTGCCAATTTGCATGCTTCAATAATCTTGTGTCTAAGTGCGATGACATATTCATAAGAGGATTTTGTGTCATCGACAATATTATCAGCAGTTATAAGATCATGAAGTAAGGACATAGGACCTCGCGGTTTCGCGCCAAAGACAAGTTCAAAGGGAGAAAATCCTGTATGTTCGTTGGCGACCTCTCTATATGCAAAGAGAGCCGCGGGTAAAACCCTATCCCAATCCTGAGGATGATCTTCTGTTATCTTACCTAGTAGGTTTTTCAGAGTTCTATTCAAACGTTCCACCATCCCATTGGACATAGGATGATAAATACTACTCAGCGATCTCTCTATCTTCAGAGTCGACATTACTTGAGACATGGTATCCGATATGAGTTGGGTACCATGGTCGGATAATATTTCTGCTGGAAACCCCAGACGAGAAAATATTAACCAAAGAGCATCTGCGACATCAGCAGTAGTTATGCTCTTTAGAGGAACAGCCTCCGGCCAACGTGTGCACATATCAACACACGTCAAAATAAATTGGTGTCCTCTAGCAGACTTTATCTTAAATGGACCAATGATGTCTATCGCCATTTTTTGAAATGGCCGAATGGGAATGTCTGCAGCCTGAATAGGTGCATCATGGCGTGGACCTCTGGATTTAATCTCTTGACATACTTTACAAGATCGACAATAGATTCGTATGTCCTTATTCACAGCAGGCCAAAAGAAAGATTGAAGAACTCTAGCTTTAGTACGGGAAAAACCCATATGTCCAGCACACTGCGAATCATGAGCGTGCTGTAAGATTTTAACTCTCATATTTTTAGGCACAAGGATTTGAGAATGAATGGACTTAGCGGAGTCTTGTACCATACGTACAAGTACGCCATTCTTCATCGTAATCCAAGATTTACGATTAGTATCCTTATTCGGATCACCTTTTGTTGCCAGAGTAAAGAATTTCTTTAGAGTAGGATCATCTTCCTGCTGTTTGATAAAGGAATCGTGGGAAATCTCCAAGGGATCATCTCGGATCTGCGCATCATTATCTTCAGAATGTGAAGATTGTGGCATATTAAGAGCTTGAGCCCTAGTGATTACTGCATTAGCCGATTGCATATTAACATTTTCCCAATTAGAAATTTGCTGTGGAGTGCATTCTTTCACCCCGTGAATGCGACCGATGATAAGATCAGCGATCGGATTCGGCAAGAGACATGCTTGCACCTCTCCTGTAAAGAAAGGCGTAGCAATATTGATAATGGCAGTGGAGTACTTCTCCAATGTGCCACCAAATGTTACACATTTGACTATATTGCCTGTAGCTCGAGAAGGATTTACGAGTGATTGCCTCACTCCAATGGTAGTGCACCCCGAATCGAAAAGAATTGATACCGGAGTACCATCTATTAGGCCCCTATTAAAGACAAGAGCACCCCTTCCATTATGCGCAATTGACGCATGGAGAGCGGGAAGCGGGTGACCGCAGCTTAAAGTAGACACTGTGGTTGGATCGAATAATGTTTTGCATTGCGAACACTCAGATGCTCTAGCAAAATCGAAAGCGGAATTTGCTACACTGTTGGAGTCTTTTTTTATCATTATTCTGATTATCGGTGTCGTGGAACTCCTGTTGTGCAGAGTTAGCCTGGTAATAAGATTTACCATGTCTTTTGTGTTGTGATCTACCTCGGTTATAATTGTCTCTATAATTATTATTGCCTCTGTTATAACCCCTATTTGGGTTTGAATCATAATATTCATGATCATAATCATCACGCTCGTTATATTGAGTATCCCTGTAATATTGTTTCTGTTGTCTCCATGAAGCACTTGGGTAGTTCCTATAGCTACTCCCTTTTCGAGAATTTCTAACATTATGGGTACCTCTCGCGTGTCGAGGACTATCAGCCCGATTCCAGTTCTTCGAAGAAGAACCCTGATTTGAGTGGTTATCTTGGTTTTGATACTTATTCCAATTAACCTTTTTATCAAATTTATTTTTAGCTCCTTGGAATTTATGTGAGTAATTCTGATTATACTCTGTTGCCGAAGCAACTGGCATACTCTCTTTAATGTTAGAGTTACTAAGAATCATGTCAGGGTGTGCCGTGGCATACTGGTCACAATATTCTTCCATTTGCTTTATTGTACCAGGTTTACGCTCATGTAAGAACTCTAGGAATGATTTATTTACAGAAGACATGACCTTGTCTCTTAGCAATAAATCCGTAAGACCATCAAATGTTTTCTCTGTTTTGGATAATTCAATCCATCGTGAAAGTGTAATTCGTGCTTTTGAGATGAAATCTGAGAATTCTACACCTACCTCAGGTCTCATTGTTTTAAACAAAAGACGGTAACCTTCCTCAGACAGCTGATATCTCTTTATCAAAGCTGCCCTAACAGCATCATAATTATCTTTGTCGGCCTCTTCAACAAAATATAACTTACTTAGGGACTCCCCTTTTAGATTTTCAGACAACTGATTCACATACTGTGATTTGTCAACATTATGAGATCGACAAGCCCGTTCAAATCTAGAAAGCCAAAATGTTATGTCATCACTGGTAGGGTTAAACGCTGGTACCTTGACCTTGTACACAAAGGGTTTACCATTACCACCAGATGCCTGATTAACATTACTCATACATGTCAATTTTAATTTCTCTAATTCAAACTCATGTTCTCTTATTGCTTTTCTCTCTTCAGCTTCTCTATCTAATCTTCTCTGTTCTGCAGCAGCTTCTAATTTTTTCTGTTCTGCAGCAGCAGCAACTTCTAATTTTTTCTGTTCTGCAGCAGCAGCAACTTCTAATTTTTTCTGTTCTGCAGCAGCTTCTAATTTCTTCTGTTCTGCAGCAACTTCTAATTTTTTTCTGCTCTGCATCAGCTTCTAATTTCTTCTGTTCTGCCTCAAATCTCCTTTCCTCCACTTGCATCTGCAATTTCTTTAGTTCAGCAGCAGTATCAGCTTCTTTTTCTAATCTTTTTTCTTCAGCCAGAGCTTTTTTTTCTTCAGCAGCAGCTTCTCTTTCTAATCTTTTTTCTTCAGCCAGAGCTTTTTTTTCTTCTATTTGAAGTTTTCTCTCCTCAGCCGCAGCTTTTTTTTTCCTCAGCAGCAGCTTTTCTTTCTTCAACAGCAGCAGCAGTTTTTTTCTCTTCTGCAGCTAATGCTTTGTCATATTGAGCAACAGCCCATTGTTCTAAGTCTTTTCCAGTCTTATCAAGAGATTTTCCTTGTGCAATGAAATAATCTAATGTAGACATATTGTCTTCTTAAATCAGAAACCTGAAAAAGTAAATAAATTACCCTATTTCGTTTTAATGGGAGACAAGTCTATACCATAGACTTAGTCTTAGTCCAAACTTGTATGGTTTATAATAACCAATGATAACTTGAGTACCTGTGGACAACAATAACTGTATCTCAAATACTGTGGGGACAAGCCTTACAAAGGTCTTGTATACCTCAATGTAATCAAAGATCACTTGAGTACCTGTGGAAAAAATATTTCCCTTTACCAATCACTTTGGGAGACAAGCCTTACAAAGGTCTTGTACATTTTGTTTTATAACAATAACAATCATAAAGTACTGATCTGTACTATACTATCAGTGTATACCACTATACGTCATATGTCAACTAAAGACATTACAAAGGACAAACAAGAAAAGACAATATGAACACATTTGCAGAGATCAAATTAAATTAAATAGGAGAAATGAAAAAAATGATCACAGAAACCGTGATGATAACTGCCATAATATAACAAGACAAATAACGCCACAGTGTATAAACATAAGGGTGTAAAAAACTGAAATGAAAGGAAAGATGAGACCTACAATTATACAAACAAATCAAACAAAACTAAGGAACACAAAATTATTACCAAAAACAACGAAGAAAAGAACACCTCATCACAACTAACAGAAATAGCAGCAAATTGTTGCTAACAAATTTCCAATTAAGAAAATGTGTACCTATAGAATACTAGTCCAGACCAATGTCACTCGGCATACCTTGTACTAGTCACACAGAACATAAACTAATTTAATACATAACAAATAACATGTAAGCATAAATAGCATATAGCATACAATATAATTTATGTCATGAATGGAATGTGTTGCAGGTATAGTGTTGTAAAGCAGGCACAGTTTATTTTAATACTAATAACTTGCCACTTTATTCAGTAATAGATTTAATTTTAAACTATTACACTGTCAATTTTTCTCTGTTGAGCATATGAAGATCCAACGATGAACTATGCACTTTATGTTCAACAACACTGTGATTCTTCTGTACGTTGAGAAATGTCAACAATACTGCTCCAGATATTTTCTACACTTGATACCACTGTCCTGTGTAATACTGTCTGTACAGCGAAAAACTGTCAACAAGCGCTGACCTAGATACAGCATCCTATCGGTAATACAGGTCAAGCTGACATCGACTGTATAGCTGTCCTACTGGTGTTGATGTGGTGAAACAAATGTTGTTTTAGCTGTAAACTGTGATTCTCAACACAAAACTGCGTAAGCTGGACCCAGGAATCTGGCTCGCCACTGTAAAGTTTCTTTTCTTCTTTCCACTCTGTAAAGTGTCAGTCTGTATGCTCTGTAAGGAAGAGTGGTGTGTTGTTGAGATCAGGCATGCTCCAGTCTACCCAGCTGTAAATGGGTAACTCACCCTAGTCCTGAGTTAGGGAAGGCAAAGGCTCCAGGGGAAGCAGGCCCTAAACTTGGTCACTTCAACCGACGCAGGATGGTGTATGTATGAAGTAGAAGTGTAGAGTGTGATTACCGCGAATGGTGTACTGTTCGTGTGCTGACCAATATAACCACTCATACACTTGTGTCTACAAGGCACCAATGCAGACTGCTGGAATCTTTGTTTACTCAATTTATTCAGACGTACACACTGGGACATACGAGTACATCATGGTATGTTGACATATCAATTTGTAGGTATACATAGCAGATCTGAAGTCATGACACATTCAGAAATAATGGGCAGTACATCAAAAGTTCAATGTCATGATATATTATGGCCGCATCCCCCTATCTGACTAAACGCGTCAGTGAAGGCAGATCGATAAATAACTAAAGTTACTTGACGTCCATAGTTTGTAGTATATATTATGAAACCACGAAAGAGGGGTTTCTAGCAAGATTGAGATCTCCCTGTCACTGTCCGATAATAGGATAAATAATCTGTTCTCTTGGCAGTGATCAAAACATATGATGACCGAAATCTAACATGGCTGCCTCCCTGAGTTGTCGTTCACTCATTCATAGGAAGGAGAATATAAGCCAGAGTTAATTTATAATGGGTATATAAATGATTTCATAAATGTTTCCATACAGCTCTACGGTGATCAGGTTAATTCACGTAGCCATAACCGCTGTAGGAAAGTCTGTCATCTTTGTCGATACAAAACACGACCCTAGCGATACGAAGCACAATGTTCCATCTAGGTCGAATCGACATGAGATCATCAAAATAGGGTCTGGCAATACATGGAGTCCGAATTATACATGGTACCGTACCTTAGGAGAGTCTCTAACATAAACTATAGTAGAGATACCATCTCCTTTAGAAGAAAACCACTTCATGAATTATATTTCCTTAAGAATCTACCAGCCCTTTGAAAAATGCGTACCCGCCATTATCACGGTACATCGGAACTCATCACGACTTGTCAAGACAACTCATACTTCCGCTAGACCGGAATAACAAGAATCTAGTCCCTCCTACCCATCCAAAATATACAATATAGGACTGATTCTACTTGTACTAATAATATGTAATACATATGAATTCAGGCCATAAACACAATAAGCAAATTAATATATTTTCTGGCCCTAAAAAATAAGTACAAACGTAAGCGCAATATCCTTGCGCCGGATCAATATCCAGAACGATTACTCCTATAATCAAAAGTGTGAATCAAACATGGATTCTCTCGCTTTTACCATAGACAGCATTTTCATACACAAATGAATGAATGTCTATATTTTTTCCATATTAAATAGCCATATCGATTTTTGTAATATGTGCGTCAAAATATGCACGCAACAAAGTCATGGCTGTCAGCAAAGCCTTGGAGCTCATCTGCTTTATTACTCAGCCATGAATCCCGCATCTGGCGTAGTTTATGTTGGACGATTCTACGCATGTTGTTGAAAGCGTCTTTCTTGGATGTAGATTGTGGATCATTTAAATATGCTTTATGGAGATGGTGTTTCTCAGCCAACATCTGCTTTATATCATCTGAGTTCTCATCAAACCAGTCATTTTGTTTCTTGATGGAAGGACCCAGGACCTCTGTAGCAGTGTTGTAGATCTGCTCACTTAGGGCTGCCCAATTTGTTTCCACACTATAACAATAATAATAGAAAGAAGACACGCTTACAACTGCGTAATAAGAGAGAACATAGCACGAGGTGGAAACATAATATAGATCCTAGTAAAGCTAGGAATCAAAAGATAGCTAATGAGGTGGATCACAGTTAGGCAGATAAAGTATTTTGGCCATTATAAAAAAGACATAGCACTTTGCTTTTTTTAATTTTTAACTTGATGACGAAAAATATCCCGTTCAACCCCTAAAGGATTATAATTAGGACATATAGTGTTTTCAAGTCCAAATAATCTGTAAAATTTTTCGATATGCTAAACTGGCATCATATCTTCTGTACAATCATTGTAAACAGAGCAAATAAAGTGCTGACATAATAGAATAAGAGTTGAAAAGGCAACGTGAAACACGGGGGAAGGTAACATCAAAAGATAGATAGGAAAGGGTGTATCAAGACAAGAGTCAGAATGTGTTGCAAATCTATTGTAGCGGACCTTCGATTTGGAGATGGCAGCGGATGATGATGATGTTGTCGACTTGTACCGAAGGGTCCGTTATAGGGGCACTAAGGTGGTCGTGTGATTTGTCACGATTAATTTCCGTAATGGTACCATTCGGGTGGCCTGGGGTTCGATTCCTTGGTGAGCCTATCATTTCTATTATTTTTCTTCTGTTTAGTGGTTTCCTTCCTTTTCTTTCTTTCTTTCTTTCTTTCTTTCTTTCTTTCTTTCTTTCTTTCTTTCTTTCTTTCTTTCTTTCTTTCTTTCTTTCTTTCTTTCTTTCTTTCTTTCTGTCTGTCCGTAATAAATACTGTAATACAGCAGTAATAAATACTGGCGTTCCTCCGGGTTCTATACTTGGTCCTCTACTTTTTACCATATACATTAATGACCTTCCTCTTCACATCAAGCACTCATCCTGTGATCTGTTTGCGGACGACTGTACTGTTTACAAGAGTGATAAGAGTTGTAAAACACTCGAACTATCGTTACAAAAGGATACAGATAATCTGATTAAGTGGAGCAACGGTAATCGCATGCTAATAAATATAATTAAAACGAAATGCATGTTAATATCAACTAAACAAAAATTACAAAATTCAGAGAAAACAACACTTCAGATCTACATTAGTGCCTTACTAATTGAAAACGTTAATGAACATAAAACTCTGGGTATAATCGTTGACCAGCATCTAAACTGGAACTCACATGTACATGCACTGACCAAGCGAACGGCACAGAAAGTTTACCAGTTAGCTAAAATCAAACATTTCCTACATGAAGATGCACGAAAATTGTTCTATATATCTCACATACAAACAAACCTTGACTATTGCTCCACAATCTGGGATGGTTGCTCAATGTCCAACACAAAGAGACTCCGTTCACTACAAAAGCGTGCAGTGCGTCTAGTCTCTGACAACTGCCTAACTCAGTGTGTAGATTTCTATAAAAACCTCCGAATACTGCCCTTAAGAAAGCGCCTTCTGTTTAACAAAGCTAAATTTGTTCACAAAATCCTGTCACACAATGCTCCAGCATTTCAATTACAATGAAAGACGCAGTCTACGCTTTAACAGATTGCAAGTGCCCAAGCATAGGCTTGACTTATTCAAGAAAAGCTTAGCGTACTCTGCTGCTCATCTTTGGAATTGTCTTCCACATAACCTAAGAAACAACCTCAGTCCCTATTCATACAATCATAGACTTTTTGAATACTTTCTGAATTCTGTACCAGTTGCTGATTCCTTACTGATATGGGCTCAGGGTTGCTCACATTGAGCGTCATGACCTCTGACTTCTTTAAATTAATGTTCAAGCCCACCTGCTGGCTAAACTTATTAAGTCTATCCGTTTTTTCCTGGATGTGTTGATGTGAATGTGCTAGTAGTGCAATGTCATCTGCATATTCCAGATCTTCCAATGTAGAAAATGTAGTCCATCTTATTCCTCTTGGACTGCCCTCTGTTGTCTGGCGCATCACCCAATCTATGACTGTTAAAAATAGAGTGGTTGATAAGGGGCATCCCTGTCGTACTTCTGTCTTCACCTCGATTGTTAGACGGGCCTGCGTGCCCAATTCTCAACCCTTTGAAAATAAAGTACGTTCGTTCGTTCGTTCGTTCTGTCTGTCTGTCTTTCTTTCTGTCTGTCTTCCTTTCTTTCTATCGAGTACTTGCCACATACCCATTTCTGTTCATTATTTAGTGGGCCACAGGTGCGAGTAACGGAAAATACTAGAGATCCTTAGATTTTGTGACATCAGGAGGTTTTACGTCATCATTACGGAGAACCACCTCGTATTTACCCCCTGTGGCCAATAGACAAGGCGTAAATAATAGCTATTAGTATCAAGTTGGGCAACCCCAGTCTATTATTACACTCGTCAGTAATGTAGGTTAAAAGCACGCGCACACACACACACACACACACACACACACACACACACACACACACACACACACACACACACACACACACACACACACACACACACACACACACACACACACACACACACACACACACACACACACACACACACACACACACACACACACACACACACACAAGCACGTGAAACAAAACATAAATGCTTCAAAGCAATTATTATTTGAATAGGTGTGATAACCTACCAGCTGAGTTTTGTTGCTGTTTTGACATCTTCATGCTTTTCAAAATATTTTGCTTTAGGGTTTGATAAACAATTATCAAAAGTGCTAATATCTACCTTTTCTTTGTTTATAACAGGTGTGGCCAACTAGGTGATCTTTCGAAGCTGCAATATAAAGGAACATTTTGGAATATTCCATCCATATATTTTTACAAAACAATATTTATATATGTACAGTGCAGTCCTATTAAGCGAAACTTGCTTAAATCGAATTTAGCTTTAGTACAAGCATTTCTGAATGTTCCAGCCTAATGTCTTCTTTGGCTTTGTTAAAAAAAAACTCCGGTTAAGTCGAATTCAGATAACTAGAAATTTTGGATTAGTCGAAGTAATGTTTCTGTTCCAACTCAACTTAGGACTCGCGTAAGAAGTTCTGCCTTCAAAAGTTGCAGTACTGCGTTGCCGTACATAATTTTTGGTAAACAGGCGGTAACAGATAAATAAAGGTCCGAGCTTCAGTCAGTAAATTACACCGCTAACATTCATTAAACCAGCAAGCACATAATCGCCAGGCCGACTGAGTGAACAGTTTGTGAGAAAAGTGCTTGCGTTAAACTCTGACAGCAATGGGACTACGCGTTTGAGATCTGAAGATAAACAAAGAGGGAAACCCGAGTCCTGTGAAAAGTAAATAATAAACATAAACCAGAATTTCGCAGCCAATCATAAAAAGAAGGAAGGAAATCACTAGGCAAAGGGAAAATCCCTATGTCAGGGTTAGTCTTACATCGGTTTACTTGTCCTGCAATAGTTTTCACTTTATAAATCCGTGTAGGAATAAGCAAACAGAGCACGCACAAATACTAAGCCATAACGCGATTTGAAAATTTTTACACTTCCTACTACGCTAGTAAGAATTTTGGATAAGTAGAAGTATTTTACATGCCCCAAGCGACTTCTACTTATCCGGACGACACTGTACCTGTTTCTCAATAGTTAAAATAATTCATGCTTTACCTCGTATTCTGACGTAATTGCACATCTTTCAGCAAAATTCTGACAAGCAAAATTTAGGATACATAGAAGTAATTTAGATGGTTCCAGTGACTTCAACATATCCGGTTTAGTTAGGTTTTGGTTTTAAGGACTATCTTCATTGCACACGGACAACTCCATCAGTGCTCCGATCGCCTCCCTTAGATCCCACAAGGTGAATCTCAGCACGGTGCACGAATGCCTAGATGGCGGGGAGGATAGTATGATTCGCTTGCATAGCTAGGCGGGGTTGTCGCACGGAAGGTCCTGGGTTCGAGTCCTGGGTAAGCCACTCACGTCTGTTGTTTTTCTGTTGTCTAGTTTTCTACTTCTTTATTTCTTACCAGTGCCTGAAAACATACCTTTATGTTTGTCTAATATTTATTTACTGCACGAACTCCGTAACACGGCCGATCATCACAATGTGTTTATATAGGAATAACACATTCTATAAATATTTTTGTGGCGGGTAGGTTTCTAATTTTTAAATTTTTGTCACGGCGGCGGGCTTATGTCATACTCTTTACGATTTCCAACTACCGTGGGATTTTTAAAGCGCAACTTGTACACTGGACCTCCTTTTTTCGCCCTTATCCGAGAAGGCTAGGCATCCGATCTCACTACCCAGGAGACGTGGGGGTGGGGGGGGGAGGGGGGTGGGGGGGCGGTGGCGGAAGAAAAGAGTATGACATCATTAGGACTCCTGTTCTGAAGAAAAAATAAGTTTCTATAAATGATATTCTCTCTACTGGGAATCGGACCCGGTACCTTTAGAATTCGAGGGGACGCCATACCTATTAGCCACTCCAACCCTGTGTGTGTATATATGTATATATATATATATATATATATATATATATAATATATATATATATATATATATATATATATATATATATATATATATATATATATATATATATAGTACCGTCTGTATAAGCAGTTTTCGCTAGGACAATCTAAAACCCTTCTATTATCAGAAGCTTGCTCATGGGAGGACATGTCATGGTCAGAATACGAAATAACGCATGAAGTAATCATTTCAGCCATTTATATACAGCTTTTCTAAGAAAAATTTTATTAACATGTCGGCATCTTTTTCCAATTTTCAAAAACAATTAAATGAAAGCATAAGTGTAGTGTCCTATTCTTTTTTTTTCGATCACCATAATTGCAAGTGTCAAAATATCTGACTGTCTAAATGTCTGACTGTCTAAATGTCTGACTGTCTAAATGTCTGACTGTCTAAATGTCTGACTGTCTACATATCTGACTGTCTAAATGTCCCAACCGACTAATCTCAAATACTGTAAAGAATAGAGTATAAAATGATTACCAGAACTCTTCACCACAAGTGAAACTATACATTCAGTTATAATGTAGTCACAAAAGAAATAACGAGAGACGTTTTTGTAAACTACACGGCTCTTACGCATATGGGTACTCTTAGCAGTTTTGAACTACTGTTTTTTGTTTTGTTTGAGGGTTTTGCCTTCTTGTGGCGAGCCGCGTTCATTTCAACCTAATTGGTTATATCAGAGCGCAATTTGCCCGTCAAAAATAAGTGAACTCTGTTAACTCTTTCAGTCCCAAGCAAAAAAGTGGGATTGGCCCAAACAAAAATGGCCATACCAGTATGTTTTTATTGTTTTTGTTTGGAAATAATTTTTTAAAATGTTCATATTCATAAATAACAAAAGTCCATAATGGATGGCTATACTTTAAGAAAATAGCGTTTTTGAGTTGCCAAAATTAGAAAACAGCCCTAGAAAGGATCAAGAGATACGAAAGCCAGTATACTGTTGATTGGGCCAAATGGGTCTAGTGGGAAGTACAGTATAATGGCTCTTGGGGGTTAAAGAGTTAACCGAAGCGATATGTTGATAAACTCTAAGCCATGAAAAGGGCTACTAGCTTCTTGTCGTACGGTAGGTTAATTGATTTATTGGGCACAGTCTAGGTAAAGAGTAAAGGTTGACTGATACACGAGAATGTATAGAAAATAGGTTTCACAGGTGGTAGGTTGAGGGAAAGATATGTCTCTGGAGTGAGTAGGTTTCTCTCATCCAGCCTATCCGTACAACTATGCTTTGTTACAAAACAGTCTTTGCCTCCCTATTTAAAATAAGAACAGTTTACTCTACACACACACAACAATATGTGACAACAAGACGTACAAACGTGAAAAAAACTAAGGATAAATGCGTCTGGTGAAAAATACAGTGATACAACTGTAGTGAAATTGACAGAGATACAACGGTAAAATACTCAAAAGATAACATTTAAGGATAAAAACATAATGCGTAGGCTGCTGATGTACATGATCGCCTAGACCGCGGGTCATCACCCTCCATAAAATTGACTTGCTAGACAGGAGGGGAACGGCGGATCAAAAGAAAAAAAATATGACTGGAAAGGCTAAGGAGACGCGGATGGGGGGGATGGAGGAAAGTAAAAATTCACGTCCCCCAAATTGACACGAGGTACGGAATGGACGCTTTTGCGATACTAAGATTTTGATTTGAATTGTGCGGCAGAACGCGGATGGTAGGAAAATTACAAAAATTTAAAAAGTAATTTTTCTTAATATTAATGTTAGGAATATAAAAATTAGCTGGCCGGATGGCCTATTCTGAGCAATGAAATAATATGATCTTAATTTTACAAACGGATAGATAATATTGAAGATAATGACAAAAGACAGTGTAGTTTACATCATCGACAGACTGCCTTGAATAAAAAGTGTCGTTATTTGCACACAAAACACGACCTTGGGGACGCAGGTGTTCAAAGTTACTTGGCATAGAAGTGAAGGGACATTGGTGGTAGCTGAGTCTAAATATAACTTTTTACGACAAAATTTTAAGGGGAGAGAAAGGTTGCTTCAAAAATCAAGCACATTTTTTTAGAAACACAAGTAGAGACGGACAGACTAACAGATAACCATCCATACTTGACTGAAGCATGACTGAAATGACTTTAGTGTAGAAATTTGAAATTTAAAATAAACCTCGGCAGTGATTGGCCACAGACAATCATATCATTAGCGCTCAGAGCGCATTTGGGGTCATTCTTCAATAATTGTTTAGTGTTAGACACAGATTTTAAAGTGTGGTGTTTTCCCATATGAAAGACAGTGAGTTAAATTTAGGGACGCCATCCTATAGCCAGCAGCTCAGCTGAGTTTTGCTAGCACTTCTGTGTTAATTATTCATAATCTGGTAAGATTGAAATTATTTCTTTATATATTTTGAATATTGTTTCATGTTCGAGTGATTTGATACTGCCATATCAAAATCTAGCCTTACAAACAAGTAGGGATTTGCTCTAGACCCCCCGCCCAAGTCAGGGTCTAGGGACCAACAAGGTACATAAACTACAGCAAGGATTATGCAAGATAGATCAAGCGTTGAAACAGGTTACCTATCTTCTTTTAGGGCCGACAACTAATAAATATTTTTCAGAATCTATGGTCTGGGAGGATCTGTCTGATGTAGGCCCACCATGGTAACTGTGCTGTTTGGTCAGAGAGATCTGACCTGTCTGTATGATGTGGTTGTTGTGTCAGTGTGGTGTCCAGACGTGGGTATAGAATAGATTTTGACACATAGCCCATACTTTGATTGCAGAGCTGTGAGTTTCTATCGACAACAAAGCAGAGTCTATTCGGTGGGTGACTGTACTCGAGTGTATCTGTGCAGTTCTTGTGACAGAGACCACCATTATTGCCCGCCAGCACGGAGAGGTGGGACCGCAAGTTTTCAGCACCAGAGCTACCAAAAAGATGAGTGAGCCTCTGGTCTGCTGGACATTCACCAACTATTGGTAGTGACTAATATCCCCGTAAAAATTCCCACCATTTTCTGGACATTGTGTAGTCAATATAGACAGGTGTGATGAGGCCACCCCAACAGCACAAACAGTAAATATCCTCCCAAAGAGATGACTACTCGAACTTTTTTTAATAAAACTAACTAGTCTAGTACTTAAATAGGTACGCTCTTGCATTTATTATGTAACATTCCATGCATTTTTTTTCATAAATTTTTCAATCCTTCTTTTAAAACAAGTTCTGGTCACATAAAACTTGATCCAGAACCAATAAATGTAATATAATTATATCAAAAAACTTTATACACGTGAGTTAGTTCAGTGTATTTTAACACTTGTTAATCTTATTAGTCTTCTTAAATGTCTGTGGGTGTATTTATAACTAACACACCACATTACACATCATTACCCTAGACACTTTACGTAGCCACATTCATTAAGAAAAAAAAAAATTAAGTGTGAGGTCGTAGTGGTAGCAAGAAAGGCCTTCTGATAATTCTCAACTACATTTTATCTCAGGAGCCTTCACAGCTGGCCTCATACAAGTTACATGTAGTAATAACACCATCATACAATACCATCAACACCACTACATAAATTGGGGTCTTGTCCAGGGATAATTAGCCCAACAGTAAAATTAGGATCTCCTGGTGGGAGAAATAAAAGTAGGGAAATAAATTGTAAAATTTCCTTTAAAATTAAAAGTGTCCCTGCAGATAAAAGTTGGTGAATCTTCACAGCCAGTAATAATTAATTAGTTAACTGGTTAGTTAGAATTAGTTAGACTATAGTCATATAGTAATTAGAAGTACTTAGTGTATTTACTGGTTAGAGATTTATCTTGTATATTATTATATTGTCCAAAAAGTATGGCAGAGCTAGCAAAGTTTAGATCAGCTGCTGTGCTCACTGCGAAGGAGATGGGGATGGATGGTCAAATTTTAATTCAATACGTAACGACTGAATGTGATAAATATATTGAACGGGAAGAAAGGAGATTAGAAAAAGAGGCTGAAAGAAAATTAGAGGCTGACAGGTTAGCTGAAGAAAAGAGATTACAAATTGAGGCTGATAGAGAAATTAAGAGGCTGCAGATTGAGGCAGAAGAAAAACGACAGCAAAGGGAGGCAGAAGATAAAAAGGCCGAAAGGGAGGCAGAAGATAAAAAGGCCGAAAGGGAAGCAGAAGATAGAAGGTTGCAGAGGGAGCATGAATTACGACTAAGGGAGCTGGAATTACAAGGCCCGGCTCCTGAAAATGGTGCCAGCCCTTTAGCCTCAGATGCTACGCCCAGTATGGGAGCCTCAAACTCAGCTATGGGGTTTCATTTAGACCATTTTGTTGAAAAAGACGATGACATAGAGGGGTACCTAGGACGTTTTGAGTTATTAGCTACTACATATGGGTTAGAGAGAGAGAGGTGGAGCTTAAAGCTATCACAGGGATTGAGGGGTACTTCTTACGAAGTATTTGCCAAAATGAACAGGGAAGACCAAGACAATTATGACATGTTAAAGCAGGCTTTGTTATTAAGGTACGAGAAGAATGGTGAATTTTATCGTAAGAAATTTAGAAATGCCAAACTGTTGTCTGGGGAGACCTACCACCAATTCTCTGCCAGACTAGAAACCTATTTGGAGAAATGGACGGCTCTGGGGAAGACCCAAGATCTTAAAGAAATGATCATGATTGAGCAATTGAGAGAGTCCATGGCTCCAGACATGAGAAAATTTCTCATGGAACAGGGTGCAGAGAAGTTGGGGGAAATTTTAAATGTTGCTGAGAGGTATCAGGCAGCTCAGGCAGAGGTAAGTGGTGCTAAGAAGAAGCACATAGACAATTTTAAAGCTCCACAGCAATTTAATAAATTTGATAATAGAGAGCAGGGAAATAAGGGTAGGACAAACTTTGAGCGGCAAAGAAATGACTATCGCGACAGAAACTCACAGTTCAATGACCAAAAGTTAAATGAAAGAAAACCGTTGAACCAAGGAAAAAGATGGTGCAAATGGTGCAAGAAGGATAACCATAACACCGAATTTTGTAGAAGGAAACCTTCAAACATTGCTGCAATGAAGTCGGGGACGCAAAGAGTAAAGGTTAATCCTAAGGGACAACAGGAACCTTATCACCCCCCAGTTTGTGAGGATGTTATTTGTAATGGGGTCACCATAAGGTGCCTTTATGATACAGGTTTGGATTATGATTCAGTTGTGAAGTCTAGCCTAGTGGACCCAAGTCAGTATACCACAGAAACAGTGGAAATACAAGGGGCGACTAAGGACATACCACTCATGACACTTCCCATCGCAAGGATAACGGTGAAAACTCGCTATGTGGAAGGAGAAATCAGAGCAGCAGTGATAGATGAACCAATCTACCCTCTGATATTGGGGTGTAGATACGTCTTCTTGGGGAATCCCGAGAAACCTGTGATCATGGCGACAGTGCAGACCAGGTCACAGAAGAAGGAGGAAGAAGGTGAACCTATAAATGCTCATCCAGAGGAGATGAGGAAGGCGCAGGCTGAGGATAGGACACTCCAGCCATGTTTTAAAAAATTACCCAAATGCCACACACCTCCGAGCAAGGGGGAATATTTCATGAAGAACAAACTCTTATACAGGAAGACAGGAACTAGATCCACTGGTCACGGACAGTTAGTTCTTCCCAAGATATATAGGGCAAACTTAATAAGGAGCTTACATGTTGGAAAAGATGGTGACCATGAGAAAGTCGGTACCATCTGCCAAAAGATTGCTCTAAAATACTATTGGCCCGACGTAAATGTCGATGTTGAAAACTTTGTAGAAGCATGTGGCGTATTTCATGAGGGAACACCCACAAAGGGAAAATATGTGCAGGACCTAGAACCGCCACGGGGCAACTTTAGGCCTGAAAGGAAAACTAATTATACACGGGTAGACAAAGTGGAATGGGAGCCCCCTTTTCACACCCAGTCTTCACTTGAATGGATTAACATGGCCGCTATGCGAAGAGTACAAAGAAGAAATTTAACCCAGGATAGGATGACAATCCCTCGGTCAGACTTATATAAACTGGAGGAACAGACAAGAGAGCGAAGATCTCTCATAAACAATCTTAAGTGGGGAGACAAACCCCAGAGAAAAATTGGTAGTGGTCGATTTGTGAGTGATGATTCTAGGAAGAAAAGTCCTCATTATAAAGCTTCTAATGGACGGGACCAGATGAGTTCCATGAAAAATAAGTATGGTAAATTAAAGATCCAGATGTAACTCTATTAAGGACCTGGACAGATGAGAAGGCGGAAGAGACTGTTACCTCATCGTATCAATACGTGAACGAACTGACCACTCGTTTGAAAGCTGGATGGAAACTGGCAAATGATAATTTGAAACAAGCCAGGAAGAAACATGCAGCATACTTTAATAGGAAGGCAAAGGACAGGGAACTGGCAGTCGGAGAGAAGGTGCTGCTTTTACTACCCGGAAGCCAGAATAAATTACAAATTGGTTGGCAAGGTCCATATACGGTTCTAGAGAAGGTGTCTAGAACAAACTATAAAATTGACAAAAAGGGGAAGGAAAAAGTTTATCATGTAAACCTGTTAAAGAAGTATCTGGACAGACCACTCCAGGAAAGCACCCCCTTATTGACCTTAGCTATTGCAACCCAGATGCAAAAGGAACCACTCACCTCACATGAATACCCATTACATCCTTGTGAAACAGCAGCACAGGTAAAAGTCAGTAAGCACCTGACTAAAAACCAGAGGGAGAGAGTTCAAAAGGTTCTGGAGGAACATACAGATGTATTAACAGATAAACCAGGCCATACAAATTTGCTACAGTATGACATGAAACTGGTAGACTCAAACCCAATCTGTATGAGAGCCTATTCTATTCCGTTCGCGAAGGAGAAGGCATTAAAGGAAGAAATAGATTATTTATTGAAGGAGGGGATTATTTCGCACAGTGAATCATCTTTTAGTTCTAGTGTCGTTTTGTTGAGGAAACCGTCTGGGGAACACAGACTGTGCATAGATTACAGGAAACTGAATGCTGTCACAGAAGGACAAGTGGATCCATTACCAGACACAAAACAGCTATTTGCTAGACTGAACAAGGCAAAATACTTTTCAAAGGTGGATCTTAGTAAAGGCTATTACCAGATCCCAGTGAAGCCTGAAGTGAGACCTTATTTGGCTTTTAGCACTTCGGATGGACATTATGAATTCAATATGCTACCATTCGGACTGAAAAATGCTCCGAGTGTGTTTTCAAGGATGATGCGAAAATTGTTGGACCCCCTGAATAACCCATGTATCACAAATTTCATGGATGATATTCTCGTCGCCACCGAGACCTTTGAAGAACACATTGAAGCTCTGGAGATGTTGTTTGATAGACTTCGGGAGGCGAACTTAACTGCTAGGCCAACAAAATGTTGTATTGGATGCAAAGAGTTGGAATTCTTGGGACACACTATATATCAGGGTAATATGACCCCTGATCCTAAGAACTTGGAAAAACTGCAGAGAGCACCTAGGCCGCAAACAAAAAAAGACGTGCGATCATTTGTGTCGTTATGCGGATTTTATCAGAAATACATCAAGAATTTTAACGCTATTTGTGCTCCTCTGACTGATCTGACTCGCAAGGGACTTCCAGATAAAATTATTTGGACTGCACAATGTGAACTAGCGTTCCAAGAGTTAAAGGAAAAACTCACTAGCAAGCCTATTCTCAAACTGCCTGATTTGACACAGGACTTTGTCTTAAGAACCGATGCAAGTAATGTGGGACTCGGAGGGGCTTTGTTGCAAAGATCATCTTCACCTGATGGGGAACTGAAACCAGTCGCTTATGCAAGCCGTAAATTGAATAAGGCGGAACAAGGATACTCCACAAGCGAAAAAGAATGTTTAGCATTAATCTGGGCAATAAAGAAGTTTCAAATCTATCTATATGGTAGGACATTTGTGGTGGAGACGGATCATCAGCCTCTCGTGTTCTTGTCTCAGGCTAAGCATGAAAACGCAAGATTGCTGAGGTGGTCTTTATTGCTTCAACCTTATCAGTTCAGTATCCAATATATCCCAGGCAAATTGAATGTCGGTGCAGATTTCCTCAGTCGGCACCCCTGTGATCAAAATTAGAGTAGTGGCAGACGTGAGGAGTAATTTTACCTATGTGTATCGCTGGTTTTGGAACTTGCCATAGGCATGTTTTCAAGTGGGGAGATGTGTAGTGAAATTGACAGAGATACAACGGTAAAATACTCAAAAGATAACATTTAAGGATAAAAACATAATGCGTAGGCTGCTGATGTACATGATCGCCTAGGCCGCGGGTCATCACCCTCCATAAAATTGACTTGCTAGACAGGAGGGGAACGGCGGATCAAAAGAAAAAAAATATGACTGGAAAGGCTAAGGAGACGCAAGGGGGGGGGGGGGATGGAGGAAAGTAAAAATTCACGTCCCCCAAATTGACACGAGGTACGGAAATGGACGCTTTTGCGATACTAAGATTTTGATTTGAATTGAGCGGCAGAACGCGGATGGTAGGAAAATTACAAAAATTTAAAAAGTAATTTTTCTTAATATTAATGTTAGGAATATAAAAATTAGCTGGCCGGATGGCCTATTCTGAGCAATGAAATAATATGATCTTAATTTTACAAACGGATAGATAATATTGAAGATAATGACAAAAGACAGTGTAGTTTACATCATCGACAGACTGCCTTGAATAAAAAGTGTCGTTATTTGCACACAAAACACGACCTTGGGGACGCAGGTGTTCAAAGTTACTTGGCATAGAAGTGAAGGGACATTGGTGGTAGCTGAGTCTAAATATAACTTTTTACGACAAAATTTTAAGGGGAGAGAAAGGTTGCTTCAAAAATCAAGCACATTTTTTTTAGAAACACAAGTAGAGACGGACAGACTAACAGATAACCATCCATACTTGACTGAAGCATGACTGAAATGACTTTAGTGTAGAAATTTGAAATTTAAAGTAAACCTCGGCAGTGATTGGCCACAGACAATCATATCATTAGCGCTCAGAGCGCATTTGGGGTCATTCTTCAATAATTGTTCAGTGTTAGACACAGATTTTAAAGTGTGGTGTTTTCCCATATGAAAGACAGTGAGTTAAATTTAGGGACGCCATCCTATAGCCAGCAGCTCAGCTGAGTTTTGCTAGCACTTCTGTGTTAATTATTCATAATCTGGTAAGATTGAAATTATTTCTTTATATATTTTGAATATTGTTTCATGTTCGAGTGATTTGATACTGCCATATCAAAATCTAGCCTTACAAACAAGTAGGGATTTGCTCTAGACCCCCCGCCCAAGTCAGGGTCTAGGGACCAACAAGGTACATAAACTACAGCAAGGATTATGCAAGATAGATCAAGCGTTGAAACAGGTTACCTATCTTCTTTTAGGGCCGACAACTAATAAATATTTTTCAGAATCTATGGTCTGGGAGGATCTGTCTGATGTAGGCCCACCATGGTAACTGTGCTGTTTGGTCAGAGAGATCTGACCTGTCTGTATGATGTGGTTGTTGTGTCAGTGTGGTGTCCAGACGTGGGTATAGAATAGATTTTGACACATAGCCCATACTTTGATTGCAGAGCTGTGAGTTTCTATCGACAACAAAGCAGAGTCTATTCGGTGGGTGACTGTACTCGAGTGTATCTGTGCAGTTCTTGTGACAGAGACCACCATTATTGCCCGCCAGCACGGAGAGGTGGGACCGCAAGTTTTCAGCACCAGAGCTACAAAAAGATGAGTGAGCCTCTGGTCTGCTGAACATTCACCAACTATTGGTAGTGACTAATATCCCCGTAAAAATTCCCACCATTTTCTGGTCGAACTTTTTTTAATAAAACTAACTAGTCTAGTACTTAAATAGGTACGCTCTTGCATTTATTATGTAACATTCCATGCATTTTTTTTCATAAATTTTCAATCCTTCTTTTAAAACAAGTTCTGGTCACATAAAACTTGATCCAGAACCAATAAATGTAATATAATTATATCAAAAACTTTATACACGTGAGTTAGTTCAGTGTATTTTAACACTTGTTAATCTTATTAGTCTTCTTAAATGTCTGTGGGTGTATTTATAACTAACACACCACATTACACATCATTACCCTAGACACTTTACGTAGCCACATTCATTAAGAAAAAAAAAAATTAAGTGTGAGGTCGTAGTGGTAGCAAGAAAGGCCTTCTGATAATTCTCAACTACATTTTATCTCAGGAGCCTTCACAGCTGGCCTCATACAAGTTACATGTAGTAATAACACCATCATACAATACCATCAACACCACTACAACAACGTTAAAATATCTCCAATTATAAAGATAACGGGTAAGATAACATGTAAGGATAAAATTATACGTAAGATACGAGGATACGTTCTCGCCTACGCCAGCGCTTTCTACCGCCATTGAAACTAACTAGTTAGATATGCAGACGAAACGGTTTACCCTTTTAGACGGGGGGAAACGGAGATAAAAAGGAAAAATATGACTGAACATGTGTTTGAATCTAAAAAGCAAAAAGAAGCAATTTGTAGTTTAAAAAAAAAAAATAATCACTCCACTAGTTGACACAATGTAAGGAATTGGTAGAAAAACTAACCTTGAGAAAAGTAGGATTTTCTTTAATAATAAAGTTATGAAAATAAAACCTAGCTAGTTTGATAGCCCATCTTGAGCAGAGAAATAATATACTTTTAATTATACAGACGGACAGATAACACGGAAGATATTGACGAAAGACCGTATTGTTCCAATCAGACTAGCGAACAGTTTTTTGTGCATATTTTCACTAACGTTACATTTTGGCGTCCTTGAGCCCTAAAAATGCAAAAATCTAACTACAATGAACTAGAGAGGCAAAGTCGGAGGATAGAAGCTAAAAATAACTTAGGGGGGCAGGTTTGTGCAGTTTTTGCATGTAGTTGGTCCAAGAAACAAGTGTATTTTTGTGAAAAGCCAAGTAGAGACAGACGGACCAACAGAAAATAATACACACTTGACTGAGATCTGACTGAAATTTGACTTTTGTTTTGAATATTTGAAAAAAGTTAGAGGGAAAGTTCGTTGATTGGACAGAAACATTCATATTATTGAATGAGAGACGCACGCTTGCACCATTTGATAAAAGACTGTCCATTAACACAGTTCTTGAATGCCAGAGGTGATTTCCCGGAATAAATAAATAAAAATCAGTGGGACGCTGTAATCTAGCCAGCAGCTCAGCTGAGTTTTGCTAGTCCTAAGTAACTGTGTTCTCAATTCTGAATTGTGGTAAGGAAAAAAAGGATTTATCTTGTTTATTTTAATATTTTGAGTGATTGATACTGCCATATCATGAAAAATGATTACGACAAGTGAGTGCTTGCTCTAGGTCCCCAGCCGCAGTCCAGGGCCTAGAGACAAACTAATAATATATGAAAACCTATCTAAGACTATGGAAGGCGGATCTATTATTGACATCAGTGGGAACATATCACCCACCTTATTGAATAGAAGAGGAAACTATTGAACATATTTCGGATGCAATGCAGTCTTGGGAAATTGTGGTAAAGTGGGATATTATAAATATTTATAGGGGACTTAGTGTACTGACTGAGATCAGCTGTGAAGGTATCTGTATCTAATAAGGGTAGTGTATTACAGATGACCTTACTTGCTACCACATATTTATACCTCAGTCAGAATTATTCTGGTATATTGTGATGACTACGTTGAATGTCTAGGGTTTTGTAAATGATGAAGTGTAAGTCACAACAATAACAGACAGATAAACAATTTAATTTATTCCACCACACTTGACAACAGTTTGACACTCACATACATATAACACTCTATGAGACTATCTTAAATGAGTCACTGGTAAATTTTCAAATATCAATATGTATTAAGTACTTTTCATTAATATATATGTGTCCTGATTCAAATACAAAGTGAACCAGGAATCACAATCAATTTTAATTACAAGTTATATGTACAGAATTTATCAATATGAATCTTGTAGTGACATATTTTATTAATATTATCTTATGTGTGTCAGTTGTGTAGTGGTACTATGAGGTAATACTGGTTTTATTTCAAACTATGTTGGTATTTGTCATCATGACTTCAAGTGTTTGTTTCTGTTGGAACTAGTATTGGAGATGTTCTCAGTTCCTGGCATTAAAACAATTAATTTCCCCTCTTATTTTTTTTACAATGTCAGTTTAAGATGGGGTTACATAATGTTGAGCTCTGCTGGCCACATAGTCTTATCTTTCGTGATGTCGGCAGGAAAAGTCTCCTCTGCTCGATTGCTCCCCTGTGTTCTGGAGACACCTCACTGTTTGCTATATGGACCAAGGAGTATGCTGTCCGCCTCTGGATTCAGCAAAGCTCTGACCAGGTGCTGCTTCAATAACTTTTGGACCACGGTCCCTGAAACAAGAAGGTTGTACCTCCTACTTCAGAACTAATTTATACTCTATTTCTACACTGAGCACAATACATAACAAACACTGAGTTCAGAGCGGTAGGCCAACTGCTATCTTCATCTGAAACAATTTTCACCAGTATATTCCTCCCTAATGGTTATTACGCCTCTGCAATTCCAGCATTATGTCTTTCTAGTCAATAATATAGGTGTCAGTGTACTGTTTGGCAATTCCATGTAGTTTTACTTTCCTCCGACACCTTCTGTTCAGGCTGGAGCATTATATAGGCTTTACCTCATGTTCGCTACTGAACCACACATATATACAGACATAAATTATCAATTTACATTCAATATTCATTAAAAGATATCAAATATTTCAAGCTTACCACAATTCATGGAAATAATACAGAATTACGTTGACTGGCACTGAATATAACACAATTTCGATCTGCCGATGTCCCAGGCTTTTATTTAGAAAAATATGCACTGGCGCTCAACGCACTGATTCTGTAGTAAGTTTATTTGCAAATGTGGTGTTGACCTGACGCCTCTAATTGACTATATTGGCAGGTCTAACCAATCATGCCATGTTTACACAGCTTTTCAAAAAAGTACTCCTACTCACGTTTCCCCTAACAACAAAGAAGTAGTATTTATAGTCCGACTAATCGTGTTTAGCCTTACATTTATTTTCCGCCAATCAAATAGGAGGTAACATGTCAGCCTATTTCCCGTACAATGGTGGAGTGAAAATCTGCCACTGAGCGATTCTGATTTGGGTGTTGTCTGACATCCCTCACTATTTCTTTTGGCTATAATTTGGTAATTCCTAGACTATTTGCGTAACGTTTAACATATTTTTTGTCAGCAAGTCCTAAGGAACCCAAATATACAAATTTAAAGGAGCTAAGGGGCTGCGTTCAAAATATGCACTTTCTTCTACCTCCTGTTTACTTCGAAAACGATGTGGTGTCTGGGTACTGTAATGTTTTCAAACGTAAACCAGTATAATGTCATATTTCCTAATAAGCGTTTTTCAGGATTTTAAAACCTAACTCTGGTATGGGTAGTGTTTTTATCACTGTCGATTTGAAAAAAGCTAGTGCATGTGGCCTTACACGCGTGATGGCAGCAATTGTGTATCGCGCGACGCGTGTTTAGTGTTGCATGTGTTCCTCCGATCAGCCCTCCCTTCTTTCTATCCTAAGTCCATCTGTCCGTTCGTTTATGGTAACGTAGTGTAATTAATGCTAGTATTAATTTAGGTCATTAATCAGCTTGCGTATCTCAAGGTTTTTCTTAGAAAGGCAGTACACGTTTTATTGAAGCAAGCGTGTAATGATGCAGTAGGCTTTTACTATCAACGTGAAACGTTACAATTTGCAGACGAAGTAGACAACAAGGGGGATTTCGAGTACAGTCATTGTGACAGCACTGTTCTTTACCATTCTTCTTTCCTTTTATTGAAGTTATTTGTTAGGCTTTACATTTACGTTTTAATTTATATATGTGGATTAGAATTTCTCACGACAGAAACTGATACTAATTGATAACAACTGGGTGAGATGTGTTACGTTGCTCAGAGAGATCTGACTCAATCTGTGTAATGTTGTTTGTGGTGTTGTGTGTAAGAGTGGCGCAGTAAATAGAGTACTGACACATGGCACAAATTTTGTTTCAGAGTTTCTGATCTGGCACTACGATTGTGCCAGATACTCTTGTAGAAGTACAAGAGCGGGTGTCTGTGCAGCCTAACATTTTACTCCAGCTACTGAGAGGAGTGGGCCACAAGAATTCTGTACTACATCATTACAGGCCAGTAAAGTGCAAACCTGGCCTGCTGGAGATTCATAAACTATTTCCACCCTCAATAAAGAAATAAATCTTGTTATATAAATATTAACATCAGTCCATATGTCAAGGACTATGAACTTTGTAACCATAGATTGTGCATGATGACGCCACCCCAACTAACCATCCAGTGCTAGTTTTCCCAAGACAGTGTAGATATTATTAATATTAACCATTGTAATAATATACCTATGTACAAAAGTTATATTTGATTATGCAATATATATATATATGCATTTCATTGATAAATACCTATCATTTCATATGTTCTGACCAAAAGAAACAATTGGTTCAGGACTAATAAATTAAAAAAATTTTAAACTTAAACTTTAACAGCCAGTGTTAGTTCAGTGTATTATAGAGTTTATTATTATTATTAGACTTATTAATTACATGTGTGTGTCTGTGTATTTTATTACCTACACATTACATTTCAGTACCCTAGACTTTTAACGTAGCTAACACTCATTATAGGAGAATAGGTCTGTTTGAGGTCGTAAGTGGTAGCAGAAAGGCCTCCTGTAACTCCCATAAACTTTTATCTCAGGAGCCTTCACAGCTGACCTCATCCAGTACACTAGGTAACATATCAACCATTCAATAACAGCAAAAACCACTACAATGCGTACGGGTCTGACTAACACACAAAGTTAAGTTTTCTTGTTGTTTATTATCACTAAATGTTCACAACATCAAATACCCAAAAAGATAGCAAGAAAAATCATTTACACATATAGAAGAAGTAAAGAAACATGGTGCGCCTTCACCGTATAAGAAAAATAACCCAAAGAAAATATTTACCCAAAGGTTGAAGGTTAGCACTAGATTTACAGAATACAGTATTGGTACAATATAAGACCCAGTCAAGTAAACAACATCAACAACCTAATTAAATAATATTTACCAGCAACAGAAAAATTATCACACGCTCTCTCACTCGCGTGGCCACTTCTCACTTTCTTATTCTTCTTCTTCTTTGATCCTTAGCCGCCGACCGTCAAAGCAGTCAGTGGCCATCACGCCTAGTGGCGTCTTGTAGGGCAACAACAAATTGATTCCACTTTGCTCGGTCGGCGGCCATCCTTCGTACAGTGCCCCAACTCTGGTTCATTCTTTGCATCTCAGCCTCCACAGTCCTTCGCCAGGTTGTTTTTGATCGGCCTCTCTTTCGTTTTCCTTCAGGGGTCCATAGCATAGCTGTTCTTGTGATGGCATCGGGGTCTCTTCTGAGGACATGGCCAACCCAGCTCCAGTGTCTGCCAGCTATGATGGTGTGCATGTCCTCTTGCTTGCTCCGAGCAAGCAGATCTTGGCTGGCGATGGCATTCGGCCAAAAGATTCGGTGAATTTTTCCCAGGTATGTTGTGTGAAAAGAGGACAATTTCGACATTTCCTTCTTTGTAACTCTCCATTTTTTAGCTATGTGCCGTCCATTTTTCAGTTATGTACCATCTACCAAAACAGCCAGAAATCAGCTGAGAAACAAGGTGAAACGGTTACTCCTCCATAAAACTGTTCTGTAATCCCACAGGGTAAAAGGTGCAGAAGTAGACAACAAAAAAACACATGGAGAAGAATGCTGGAGACAGAAATGAGGATGACAAAGAAGATATGGAAAGACCTGAAGCTGATGGCACGGGACAGGAAGACTTGGAATAAGTTTACTGAAGGCCTTTGCTTGTATGGTAAGTAAAAGGGGATGATGATGATGTGTGCAACGCAGAGTATTACAATTAGCAAATTATTCAGTTTCAACTTCTGTGAACACACGCAGACAGACATAATAAATTATGACTTTTAAAAAATTGTTTTTGTTTGAACACATGCATAAACAAGTACAGAAAAAAATCAACGTTGTTTGAAACCGAACATTTCTTTCCATTTTATATTAGCTGACAAAAATAAGTACTGGAAAACACAGTGTGCTCAAATTGCACTGTTCAGCAGGATTTACTAGTAATCGCATACGTGTGTACAAAACGTGAGAATGTTTTGACAAGAGGAGTGGTTTAGCACACTCAGCTAGCACGGTATATTAATTGAATAAAACAAAACAGGCGACATATAGAGTAAAAAACACAAGAGCAGTTGCTGGACAGTATACTAATATTCGGGACCGAAGACGCAGCAAAAGTGATGAATGCAGTCAGCGACCCATAGCTTGACTGCTTGCGTCAGGGCCAGCGAAGCACCGCTGACCAAGATTCTACTCCACCTCCAAGTGGTGGTCCTGGAAACAGGCTGCATCACTGCAGTCTGGCTGAGAGAGTAGGGATCAAAGAGGGAAGGCAAACCCGGTCCAAAAAAATGCCGTGCTGAAGTCTGATGAGTCGGCCGAAAGGCGCAAATATCGCAGTTCCGCTGTAAACGGACACAACGCCATGCCTGTCATGGAATATTCTAATCCACATATATAAATTATTAGGTAAATATGAAGCCTAACAAATAAAATTAATAAAGAGAAGAGCAATGGTAAAATGACAGTGCTGTCACAAGGAATGTACTCGAAATCCCCCTTGTTTTCTGCTTCGTCTGCAAATTGTAACGCTTTCACGTTGATAGTCAAGCTTACTGTATTATTACCCGCCTTCTTCAATGAAACGTGTGCTGTATTTCTTGGAAAAGCATTGAGACGTACTGCGTAATGACCTAAATTAACCCTAACATTAATTATACTGCGTTACCAAAACGAACGAACAGATGGACTAAAGGGATAAAAAGAGAAGGGAGAGGCAGAAAGCCGAACACTAAACCCGCTTCGCGCGATACACAATTACTACCATCACGCGTGTAAGTCTACATGCACTAATTTTTTTTTCAGACGGACAGTGATAAAATACACTACCCTTTCCCAGAGTTAGGTTTATAAATCATAACAGACTCTTATTAGAAAAGACAACATTATATGGGTTTACGTTTGAACACATAACAGTACCCAGACAGCACATCTTCTAAACAGGAGATAGAAGAAATTGCATATTTTGAACGCAGCCACGTAGCTCCTTTAAATTAGTATTTTTGGGTTCCTTAGGGTTTGCTGACAAATAATATGTAAAACGTTACGCAAATAGTCCAGGAATTAATAAATTATACCCAAAATAAAATATTGGGGGTGCCTGACAGCATAAAATCATTTCTGCTCATAAAATTTTTTTTTATAACGTGTTTGAAAAAACCTTACGTTACATAAATAGCCTACCATGTAAACTCCAAATTGATTGGAGCGCAACAAATGAAAGCCTAACCACGATTGGTCGGGCTATAAATACTATCTTGGTTGTTAGGGGAAACGGGAAAAGATAACATTTTTTTCAAACACTTGTCGAAACGTGGCTCATTGGCCAGTCTCGCTGATATACACACTTGGGAGCGTTAGTTCGAGACCACTAATTCAAATAAGCTTGATAAAGCGACAGTACGTTGAAGCCAGCTCACATTTTTGCTAAAATAAAAGCCTGGAACATAGGCAGAACGGAATTTGTGCCAGTTTGTGCCAGAATTCATTGCTAATCAACGTATCTGTGTTTATTTCCATGAAATTGTGGGACAGTGGTCTTGATGGTAGTGAGCAGTACCTGGGCAGAGATTTGCTGAATCCAGTGTCGGACAGCATACTCCTTGGTCCTTTTAGCTATCAGTGAGGTATCTCCAGAGCCCAGAAGAGAATTCGAGCAGAGGAGTCCTCTCCTGCCGCCATCACTAAAGATAAGCAGAGTTGGCCAGCTGAGCTCAACATTATGTCCCCTCATCTAGAAATAACTTTATAAAAATACCATTCAGAGGGGAATTTACTTGTCTTAAAATCAGGAACTGTGAACATCTCCAATACTGATCCCTAAAGACAAACTATTGAAGTCATGATGACAAATACCAACAGAGCTTGAACAAAACAAAACCAGTATTACCTCATTTTACTACTACACAACTGACACACATAGAACATTTGTAATAATATATGTCACTACAATATTCATATTAAATACATTCTGTACATAACTTGTAATTTAAATTGATTGTGATTCCTGATTCCCTTGTAGTTGAATCAGGACACATATTCATTCATGCCAGTAATGAATACATATTGTTATTTGAAAGTTATCAGTGCCTCCTTTAAGATATTCTCATAGAGTGTTATATGTATGTGAGTGTCACAGTGTTGTCAAGAGTAGTGGATTACATTAAATTGTTTATCTGTCTGTTGTTGTGACTTACACTTCTTCATACACATACCCTAGACACATAACGTAGCATCACACTATTCCAGAATAATTCTGACTGAGATAAAGAGATATGTGGTAGCAAGTAAGGTTATCTATAATACACTACTTTTAATAGATATAGATACCTTCACAGCTGATCTCAGTCAGTACACTAAGTCCCCTATAAATATTTATAACATCCCACTTCACCACATATATTGGGGTCTCGCTCTTGGGATTTTGAATCTTTAACTATTAAAAATATTGGGGGTAATTCACTTCAGGGAATATAAGAATTAAAAGGTATCCTTGGGTGGAATTAAATAAGGTTGAGCTCACGGTGCCTGTTTTGTCCATTAGAGATTGAATTGTTGGTTAGACATTGTATTAAGTTACATGATAGACAATGGCGGACCTGGC
Source organism: Oreohelix idahoensis (assembly GCA_024509875.1). Taxonomy (NCBI): domain Eukaryota; kingdom Metazoa; phylum Mollusca; class Gastropoda; order Stylommatophora; family Oreohelicidae; genus Oreohelix; species Oreohelix idahoensis. The sequence continues at coordinate 405,177 of JAMPIV010020381.1, forward strand.
CAAATTTCGATCTGCTGCGGTTCAGACTGCAAAAGAGTTAGGATTAGATGGGCAAGTTATGGTTGCCTATGTCACAACGGAATGTGACAAATTTATTGAACGCGAAGAAAGAAGATTAGAAAAAAGAAGCCGAAAGAAGGTTAGAGGCTGAAAGGGAAATTAAGAAGTTACAATTTGAAGCTGAGGCTGAGACTAAGAGGTTGCAAGCTGAGGCTGAGACTAAGAGGTTGCAGATTGAGGCTGAGGCTAAGAAATTGGAGGCAGAAAGAGAAGACAAGAGATTAGCTGCAGAAAGAGAAGAAAGAAAATTAGCTGCAGAAAGGGAAGCAGAAGATAAAAGATTACAAAGGGAACATGAGTTACGACTAAGGGAGTTTGAGTTTCAAGGCCATGCTCCTGAAAATGGTGCCAGTCCCTTTGCCTCTGATGCTACGGTTACTCAGGGAGCCTCAATCTCAGCTATGAATTTTCATTTAGATCATTTTGTTGAGAAAGACGATGATATTGAGAGCTATATAAATAGGTACGAACTATTAGCTACCACGTATGGGTTAGAGAGAGAAAGGTGGAGCTTAAAGTTATCTCAGGGACTTCGTGGGGCAGCTTATGAAGTTTTTGCAAAAATGAGCAGAGGTGATCAGGAAAATTATGACATGCTAAAGCAGGCTCTTTTGTTAAGGTATGAAAAGAATGCAGAATTCTATAGAAAAAAATTTAGGAATGCTAAACTACTGTCAGGTGAAACCTATCACCAGTTCTCTGCCCGAATAGAGACATACTTGGAGAAATGGACTTCTCTGGGGAAAACCCAAGATCTTAAGGAAATGGTCCTTATAGAGCAATTAAGAGAGTCCATGGCTCCAGACCTGAGAAAGTTTCTCATGGAACAAGGTGCAGAGAGGCTGGATGAGTTGCTAAATGTTGCTGAAAGGTATCAAGCAGCTCAAGCAGAGGTAACAGGTAATAAAAAGAAACAGGTGGACAACTTTAGGGCACCACAGAACTTTAATAAATTTGATCCTAAGGATCAAAATAAAGGTAAGCACCAATTTGATAGGCCACGGTATGACAATAAAAATAAATTCCCACAATTCGATGAAAGGAAATATGATGAAAGAAAATCTTTCAACCAAGGAAAAAGGTGGTGTAAAAATTGTCAGATGGACAATCATGACACTGACCGTTGCAGAAGGAAACCTGTGTATATGGCAACCCTTCAGGTCAGGTCGACCTCAAGACAGGAGGAGGATATTATGTTAGATACCACTCCAGAAGAGATGAGGAAGGCACAGGCTGGGGATAAAACACTCAAGCCTTGTTTCAGAAAATTGTCAACTTGTCATACAACTCCAGGCAAGGGAGATTTTACATGAAAAACAAGTTGATGTATAGGAAGACTGGAACTAGATCCCATGGTCACGGACAGCTGGTTCTTCCAAAAAGATACAGGACAGACTTAATAAGGAGCCTACATGTGAAACCAGATGGGGACCATGAGAAGATAGGTACCATCATTCAAAAGGTGGCTCACAATTATTATTGGCCCAAAGCAAGATGGGACATTGAAAATTTTGTAGAAAGGTGTAGCATAGCACATGAGGGAACACCCACAAGTGGGAACATGGATCAGGACCTGGACACGCCACGGGGCAAAATCAGGCCTGACAATAAAAGGAAAAATAGATTTGATAAAGTGGACCAAATGGAATGGGAAGCCCCTTTTCACGGACAAGCTTCACTTAACTGTTTTACAATGGCCACTATGCGGAGAGTGCAAAAAGATGTCTTACCCCAGGATAAGCCGACAATCCCTCAATCGGACTTAAACAAACTGGAGGAAGAATATGTAGAGAGGAAATCTCTCATCAAGAATTTTAAGAGGGGAGAAAGCCCCAAAAGAATTGGTAGCGGTCGTTTTGTGAATGATAATTCTGGGAGGAAAAATCATCACTATAAAGCTTCAAGTGGAAGAGACCATACCGGTGCATGGACAAATAGGTCCACACAATTAAAGGTCCATATGTAGCTTTGTTAAGAACGTGGACTGATGAAAAGGCAGAGGAAAACATTACATCTTCATACCAATATGTGAATGAGCTGACCACTCGGTTAAAAACTGGCTGGAAACTTGCCAATGAAAATTTGAAACAAGCCAGGAAGAAACATGCTGCCTATTATAACAGGAAGGCGAAAGACAGAAATTTGGCTGTGGGAGAGAAGGTACTGCTTCTTTTGCCCGGGAGTCAGAATAAGTTACAAATTGGATGGCAGGGTCCATATACAGTTCTAGAGAAGGTGTCTAGAACAAATTATAAGATAGATAAGAAGGGGAAAGAAAAAATCTATCATGTGAATCTCCTGAAGAAATATTTGGAAAGAGAACATCAGGAAGAGACACACTTGTTGACCTTGTCCATCGCCATGGAGATGAAAAAGGAACCACTTTCATCATTTGAATATCCATTACACCCCTGTGAGACAGCAGCACAGGTGAAAATCAGTACACATTTAACGAAAACTCAGAAAGAGAGAGTGCAACAGGTTCTAAATAATCATGCAGAGGTGTTAACAGACCGACCAGGGCATACAAACCTATTGGAATATGATATGAAACTCATAGACTCCACACCTGTCTGTATGAAACCATATTCGATTCCGTTTGCTAAGGAAAAAGCTTTGAAGGAAGAGATAGACTATCTATTGAAAGAAGGAATTATTTCGCACAGTGAGTCTTCGTATAGTTCCGGTGTTGTACTCTTAAGGAAGCCCTCTGGAGAACATAGACTCTGTATAGATTACAGGAGACTGAACGCTATTACAGAAGGACAGGTGGATCCATTGCCGGATACAAATCAGCTGTTTGCCAGACTAAATAAAGCTAAATATTTCTCAAAAGTGGATCTGAGTAAAGGATACTATCAGATTCCAGTAAAGCCTGAGGTTAGACCATACCTAGCTTTCAGTACCTCAGAAGGACACTATGAGTTTAATAGATTGCCATTTGGATTGAAGAATGCGCCTAGTGTCTTCTCTAGAATGATGAGAAAATTATTGGATCCTCTGAATAATCCCTGTATAACAAATTTTATGGATGATATCCTTATAGCAACAGAAACATTTGAGGAACACATTGACTCTCTGAACATGCTGTTTGATCGACTTAGGGAGGCAAATTTAACAGCCCGACCAACCAAATGTTGCGTTGGATGTAAAGAATTGGAATTTTTGGGACACACAGTTTATCAGGGAAACATGACCCCTGACCCAAAGAATTTAGAGAAACTACAAAAAGCCCCGAGACCACAAACCAAGAAGGACGTGAGATCCTTTGTCTCATTATGTGGTTTCTACCAGAAGTATATCAAAAACTTTAATTCCATATGTGCACCTTTAACGGAATTGACACGTAAAGGACTTCCAGATCGCATTACATGGACACCACAATGTGAAATGACTTACCAAGAATTGAAGGAAAAGCTCACAAGTAAACCCATTTTGAAATTACCTGACTTAAGTCAAGAATTCATAGTAAGGACGGATGCAAGTAATATTGGGCTAGGTGCAACTTTACTACAGAAATCAGATGCATTGGATGGGGAATTAAGCCCAGTGGCATATGCTAGCAGAAAGTTGAATAAAGCTGAAATCAACTACTCAACTAGCGAAAAAGAATGTCTTGCAGTAATATGGGCAATAAAGAAATTCAATATTTATCTATATGGGAAGGCATTTAAGTTGCAAACTGACCACAAACCTTTATCGTTTTTAGCACAGGCTAAGCATGAGAACTCTAGGTTACTCCGATGGTCTTTGCTTCTGGCTCCATATAATTTTAGCATTGAATATATATCTGGAAAAACCAATCTGGGAGCGGATTTTTTAAGCCGCCATCCGTGTGATGAGAATCACCGTAAACCCCAGAAATAATAATAAATTTCTCTATGTGTATATAGAATAAAGGACTGACATATAATGTCTGTTTTAAGAGGGGAGGTGTCATGAAATATTCTAATCCACATATATAAATTATTAGGTAAATATGAAGCCTAACAAATAAAATTAATAAAGAGAAGAGCAATGGTAAAATGACAGTGCTGTCACAAAGAATGTACTCGAAATCCCCCTTGTTTTCTGCTTCGTCTGCAAATTGTAACGCTTTCACGTTGATAGTAAAGCTTACTGTATTATTACCCGCCTTCTTCAATGAAACGTGTGCTGTATTTCTTGGAAAAGCATTGAGACGTACTGCGTAATGACCTAAATTAACCCTAACATTAATTATACTGCGTTACCAAAACGAACGAACAGATGGACTAAAGGGATAAAAAGAGAAGGGAGAGGCAGAAAGCCGAACACTAAACCCGCTTCGCGCGATACACAATTACTACCATCACGCGTGTAAGTCTACATGCACTAATTTTTTTTCAGACGGACAGTGATAAAATACACTACCCTTTCCCAGAGTTAGGTTTATAAATCATAACAGACTCTTATTAGAAAAGACAACATTATATGGGTTTACGTTTGAACACATAACAGTACCCAGACAGCACATCTTCTAAACAGGAGATAGAAGAAATTGCATATTTTGAACGCAGCCACGTAGCTCCTTTAAATTAGTAATTTTGGGTTCCTTAGGGTTTGCTGACAAATAATATGTAAAACGTTACGCAAATAGTCCAGGAATTAATAAATTATACCCAAAATAAAATATTGGGGGTGCCTGACAGCATAAAATCATTTCTGCTCATAAAATTTTTTTTATAACGTGTTTGAAAAAAAACCTTACGTTACATAAATAGCCTACCATGTAAACTCCAAATTGATTGGAGCGCAACAAATGAAAGCCTAACCACGATTGGTCGGGCTATAAATACTATCTTGGTTGTTAGGGGAAACGGGAAAAGGTAACATTTTTTCAAACACTTGTCGAAACGTGGCTCATTGGCCAGTCTCGCTGATATACACACTTGGGAGCGTTAGTTCGAGACCACTAATTCAAATAAGCTTGATAAAGCGACAGTACGTTGAAGCCAGCTCACATTTTTGCTAAAATAAAAGCCTGGAACATAGGCAGAACGGAATTTGTGCCAGTTTGTGCCAGAATTCATTGCTAATCAACGTATCTGTGTTTATTTCCATGAAATTGTGGGACAGTGGTCTTGATGGTAGTGAGCAGTACCTGGTCAGAGATTTGCTGAATCCAGTGTCGGACAGCATACTCCTTGGTCCTTTTAGCTATCAGTGAGGTATCTCCAGAGCCCAGAAGAGAATTCGAGCAGAGGAGTCCTCTCCTGCCGCCATCACTAAAGATAAGCAGAGTTGGCCAGCTGAGCTCAACATTATGTCCCCTCATCTAGAAATAACTTTATAAAAATACCATTCAGAGGGGAATTTACTTGTCTTAAAATCAGGAACTGTGAACATCTCCAATACTGATCCCTAAAGACAAACTATTGAAGTCATGATGACAAATACCAACAGAGCTTGAACAAAACAAAACCAGTATTACCTCATTTTACTACTACACAACTGACACACATAGAACATTTGTAATAATATATGTCACTACAATATTCATATTAAATACATTCTGTACATAACTTGTAATTTAAATTGATTGTGATTCCTGATTCCCTTGTAGTTGAATCAGGACACATATTCATTCATGCCAGTAATGAATACATATTGTTATTTGAAAGTTATCAGTGCCTCCTTTAAGATATTCTCATAGAGTGTTATATGTATGTGAGTGTCACAGTGTTGTCAAGAGTAGTGGATTACATTAAATTGTTTATCTGTCTGTTGTTGTGACTTACACTTCTTCATACACATACCCTAGACACATAACGTAGCATCACACTATTCCAGAATAATTCTGACTGAGATAAAGAGATATGTGGTAGCAAGTAAGGTTATCTATAATACACTACTTTTAATAGATATAGATACCTTCACAGCTGATCTCAGTCAGTACACTAAGTCCCCTATAAATATTTATAACATCCCACTTCACCACAATGCCCAACTTCATGTTAGTCGCCTTGTGTGACATGAGATTCAACTAATTTTACATGAAAGAAATCAACAAAAGAACTGATGGTGTTCATCAGGGACCCACAGTTAATCAGAGTCATCATCCATTACGCTGAAGAACACATGGCGAACATACAATAGCCGGACTAACGAAATGAATACACCAAATACTGAAATATACTGAAGTATGGTGAATGGAAATATCCGCAATGGTGGCTCAGTTCTCCAGGAAGCAGCGCAAAAGAAATTGATGAATAATTTTGAAAGAATAACATAAACGCTTACATTAATATTATTCTGCATCAAGTACCATGCCTTTTGGCGTGGGTGATCATGTCTCCTCACAACATCATGCCCCCAGTGTAGTTTATCAATTACGTTGTTGAATTCTTTTCATGCCATAATGTCAAAATGTTCCGAATCTTCTCTCTACGCGTAAACACACAAAAGCATTTGTTATCACTGCATTTCTTGCAACCAAGCAGGCATAACAAAAAACACAAAACACTACAAATTTTCCTTTGCGCTCCGTACGGAGCATGCAGCTATCACTGCAGCTGTTCCTCCATGCAGGAAGCCTGCATCAAACATTCACACTCTTTTGTAGTGGTGGTTTTTGTAGCAATAGTTTTACACGATGAGGCTGCCAGCTAAATGCACAACCTAGTATTAGTCGCCTTGTACGACATGCTTGAGGGAACAGTGGACATATTTTTTTCTCTGTCTCATTAGAGACCCACGAGGATTGCACGTGCAGCAAAACAATATTACATGCAATCTTCTTTTCAGCAACAACAAATAGTACATACAGAACCATCTAGAGACAGGCATATAGGCAAACAAAGAAAAGGACAGACAGAGAGAATGAGACTGGGGAAGGAAAAAAAAGAAAATATGGAAAGACAAGCGCAGAGAGAGAGAGAGAGAGTGTGAGAGAGAGAGAGAGAGGGGGGGGGTTTGGGGGCAGAAAAACAAATAATACATCGAAGGAACCAGTCTGGCAAAAAATGAAAGAAAAGAAGAGAGATAAAGTGTAATTGAGAGAAAGAGAAAGATGCATTAATTAAGACCCTAAAGAAAAAAAAGGTAGAGAAGGCGAAAGACGTAGAGGAAGAACAGATAAGACAAAAATAAAAAGGAGAAAGACACATGAAAAGAATGACAGACAGAGAAAGTTAAAATATAGAAAAAAAAAGAGAGACAGGTTTAATTAGAGTGATAAGTGCCTTCTTTCACTCATTGGTTGCCTTTCGGCGCCACCTGGAGCATTTTCTTTCAACAAATACATGCAAGTATTTCTGTCTTCTACTTGCTTTTCATAACTAGTTCAAATCTTTGGTCATATATATTCGCACGACTAAATGCGTTAATTGACGTGTTCCCCTACTGGGGCTTTTTGTGCGTGAGTACACAGTTTCTAGTGCTTGAAACATCTCGAGTAGCCTCACCTTTGTTTACCCATCTGTTTGTTTCATATATTTTTGTATTCACTGTTTGTTTTCAGCGAACCCATTTCAGAACACGCGACGTTTTGTGAAGAATATTTTGCCAGATGGTAACAAAAGATGGCTTTTGTGAACTTGGCCTGTTTCACGGTGTTTTATCTGGCATAAGTACATCTATTTATAGATGTTGGCGCGAACTTAGACAGCTACTATGCAAATTAAAAAGTCGCTTGATTTAAAGGCATCTGAGCACAATCTCATTAAATCGGCTAAAACAAGTGTTGAATTGGCAAAACGAACCAATAAATATCCTTAATTATATAAACAATTCACCGCAACTGTAAATTAGAGAAACGAAAAAAAAGAAAGAAAAGTAAATTGGTACTCTGTTTAAGAACAACCTGTAGTCTTCCGTATGTGTTGTTTAACTAGGGCTGCTGATCTTCTCGCTCTTTGGCAGCCAATACCAAGTTGAAGACTCCTTGGTATTATCTACACTGTAGATCTAGGCTTTTCCTGTGGCTTTTCTGCCATTCCGAAACATGTTGATATAATTATTCCTGGCTTTTTCCACTTCTTCGAATGCATGTCTTCAATTCGGTATATGTGTGTCTGTGCAATTCTGTGTCTATGTGTGTTTATTTGTGTAAATGCTTGCCCTTGTACATATGTATGTGTCTCTGTGCATATGTATACGAGTGTATGTATAGATGTGAGTTAAGTTGCATGTATATGGTTACAATATGCATTCATGCACATATATATGCAAAGTGTTACTATGTACGTAAACGTTTGCATATGCATGTTTTGATTGTTGTATGCCAGCATGTGGAAATATATAACCGAAGATGCACACAGACAACTAAATAGAGAGACATGGTGACAGGTGGATTTGTAGATAAACAGTAAATCAGACAGAAGGTGAGACAGACAGATAGAAGAGACACATAAAAAAGATGAAAAATGCAACATAAACTCATTAATAATGAGTGTGCTATCAGACAAATATAACAGAATATTAATAAGACGTATGTTAGCAAGCAAATATAATAGAACGTTTATAAGAGGTGTAAAATGTAAAGGATCCCGTTACACGCCTACTGGGGCATATTTGGAATATGGTTTTTGGCCCATATTTTCTTGACCATCGGCACACTAGGGGTGATGTTGTCAGCATCACGCCGGCCGCCTTAACCTTCCTATAGCTGCTCTGGTACCCAATTCATGAGGCTGGGTCGACCCCGGAGCCGTTAGCGGTCTAAAAAAATCCCACCTCAACTGGGGATCGAACCATGGACCACTGAGATAGGAAGCCAGTGCACTAACCACTGTGCCACCGCGGCTCCCTTATACGAAGTGTGACAGCAGAAAAATATAACAGGACATATTAATAAAATGCGTGCTAGGTGGAAAATATAATAGAACACTAATAAGAAGTGTGTTAGCAGGACAGTCTAATAGAACATTAATAAGAAGTGTGCTAGCAGGACAATTTAATAGAACATTAATAAGAAGTGTGCTAGCAGGACAATTTAATAGAACATTAATAAGAAGTGTGCTAGCAGGACAATTTAATAGAACGTTAATACGAAGTGTGCTAGCAGGACCATTTAATAGAACATTAATAAGAAGTGTGCTAGCAGGACAATTTAATAGAACATTAATAAGAAGTGTGCTAGCAGGACAATATAATAGAACATTAATAAGAAGTGTGCTAGCAGGACAATTTAATAGAACGTTAATACGAAGTGTGCTAGCAGGACAATTTAATAGAACATTAATAAGAAGTGTGCTAGCAGGACAATATAATAGAACATTAATACGAAGTGTGCTAGCAGGACAATATAATAGAACATTAATAAGAAGTGTGCTAGCAGGACACATCTAACAGAATATTAAAAGGAAGTTTGATAGCAAGACAATAGTAGAAGGAAAGGGATCCTCTAACAACATGCTAACCAAGCAAACATTCATCACGCAACTATAACCGTCCTATGGAGCAGGGGTTCACCACTGTAGCTGGCCCTCTTACATGAAGCTCACAACAAAGCATTCATGCGCTCTTGCAGTAATGGTTTCTGCGGTGATTAATTGACGTGATGAGATTGCCAGCCGCACGCTCAACATCATATATGTCGCTCCTTACGACATGCCTAATGCAGCAGTTGCCCTATTATGTCTTTGTCTCTCTGCTTAGAAACCCCCAACACCCGGGAACTGCAACATTCACACAATAAAGCATACGTTCATCAAATACTTACAGAAAAACAGCGGATAAATCCAATCTAGTAGAGCTGGAATTGTGGAAGTTTTTACCGGTCCCATGAAAATCTGCAAAATAATTTAAAAAATATATGGTGTTATATTAATGTGCGTGTATTTATGTATATATAAGAGATGTAATAATATATATATATATATATAACAAGACCGAACGAACGAACTTTATTATCAAAGGGTTGCGAATTGGGCACGCAGGCACGTCTAACATTCTGCCCTTCCTATCTTTCGTCTGTAATACTGAATTCATTAATTCTCACACGCATTTTACAAATTAATTTCAAGTAATGCAACATTGTAAAAGAAAATAAATACAATGAGAAAGCTAGAACACACAATAAGAATACAAGAACACGCACTAAGAAAACGAGAAAACTTATTGAGAAACACAGAAAACATATTGAGAAAACAAGGACAAACGTTGAGAAATGAATCTAATTGCATTCCAAGCAAAGCTAAACGCGACTTCATGGCAGCTTTTTTTTTGCAAATTAAAAACCAACAGTCATAATTTGATACCCACGCCTCTAGCACTAAGTAGAGACCCACCTACAGAAAGTCAATATTGTTAACCAGCTCCAGTGATTACACAATCTAACCGATAAAGCAATAATCTACCGCTAAACTTGCCCAGCTGATAACATCAACCAGTGATAAATAAACCGACTGATAACACAAATCTACTGATAACAAAACCGGCTGATACAGGACCCAAGCGGTAAACGAACTAAAAGGTAACACATCTTCGTAAATTCCGAGATATTCTAATATTTAATTAAGTAATCCAAATTTAATTCATCCAAAATAGAAGGTAACGCCTGCGCGAATACATAGCCTCTGTTAACCAGGCCAGCCGTACATGCTCGTAGTGCCCCCTGCTTTTGCAAACACGACTCTGGTGAATGGCGAATAGCTGGCGCCAGGCAACTGGTTCCCCCGAGTCAATGGGGTGAAACAATAGACCATGGGGGGTTGACCTACAGAAAACCCTCGGAGGAGAATGCACCCCTGTTAGGTGCGGAAACATTGGGCCTATCGGCGAGTGGACATGACCCACATTCCCACCAAGGGCATGCCGAGGGAACTCAGCCTGGTAACAATCAGGGAGTAAACGTTCCAAAGAAAATCAGTGCATGAGAAGCATGATAGTCTTGATTGACAATCCACCTAGGAGAAGGAAAACTTCACACAAACACGGGTAGGAAACACTCGTTAGTCCTGAAAACTCGCTTTCCTAAGAGAGGCAACTCTGATGACAAACAACTGCTGTCTTGCAGGGAGGTCATGGACAACCACAAGGTTAGAGAAGCAGTCCCCAATAATTGCATACTGAATATGGATGCACTGGGCCGCAAGGCGCACAACATATTGCAACGCTAACCACCTTGACAGGCGAACGTGGAAGATGAAAAAGAAGTGAAGAGTAGAATAGCTCAGGCAAAAGTAGCTATCTATGAAATTGAGTACCGGTATATGAGGAGAACTGCCGTAAGACGGGTAAAATGGAGAAAAAAAAATATTTTTAAGATTTTTATTTTTTATTTATTTTTTATTTTATTTCTTTTTCTTTTTTTTTTTTTTCTTTTAATATGTATTACTTTTCCCCCCACTCGGTTTTCCAGTCCTTGTTTTCATTGTTCGTTATTTATAGTTTCAATGTACTATTCACTTCCGGTTTCCGGTTCAGTAGCGGCCATTTTCGCTCCGACATGTGGAGCTATCAGGGAGTATTTGTCTCTTATTCTTATAGTTTCACGTCCTCCACTTAATTCTCAGTTTCTTTCCCTTCAGTCTTTTGTTTGTCTGTCCCTGACGAAGGCCTTGTGGCCGCAACGTAGGTTTCCTTGTCCTTTCTTTAGTAAGACGTATTACTTTTTGTGTTGTTGTTTTCTTTTTCTATCTATGAAATGAAAAGTACGTTATGCAACAACTCTTTGTCAGTGGAAGTAAGCAAGAGAGTTCTTCAGCGTTACATTGACCCAATCCTGACAAACAGAAATGAATCGTGGACAATTAGGGAACCTAAGACGCGTCAACAGTGAGCAATGCAGTCAGCGACCCATAGCTAGACTGCTTGCGCCAGGGTCAGCGAAACACAGCTGACCAAGACCCTACTCCACCTTCAAGTGGTGGTCTTGTAAACAGGCTGCTTCACTGCAGTCTGGTTGAGAGGGTAAGGGATCGAAGTGGGAAGGCAAACCCGGTCGCAAAAAATGCCGTGCTGAAGTCGGCCAAAAGGCGCAAATATCGCAGCTTCGCTGTAAACGGACACAACGTAACCAATGTGCTATTCAGGACTAACGAAGAAGAAGAAAGAAGAAGTGGACAATTAGTAAACAAGTAGGGAAAGCACCAGAGGCCATAAAGATGTGGTTTTACAGAAGAATGTTAAAAATACCATGGACAGCTAAATAGAGTAATGAGGATGTCCTGAAAGAGACCACTGCGCAAAGGAAGCTTATTCCTTACGTTAGAAGGAAACAATCCACTTTCTTTAGACATCTTATGGGAAGAAGGAAGCTGGAATACATCGTGACAACAGGAAAGATAGAAGGAAAAAAATATAGAAGGCAAAATAGAGAGAGGATTCTGGACAATTTGATATAGTGGCATGGAAAGAAGTCACTAACAGAACTGATCAATAACACTGCAGACAGGAAGCTGTGAAGAGACATGATCACTTGATGATGATGATGAAATAGTGTGGAATTCTATAAACAAACTAAAAATAATTTTTCGCTAGAACATGGAATATTAACAAACCAACTGTGAGAATCTGCCTAAGGAAAATTCTCCAAATCTTTTGGCCGAATACCATCAGCAACCAAGAACTGCTTATTCGGAGTAACCAGGAGGACATGCACACTGTGACAAAACGTCTGAACATGCTCTTTTGTGTGATCTCTCACACCTTCAGCCCTCCGGCAGTATCCTTTCCTTCATTTATCTCATTCATCGCTTTTATTTGGCATAAATCATGCCTTTTCATTCGTTATTTTCACTATTTTGCTCTATGCTGGACATAGCATGGTGAAGTCTCTAACACGCCACTCCCCTATGGCAGTATTTGCTACGAAAGTATTTGCTATAGGGCTGTCTTTATCTTGTTTGCCACTCCTCAGACGTGTTTACGTTCCGCCAGCTGACCTGTGGTATTATCGTAACAATACCCAGTCGTCAGACCGGTCACCCGCTTATCGCATAATTCGTCTGACCACCTGTGGAAACGTGTCGGGCAAACATTTGACCCCATTGGAAAGCGGCTGATCGTGTTGACACAAGCTTGTATGAAGGAAGACAACACGGTCTGATCAGACATGTCTGGCGGAGGCACGCAGATAAAGGGGATAATTAGATAATCTGTCGGGGCAGACATCTGAGCGGAAGTCATTCCGCCAGAAACACAGGGTCACAATACTGTGATAGACAGAGGTGCGCCGGAAGTATTATGTAACTATTTGACATCACTGTTGTAAGAGGCCACGCGTGTATATTAAATTTAATATTTTAAAATACACGTGGGATGAGTAATGATAAACTTTCCCACCCAAACAGTGCTAGATAGATTTGATTGGTTCGCCAGAAGCTACAATTAATTGATTGGAACATTCAGCAGGAAACACAGCTGGGATTTGAAACTCAGGATTGTGAGATTTACTGTAGAAATCAGACACAGAACAGCACAGACTGCATCGCAGCGTCAACTAAACACCTCCTACAAGCCAGAGGAAAGAGGATAGGAGTTATCATTCCACAACTATAAGTGCCAGATCGAGTATTGGGCAACTTTGGAATTTACAAGTAAACCCGCCATTTTAATACAAGACTGGAAACTTGGGAATTTTATCACAAGGAGTCAGAGAGGAATTTTAACAAAAGTTTTCCCAGGCAGGATTCATAGAACACCAGCCGTCAGAGGAATTAATTCATATTTCCCAGACCAAGTCATAAGAGGAATTATACAAACAGTTTTCCCAGGCCAGGAATTTACAGAACCCCAGCCGTCAGAGGAATTAACTTATATTTCCAGACCTAAGTGATTCGAACAGCATCTAACTAAAGGGCTTGTGTCCATTCTAAATTTGTGCCAGGAGAAGGATGTATACACACAATTTTGGGGTAAGTGTAAATAAATTATTTACTAATGTAAATTTTACAGGTTTCTTGGTAAGTGGTTATATAGGGGCTGGCAACCTCAACATATGAAAATAGTATATTCATGAACCACTACAGCAAGAGCTGGTGATTATTTCTGACTAGTCGTGCGGGAAAACCCGACAGCAGAGCAACCCCAGACTTCGACTGGAGCAGTGATGAGTGATGATTACATCCCATGTGCCTAAAGTGTAACATATTATCTTGTGAGAATTATGTACCTTTTTTAATTGTAATTCAGGTAATTCATGCACTCCAGACGCAATTTCCTAGTTGACACCCAGAAGGATATTGGTGAATTTCCATCATATTCCCTGAGTTACATTGGGTGCTCGGGATTTTAATTCTTCTGAGAGGTTAACATTGGTGGGTGGGGTGCATGACCGTGGGCCTGTTAGTTTGCGGAGAAAAAATGTACTCAGCAGAAGGCATTTGTTTCTATCTGTCACAGTTTGTGGTTACAAGGCATCAGACTTAAGTACTGAAGTTCCTACGCCACTGGTGTGAGAGAAGAGTATCATCACCAACCACCTACAGTGGACGAATTATGCGGAGACGTGTACTCATCACCAAAAAGAAGTGACAGAAACCACAGCTGCAGGACTCATCTGGAGCTAAGTTGTGTGTAACAGGCTACAGCAGAAATACGGACATTATTAACGCCCTACCTAAACCTCAGTGAGGAAACCTTAATTTCAATTTTCACCCAATTTTTCATATTAGTTTTCCCATGTTAAAGACTAATTGACTATTAAATTTGTTGTATGTTATTTTAAACTAAACAATAATAGTTGATTCAGTTTATATGTACGAAAGCAAACGTATGAGCTAGTTGTTCTTGATAAATACGTATATATAAATATAGCCATAACTTATAAGAGGGCATTCGTTGGATTACTCCAACTGGGGGCTTGAACGGGCCAGAACCATTGCATAAACCCTTCACAAAAGGCAACGGACCAGATAATGAGTTAAAAAATTTGCTCAGCCCTTAAGCAGCGTTTGTTCTTGACTTCTGAGAATATCTTGTGAAGGCTCCCCTACGGTAGAAGCGCCATTCATCTTCTATCTACATCTTTGCCAAGAGTAATCTTGCGCGAAGATAGATACCTTGGACGACCTACTTTTAGATACTCTTGCGTTGTGACCATTAGTGGACTACTACTTCAAAGCAAGGGGAGGCAATCCCGTTACACACACGATCACAGCTGGCAGACGCTGGAGTAGGGTTGGCCACGTCCTCAGAAGGGACCCTGATACCATTACAAGAACAGCTATGCTATGTACCCCCGAAGGAAAGCGAAAGAGAGGCCGACCAAAAACAACATTGCGGAGAACTGTGGAAGCCGAGATGCAAAGAATGAACCAGAGTGGAGGCACTGTTCGAAGGATGGCCGCCGACCGAACAAAGTGGAACCAATTTGTTGCTGCCCTACAAGACGCCACCAGGCGTGATGACCACTGACTGCTTTGACGGTGGGCGGCTATGGATCAAAGAAGAAGAAGAACTGTTAGAAAGCCCCTGTAGTACCTAGGGTAATAGGGAAGTGGGGTTGTCTTTGATGAAACAAAGAAAGAATAAGTTTACTGCACACTCAGGCATGTCGTACAATCCGACTACAATGAGGTTGTAATGGGGTTTGGCAACCTTATCATGTTAAACAGAACGCCACAGAAACCACTACTGTAACGTGCAGGCTTCCAATAAAGATGGCAGCAGCAGTGGTAGCTCCGTGCTCCATTGGTAGCACACAGGAAAACGAATGAATGAACGAACTCTGATGAAAAAAGATACACATTATGACAATGAGGTTTAAAAAAAAAACAGCCGAGACTAATGTTAGTAAAAGCTTTCAATGTATAATTTTATTCTTACCACATCCATATAAGGTACCAGATGCAAGTATTATCTCAAGGTTAGTTAGAAAACATCGGATGGCAGATGCACTGCGACGCAAAGACCGTGGGATGAGTTGTGGGCGAGGAAAAAACAACCCACAGGTGTTGAGAAATATTAATTGTATAACAAAATACCTAGTTGTGCACGGAAAACATTATCTGTCAATAGTAAACACTAAAGGTACGTCACGAGAATTCTAGTCAAATATCAATACACGAAGCAGAAAAACATTGCAGCAAATATGAGTGTTTAAAATTAACAGCCTTGAGAAGTTAAACAACAAGGTCATGGAAAGATGTTGTAGATAAACAGCTTCAGAAACAAGTGTAACTATCAGCATCAAAACATCATCGTTTTAAACGATCATTTTTGTCATAATGTGACTACCCCGGAGGTTGACTATCTGATATCTTCACTTTACTGTCTCGTAAACTCTTCTAGAACACTACTCACGTTACTCTCGTGTCTCTTGTAAACTTTTCTAGAACACTACTCACTTAACTCTCTTTCAAACTCTTCTAGAACACTGCTCACTTTACTTTCGTGTCTCTTGTAAACTTTTCTAGAATACTGTTCACTCTACTCTCGTGTCTCTTGCAAACATATCTAGAACCCTACTCACTTACTCTCTTGTAAACATTTCTAGAACACTACTCACTTACTCTCTTGTAAACTATTTTAGAATAGTGCTCACTTTACTCTCGTGTCTCTTGTAAACTTTTCTAGAACACTACTTACTTAACACTCTTGTAAACTCTTCTAGAATAGTGCTCACTTTACTCTCTTGTCTTTTGTAAACTCTTCTAGAACACTACTCACTTAACTCTCTTGTAAACTTTTCTAGAACACTACTCACTTAACTCTCCTGTAAACTCTTCTAGAACACTACTCACTTAACTCTCTTGTAAACTCTTCTAGAACACTACTCACTTAACTCTCTTGTAAACTCTTCTAGAACACTACTCACTTAACTCTCCTGTAAACTCTTCTAGAACACTACTCACTTAACTCTCCTGTACACTCTTCTAGAACACTACTCACTTAACTCTCTTGTAAACTCTTCTAGAACACTAATCACTTAACTCTACTGTAAATTCTTCTAGAACTATCCCTTAACTCTCTTGTAAACTCTTCTGATCCGGATGACGCTATTGAATACTGGACAAAAAATTTTTATAATGTTTTTGACACGCACGTACCAGCTAAGGAAATTCGCGTCAAACGACAATTAAAATCTCCGTGGATCACGCAGGAAGTGTTGGAGGCTATGAGGCAGAGAGATCAAGCGCACAAAAATAAGGACCTCAACACATACAGGGTATACAGGAACAAAGTTCAATATTTAATTCGGAAAGAAAAGAAAAATCATTTTAGAAATATGGTTGAGAACAAATCAAATAGTAAGGAAATATGGAAGGCAATTAACACCTTAGCGAAAAAAACGTAATGCACCAGACTCATTCTCTTCCAACACTTCATTTACTTGCACCGACTTCAGCAATCACTTTCAAGCAGAAATAAACAGTCTGAAATCCACAATACCACCTTCCTATAGTGACTTAGACAAACTTTCAGCATTCTGTGAGAACAAATGTACAAACTCAGTTCCACCCGACATTCCTTTTATGACAGTTAATGAAGTGTATAACTATCTTATTGGCCTTAAGGATAATAGCTCATCAGGGCTTGACGGAATTAGTAATCGAATACTGCGTTACGCCGCACCAGCTATTAGTGATTCACTAACTTTTATATATAATCAATGTATTGCTAAAAGTTATTTTCCTTCGGCCTTTAAGATTGCCAAAGTATATCCTCTCTTCAAACCTGGCTCGTCAGATAACAGTAATCTTGGTAACTATAGACCAATTTCTCTTTTATCATCGCTTTCTAAACCACTAGAAAAACACATACATAAAGCAACACTACATTACCTAGTTAGCAATGACTTGCTAATTGACAGTCAGTCAGGGTTTCGACAAAAGCATTCATGCCACACAGCTCTAACTAAGATGATAGACAACTTGCACCTAAACATAAATAACGATAACATATGTGGAGCAATCTTTGTAGACTTTAGGAAAGCATTTGATATGTTAGATCACGCTGTTTTAATAAGAAAATTAGAAACAATGAAAGTTAACTTTAAACTAGTGACATTACTTAAATCATTCCTGTCCGACAGACAGCAAGTAGTGTGGTACAATAACTCCTTGTCAAGCCCAACTATTATTGACACTGGTGTTCCTCAGGGTTCTATTCTCGGCCCTCTACTTTTTTCCATTTACATAAATGACCTTCCACTACACATCGAGAACTCATCCTGCGACCTATTTGCCGATGACTGTACCATTTATACTAGTGATAAAAGTTGCAACACGCTATAAATATTATTACAAAGCGACACAGACAATCTTATTAAGTGGAGCAATGAAAACTGCATGCAAATAAATACAGTAGAACTCCATTTATCCGAACCCCAATTATCCGAACATCCAATTATCCGAACACTTTTTCCAGAAAAAAAAAAAAAAAAAAAAATCAGATGCCACAGTCACGTTAGACTAAAATTCTGAATCTTTTGATGCGGCAAACTTAAAATGTGTGCGAACAATTTGTAGAGAATGGGATGTCTAATGGTCGGTCGCTTACGTACAGGAAGTCAGTTAGATCATAAAGTCAGTTAATATCTGGTTTACCAATCCAGTGTACGTGTGCGTTCTAGGTAGAACACTGGCTAAACAGACAGTTCAACTTAAAATAATTGTGTCTGCTACTACAGCACAATAATTTTGGTGTACAAGTATTTCTCTGTGCGATATGGCATCTTCCAGTAGGCCTAAAGTATATAAAAGGAACCGCAATGTTTTGTCAATTGAAACGAAAACAGAAATTATCAAGAGACTAGGACAAGGTGAAACTGTGTCTTCACTTGCGAGGATTTTCAATGTTGGGAAAGCGACCGTCTCTGACATCAAAAGTAACAAGGATAAAATTATGAGTTTTGCATCGAAATTTGATAGTGAAAATCGGTCGAAGAAACGTAAAACCATGAGAAATGCGAAAGATGTGAAATTGGAAGAGGCTTTGTATATATGTTTTGTGCAAAGAAGAAGCAAAGGGGAACCTATCTCTGGTTCTCTGTTGTGTGAAAAGGCACTTCAGTTCAACAATCAACTTGACGGTCCTCCTGACTTTAAGGCTAGCCAGGGATGGTTAAGAAACTTTAAATCTCGTCATGGCATACGAGAATTGGAGATTCATGTGGAATCTTTATCTAGCGATGCAACTGCCGCTAAAAATTTTAAAGAAACATTCTTGGCTTTTTTGGAAGAAGAAGGTTATTCACTCGATGATGTGTATAATGCCGATGAGACTGGCTTATACTGGAAATCATTGCCTCAAAAATCACTTGCATCTCAGCGCGAAGCAGCTGCCCCTGGGTTTAAAAAGTGCAAAGAGAGAGTAACAATTTTGGTAGCCGCGAATGCCAGTGGAAGTCATCGTTTACCGGTGCTAATGATCGGCAAAGCCAAAAAACCACGTTGTTTAAAGAATGTGACATGTCTACCATTGTGTTACAAAGCACAGAAGAGTGCTTGGATGACTTACTTACTTACTTAGTCGTTCCCCTTCTACCGTGAGGTGTAGAGGTTTGGAAGAGAGAGCGCCAGACTATTCTATCGGCTGTCTTCCTCCTGGCCTGGTTCCATTCTAGTCCTCGGTCCTTCAAAGATTGTCTAATGTTGTCCTCCCAGCGCGCTCTGGGTCGTCCTCGGGGTCTGGATCCTTGGCTCTTTGTTTCCCATGCTTGTCGTGGTAGCCGATCTTCTCCCATTCTGCAGACATGGCCAAACCATCTT
Source organism: Oreohelix idahoensis (assembly GCA_024509875.1). NCBI lineage: Eukaryota > Metazoa > Mollusca > Gastropoda > Stylommatophora > Oreohelicidae > Oreohelix > Oreohelix idahoensis. Next base: position 424,856 of record JAMPIV010020381.1, read on the forward strand.
AGTTGGGACTGTTCTACTTGGGTCTGTAGGGGGTGGCATTTTAGGCCTTGACGTATCGTCTGGTTGCGTACCATGTCTCTTCTTGTTACTTCAACCACCTTCCTCAGATACCTCATTTCTGAGGTTTGGATCTGGCTTTTATGGGTTGTAGTCATTGCCCATGACTCGCATCCATATGTCAAGACTGGGACATAGGTGGAGCGGTATACAGCCATCTTCGTTTTCTTACCAACCTCTCTCTTGCTGAGGAATCCTCGATTTATGGCCTGAAAAAGTCTCCCAGCTGCTGCTTTTCGAGTGGCCAACTCTTCTTTGATGCCTCCCTTTCGGTCTATAATAGCTCCGAGGTATTTAAAGTGGTCAACCTGCTCCAGGACCTGTTCTCCCAGCTTAATCTGATGTCTTCTTTCTTCTCGTGATATCACCATGGATTTTGTTTTAGAGCTGCTTATGACCATCCCTCTCTTCTCCAGCTCTTCCTTCCAGCTTGCAGGTTGGATTGGAGATGTGCCTCTGATTTAGCAATCAGGGCAACATCATCAGCAAATGCCAGCTCCGAAATATAGACCTGTCTCATCTTCCAGTACCCCACTGAATACTTTCTTGTTCTCTCCTTACATGCCTTGATGACATCGTCCATAAGGAGTATGAAGAGGTAAGGTGATATCCTATCACCTTGTCTTACACCAGTGGGGGTCCTGAACTCTTCTGACTTATGGTTTGCTGTCCTCACATAATTTCTGCAAGACTTGTAGAAGCTCTGTATAGCATGAATCAGAGGTGCTGGAATATTCTTCCTTGCCAAACAGTCCCAAAGTGCTTGGATGAACAGTGAAATATTTCTTGATTGGTATACAAATCAGTTCATCCCAAATGTGAAGAGGTTGAGAGAACAAGAAAAGAAAACTGGAAAAGTAATTCTTCTACTGGACAATGCACCATCTCATCCAGAGACGGATACATTGAATGCAGTTGATGCAAATTTTAAAGTAATTTTTCTGACTCCCAATGTAACAGCACTGATTCAACCAATGAATAAGGGTGTTATAGCAAAGCTTAAAAGATGTACAAGAAGGAAGTCCTGCGTCGTTTATTGTTGGCTGAAGATGAAGAAAGTGTGGTGGCGTTTTCCAAAAAGCTTAATCTCAAAGACTGCTGCTATATGTTAGCTGATGCTTGGACCACCCTGTCACAAGATAATCTCAACAAGGCTTGGAATAGATTGCGTGGGAAAAAAGGAGGAAATGAAACTACTGCAGTGGACACAAATGATGATTGTATAAATGAAGTTGTGGAACTGTTTCAAGCAATGCCCGGATTTTCGGACTGTGACAAAGATGATGCACACATGTGGCTAGAAGATGATAATGATTCTGGTTTTCAGTTTTTGAATGACGAAGAAATTTTGTCTTTTGTGCAAGAAGAAAACCAAATACATGTAGTGACCGATGATGAAGACTCCTCAGAAGTACATGATGTACTTGTAGATTATGAAGAAAAACCAAAACGTCGACCAAGTCCTGAAGAGGCCTTTATAGCACTAGAAACTGCGATGGCTTGGTACAAGCTTCTGCTGTTGAAGAGAATGCGGGACTTAGAGCCAAAAGGAGACTATCCAGTTTGGTGCAAAAGAGGATTCCTCATTATTTTAAATAGTGGGCTACATCTGTGCAAGTACATATATACGTAAGTTGCGCCTGGTTTTGAATCGTTTGTAATGTTATTTTGAAAACATTTCTCTTTCTTAACAAAAATAATTAATACAAGTAGTACATGCACTGCAGTGTAATAAAAGATTTTGGTGATACAGTGATCTAATACAGTGTGGGTATTATTATTACAGTACAAGTATGTAAATATGTTTTATAGTGTATTTTCCTTGTGATGGTTAATTATTTTTAGAAATATGTGTACATGTACTCGATACATTATGTAATCCAATTATCCGAACATTTGATTATCCGAACGATGCTCGGTCCCATGGGGTTCGGATAAATGGAGTTCTACTGTATCACTAAAACAAAATGTATGATAATATCAACTAGACAAAAATTACAAAACTCGCCGAAAACAACACTTCAGCTCTACATTGGAACCTCTTTAATTGAAAATGTAAATGAATATAAAACACTAGGACTCATAATTGACCAACATTTAAGTTGGAATTCGCATGTACAAGCACTGACCAAACAAACGGCACAAAAAGTTTACCAGTTAGCTAAAATCAAACATTTCCTCGATGAGGAGACACGAAAAATGTTCTATACATCCCAGATACAAACACATCTAGACTATTGTTCCACAATTTGGGATGGCTGCACCATGTCCAACACTAAAAGACTCTATTCATTACAAAAACGTGCAGTGCGCCTAATTTCCGACAAAAAACCTCACACAGTGTGTAGACGCATATACATATCTTAACATATTACCACTAAGAAAGCGCCTTCTCTTCAACAAAGCCAAATTTATTCACAAAATCTTGTCACAGAATGCTCCAACGTATCTGTGGCCTATTTTCAAATACAGCGGAAGACGCAGTCAACGCTTAAATAAATTACACATGCCCAAGCCTAGGCTCGACTTATTCAAGAAAAGTTTAGCTTTTTCTGCTGCTCATCTGTGGAATACTCTTCCACACGACTTAAAAAATACTCTTAGTCCATATTCATTCAATCACAGACTTTTCAAATACATCATGAGTGCAGATTATATGCCACCCTAATTTCGTTATGTTCTTAAATAATTACATGACATCATATGTAGTTTTTAAAGTTAATTTTGTCCTGTTTAGTATAAATTATGATACGCATCTGTAAATCTGTGTAACTGTTATTGTACTGTTACAATGTTGGGATTTTATTTTATTGTACTTTTTTGTTATTTTATTATTTAAGTAACATTTAGGATACGTGTGAGAATAAATGGATTAACTATGGAAGAAGAGAGAAAGGAAGGGCAGAATGTTAGACGGGCCTGCGTGCCCAATTCTAAACCCTTTGAAAATAAAGTTCGTTCGTTCGTTCGTTCTATCTATCTATCTATCTATCTATCTATCTATCTATCTATCTATCTATCTATCTATCTATCTATCTATCTATCTATCTATCTATCTATCTATCTATCTATCTATCTATCTATCTATCTATCTATCTATATATCTATCTATCTATCTATCTATCTATCTATCTATCTATCTATCTATCTATCTATCTATCTATCTATCTATCTATCTATCTATCTATCTATCTATCTATCTATCTATCTATCTATCAATCTATCTATCTATCTATCTATCTATCTATCTATCTATCTATCTATCTATCTATCTATCTATCTATCTATCTATCTATCTATATATCTATCTATCTATCTATCTATCTATCTATTATTAATGTTTATTTTATTTTTACATTCATTATTATTATTATTATTCTTTTTTAATGTTAAAAACGTACTTTAATTATGATGATTATTGCAAATGTAATATTACTTTTATAATGATAAATGCCTTAATTATGCTTATAGTAAATGTGAGGATGAAAGGATATATTATATATGATGAGAGAGAGAGGAAGGGCAGAATGTCAGACGGGCCTGCGTGCCCAATTCTTAACCCTTTGAAAATAAAGTTCGTTCGTTCGTTCGTTCGTTCGTTCTTCTGTCGGCGTCTGTGGCCTAATGGATATGAACGCAGTTTCATAATGCAGATATACCAGGTTCGAAACCTGCTGCAGGCGGTTTGGTAGCAGATCGCTTTGTGTGGATTTTTAACAATGGTATAAGCGCAGTACCGTTCAGAAAGCAATGGCAAACTACTGAATGAAAAAAATTGCCTAGAAAAATCACAAACAGCTAATAAAAGCTGGGGTTGATTGCCACGTCCTGTAAAGGATAAGCAACTAACTTAAACTCTTCTAGAACACTACTCACTTAACTCTCCTGTAAACTCTTCTAGAACACTATTCACTTAACTCTCTTGTAAACTCTTCTAGAACACTACTCACTTAACTCTCCTGTAAACTCTTCTAGAACACTACTCACTTAACTCTCCTGTAAACTCTTCTAGAACACTACTCATTTAACTCTCTTGTAAACTCTTCTAGAACACTACTCACTTAACTCTCTTGTAAACTCTTCTAGAACACTAGTCACTTAACTCTCCTGTAAACTCTTCTAGAACACTACTCACTTAACTCTCCTGTAAACTCTTCTAGAACACTATTCACTTAACTCTCTTGTAAACTCTTCTAGAACACTACTCACTTAACTCTCCTGTAAACTCTTCTAGAATACTACTCACTTAACTCTCCTGTAAACTCTTCTAGAACACTACTCATTTAACTCTCTTGTAAACTCTTCTGGAACACTACTCACTTAACTCTCTTGTAAACTCTTCTAGAACACTACTCACTTAACTCTCCTGTAAACTCTTCTAGAACACTACTCACTTAACTCTCTTGTAAACTCTTCTAGAACACTACTCACTTAACTCTCCTGTAAACTCTTCTAGAACACTACTCACTTTACTCTCTTGTAAACTCTTCTAGAATTGTGCTCACTTAACTCTCTAGTCTTTTGTAAACTCTACTAGAAACCTTACTCATTTTACTTTCTTCTTTCTTGTTAATAGGGTCGGATTGGATTAGAGGTACGGTGTCCGCCTCGAGTTCTAGAGGTACCGGGTTCGATTCCTAGTTGAGAGAAAATAATTTATGGAAATTTGTTTCAGAACCAGTGGTCCTAATGATGTCATACTCCCCGCTGGTCTCCTGGGTAGTTTTTTTTTTTTTTTTGCGTACGCCCGCTATTAGTCGAGGCGAAATCTCAGGCTAGTTAGTATGTCTAACCTGAGACTGATTTTTACGTGAGTATCCCTTTTTTTTCTTGTACAGAGACAGGTGTCCCTCGCCATTCAGGCAGATACTCGCCGATCTCGGAGGTACCCATTAGAGCTGGGTCGGCTCAGGAGCCGCCAGTCCCTGGTCGACGACATTCCTTCAAATGTACTCGCCAGGGCTCGAGTTAATCCAGTCCAAATCCCGGTCGACGAAAAATCTTCAAATGTCTTCGCCCGGGTTTGATCCTTGGTCACCCGGTCGCCAGCGCAGTTTGGTAACCACTACACCAGCTTAACCCTGGCTTAACTCCTGAGTAGTGAGATCGGATTCCTAGCCTTCTCGGATAAGGGTGAACAAATAGGAGGTCCCGTGTGCAAGTTGCGCACGTTAATAATCCCACGGCAGCTGGAAATCGTACAGAGTAGGCCTATCAGGCAGCGGCCCTGGTAAAATTTAAAAATTAGAAACCTACTCACAACAAAAATATTTATAGAATGTGTGATTCCTATATACACAGTAGGATTCTCGCCGTTGCTACGGAGTTCATGCACTCTGCTGACATCCTCCTTGTGTGATCTAAGGGAGAAGATCGGAGCACTGATGGAGTAGTCCGTGTGCAATGAAGATAGTCCTACCAAACCAAACTTTCTTGTAAACTCTACTAGAAAACTTACTCATTTTACTTTCTTGCTTCTTGTAAACTCTACTAGAAAAATACTCACTTAACTCTCTTGTCTTTTGTAAACTCTTCTAGAACACTGCTCACTTTACTCTCTTGTCTGGTCTTCGAGTAAGACTATTCACTTTACGCTCTTCTATAAGAAGATTACCTCAGTTTACTCTCTTGTGAAATATTCTGGAAGACGAGTAACTTTAATCTCTCTTCTAGCAGATTACCAACTGAACTCTCTTGTCTCTAGTGAGCTCTTTTAGACGACTGCCCACATTACTCTTTTGTGAACTCTTCTAAAACACTACACCAATTTACTCTCTTGTGAACTCTTCTAGAAGATTGACGCCTCTACTCTCATATCTCTTGCTAACTCTTCTAGAAGATTGCCATTTTTACTCTCTTGTGAACACTACTAGAAGATTGTCTAATTTATTCTCTTAGTCTCATGTGAACGCTTCAAGAAGATTTCCTTCTTCACTCTCGTGTCTCTTGTGAACGTCTCACGAAGATTACCCTCGTCTCTCTTATGTCTCTTGTGAACGCTTCCAGAAGATTGCCCTGTTTACTCTCGTGTCTCTTGTGAAGATTACCTTCTTTACTCTCGAGTCTCTTGTGAAGATTGCCCTCCTTACTCAAGTGTCTCTTGTGAAGATTGCCATGTTTACTCTCGTGTCTCTAGTGAAGATTGCCCTCTTTACTCTCGTGTCTCTTGGGAAGATTGCCCTCTTTACTCTCGTGTCTCTTGTGAAGATTGCCCTCTTTACTCTCGTGTCTCTTGTGCAAGCTTGTAGAAGATTGCCCAGCTTAATCATGCCCATTTATGCTCTTAAATCAAGTTTCTTTTTTACGCCCTTTACTTCTCTCGTCTACAACCTTCACCTAAGAAAACGAATTTCCCCTATCCATTATAGCGAGAGGAAAGATATAATGACGGTGATATTATCCTGGAAAAATAGGTGTATCAGATGATACCAGGATAGTGCCAGATAAGAGACTGGCCTTACAAGAAATACCACATTTTCTTAAAAGAGTAATGGTGTATCGACATCAAAGGTATATTCAAGCTGTATAGGTTCCTAGATGAGATGGTACTGTACTATCTTGGATTCCTATGGGCTCCTTTCCAGACTAACCTTAGACAATGACTCTGCTAGGGGTAATTAACTACACAACAAGAACTTTAAACCAAATTTAAATAATTCACTGAAGACTCTGGGTACAATTTATAATTTATTTATATACAAGATCTTTTCTTCTTTGTTCTTTGTTAATTTTCAAATAAAATTCAATTGATTGCAAAATAAATTATGGGTCACTTTCATATATACATAACACATTTACAGTTAATGTCTTAAACTAATATAGTTCCTATTCACTGTTTTCTTGCTTCCTGATGGAATCTGTCTCTATTTTTGTGCTTTCTTACATAGATGAATATAAGTGTTACTTTGTGACTCATATGACTGTCAAATGTCTTCTATATACACCACAGTGTTTTCATCATCACATAGTTTATTCGTAGGTGGGTTTATGGTATTTGAAAGTTGAAGTAGCCCAACACTGAGCTACTTATCTGAAACAAAGTCCTTCCTAGGCCTCGTACAGCAGTATGATTGGATAGAACCCCACCACTGCGGGTCCTCCACTCGTCAAGATGACACAGTTAATACTGGCAAAAGCTCTGACAAACTTGAACATCTATTTGCTGACTTGGTCACTAGAGATTGTGTATGACACTCAGGGCAGGATATAACCTGAAACATAGTATACAACCTACGTAGTATCGCTCATTGTCTCCTTAGCCAGTCAGGAGGTAATATGAGACAGTTCAGACAAGCTGTGGTTAATCACAAGAGACATAGTAAGTCATGAATAACACAATTCGTTCAAGTTCTAGCACAATAGTTCAGTAATTCACTTGTTACAGTTTTGTCCATGATTTGTTTCTATAAAATCATATAGGCCTTATGGTAATCATTGTGTCATATATCAAATAATACAAAAAATTAATCTGTTATAGTCATTCCTTCCTCCAGTTTGGATAGTCCTTTCCAGCAAGCATAATATTTTTAAAACGCTTTCCACAACCAACTAGCTCAATCCATTCGTTCTACTGATTTAATACAGTTGAACTAAACCAACACACTTCGGGTTTATATATATATATATATATATATATATATATAATTAACATCTCGCTTACCCTCAATCACAGACAGGCTTTCAATGGTTACACAGTCTGCTCACAATTCTGCAGATGGCAACGGAGGTGATATAAATGCTATGCTCTGTGTCTGTAGTTTGAATTAGGCGGCGAGTGTGTCTGTGTCATTCGTTCTCTCCCCTTATATAGTGGACTTGCGGATGTACGAGATGACAACTAGACCAAAGTACGTTTCATGCATCCAAAATCGTGTAGGCAAGGCAAGGTGTGCTTAGATAGTAAATCTAAAATAATTCTGGAATCCTTATTTCTGCACCGATTTCCTCCATCGTAGGTTTATATTTACTCACATGAATGAGCTCGATCACTATGCCTATCCACTTTATCCTACAGTTTATCCGTCTATTCACTGGAGCAGTCAAAACAGGGAAAAACACATGGTTCATGCTCCACTGTCTTCTATTCATAATAACTTCGGCTCTACAACACATCGGGTGAATCTATTGATATCTGCCTAAGGCTAATGATCCCTATTATCGAACTGGGTCCTTCTTTATCCAGGTACTCCATGATTATTTGCACACTGCCTTCCGAAATATCATGAACATCTACACTTTTGTTTCCTCCATATCTAGCGTATCTTCCGACACTATTTATACCAAGCTGGCGTTTCATTGGTCAGTTACATCCACGGGTTGGCGCGGTGATAAATTTTTGCATGATGCCGAGATATTATTCAGACTTCATGACATCCATTATCAATAGAATATCAAGGTTAGCAACCCATGACATAATAAAACACAGGAGATCCGGAAAATACAATATCGATTTTTAGTAACGGCTCGTATCACGTGAAAAAAAAAAATCATTGTTTATACAATTTGATTAGTTCTCTCTATTTATTCTCTAATGTTTTCGCTCTTTTGCCCCTGGACTAAGACCTTTTGGTCGTACCGTTGACGATTTCATTTGTATTTTGCTCTAGTAAAATGTGCAATACTTGTTTCCGAGCACACCACTGTTTAATGTAGGGTTAAAATGAAAAGGCAGTCCCATAGCAGATATTGCTGTAGGGGACTGAAGTGTTAGAGACTTTACAATATTATGTCAAGCTTTATGGGGTGGAGTAACCAGTTCACTTCATCGCTGTGTTTGCCTTCCCTAACTTAAGAACAGAGTCAAGTACCCCTTTACAGCTGGGTAGACTGGAGCGTGACGCTACCAGGCTCCGATCTCGAAAACTGGTAACTTTGGCTCTAGAGGTAAACGCTTTAGCCACTCTGCCTATCGGTCGCTCGGTTAAAATGTAAAAAGTCCAATTAACAGCAAGACTCTTTTATAACCAGTTGACCGTGAAAAATATAGGCAACCTGATTGAGTAATTGAAACGTATAAGACGAAGCTCTTTGGTGAAGTCACAATTATAACACTAAAGGCAAGAATTTTTTATTATTAAAATTTTGTCTCGTTTTCGCAAGGCGCGTCCCGTTCAACCTAATTGGTTATATTAGGGCGCATGTCCAAATATAAAAGACCTTCAGGGCAGCTTTCACGGCATTGTGAAATTCTGAAAATCAAAAGAAATCAAGCCCAACACAAAAATAATCATCTTGCACTCAAATGTCGAGCCGGAATATTGCATGGAGCTGAAACATGGTGGAAAACAAAAACAACAACAAACAGCTACAGATTTTCATAAATGGGTGCTTGCGTAGAATAGAAGGATTAAAATGGTATGACCAGGTCGCGAATGTGGAACTGATGACAAGAACCAGACAAGCGTCAGTGGAACAATGGATGAGAAGAAAACGCTAGTGATGGACTGGACATATATTGACTAAACCTGTCCGTAGCATTTCAAGGTAGTCCTTGCTCTGGAAACCCCAGCAAAAAGACGTAGAGGTAGACGGAAGATCACATGGAGAAGAGTACTGGAGACAGAAATGAAAATCATAGAGGACGACATGGAAAGATCTTGAATTGATGGCACGTGACAGGAGGATTCGGCATGTTGTGCTGAAGGCCCATGCACCGTGGGGAGCTAAACGGTACTGAGTGATGGAGGAACTGAAATGTGTAAGTAAAACCAGGAAAAAGTCGCTCAGACTTTACGACTTGCCAACACAACTAAATCGACTATTTATTATTCAATGTTTCCTTCATTATTTATCTAAATCTACACGACTCTTCCGAGGGTGACAACGCTCAAGTCAATTTTTTTTAATGGCAGACACCTTCTAGAACGAATTTATTATCTCACACGAATAAATGTTTTTATATCCCTCTATTATAGACGACTGGAAGGCGGGATCAACTTATATTGACACAAACGGCACTGCCGTGATCAATGTTTTTTTTTAATGTTACGGCGTAGTGTTGTGGTAAAATAGGAGGGTTGTCTGTTGGAAAAGGTAAAAATATGGAAAAAGGATAAACAATGAGAAGAATGAGATGCTACATTGGTACACGAAGAAAGAGAGAGAGAATTTTAGTACCCCCCAACCTATTAAAAATACTAGGTTGAGGGGATGTTCATATAAGATTGGCAAACCTTCCCTCTCGACCCACGAATGCTTACTAACCATTTAGTTAGGGTACTCGTCTTCAACAAACATTGATTATGGTCGTCTTCAAGAAAGTAGTGAGCCTTTATTCTCGAACCCTGAATGATTACACAACCACAGTTAGTTATGGTACCTTGCCAGACCCGAGTGGAACAGTCCCAGCTGTGATGGTTTGGCCATGTCTGCAGAATGGGAGAAAGACCGGCTACCACAATGCACATAGGAGACCAAGAGCTAAGGATCCAGACCTCCAGGACAACCAAGAGTTGGCTGGAAGGACAACATTAGACAATCTCTGAAGGACAGAGGACTCGATTACAAAATCCTAGCCCTATGATATAGTGGGATATTCTCTTGAATAGCTGGCTTTCCAAAGCTTTAGATCTTTGCATTTGAAAAAAATAATACTTCTTAGCTTTAACTCTGCTTGATCAAGACTATCTTTCTTTACCTAATGTTGGGATATCATCTAGAGTGAATTAGAATTAGAATTATTCTACAGAAAGGAATAGAAAGGACATTACTGGAATGGAAACCCACCAACAACAGACTGATAAGATTAAAACTGAGAGGTAGATTCATCAATACTACAATAATACAATGCTACGCACCAACGAATGACAGCGAAGAAGAGGTCAAGGATGAATTCTATCAACAGCTGCAGAAAGAAATGGAAGACACACCTAGATATGATCTTATTATAGTAATGGGAGACCTCAATCGAAAGCTGGTACACACAATACATATAATGAAAGAATAATGGGGAAATGCGGCAGCAGAACAGCAAACGAAAATGGGGATAAATTAATAAGTTTCTGTAGTATTAACAACCTGGTCATTGGAGGAACACTTTTCCCACATAAAGAAATTCACAAATTAACATGGGAATCACCAAATGTTCGGGACAGAAACCAGATAGACCACATCATGATTAACGGTAGATGGAGACATGCATTACAAGATGTGAAGGTAAGAAGAGGTGCAGATGTGGGAAGTGATCACAATTTAGTAGTAGCAAAACTGAAAGTGAAACTAAGGAGGGCTGGACCAACTGTAACTACACAGAAAAGGTTTGACATCAGCAAATTGAAGGACCCCCCTTACCAGAAACGCTTTTGCGGCTGACATAAAGAAACGATATCGATTTGCCAAAAGTCAGGAAAAGACATTGACTGATGATATAGACCAGAAATTCAACACCATTTCAACAATATATAAGGAAAGCAGCAAATCATGCTTGGGATTCCAGGAAAGGAAGAAACAAGACTGGATAACACCAGAAACATTAAACACCATAACACTGAGAAAGGAAATGAAAAGAAAGAAAATAGAAGCGAAGTCCCTCAGTGTAGTGGATTGATGGTATTGTATGATGGTGATATTACTAAGTGTGATGCATGAGGTCAGCTGTGAAGGCTCCTGAGATAAATGTAGCTGTGAATTTTCAGAAGGCCCTTCTTGCTACCACTACGACCTCACACCTATCTTTTTTTTTCTAATGAATGTGGCTACGTTAAAATTCTAGGGTATGATATGTAATGTGTTGTGGTAGTTTGCATACACACACACAGATATTTAATAAGTCTAATAATACTAACAAAATGTTATAACACACTGAACTAACTCAAGTTGTGTAAAATTTGATAGAAAAATTTTCTTTAAATTTATTTGTTCTGAACCAAGGTTTTATTTTGGTCAGAACATATGAAAAGTTTTGCAATTATTAATGAAATGCATGAATATATGGCATAATAAATGAAAGGAGTGTACATATGGATTTTACAATACTAGTTAATATTACTACTGTTTATGGTTGTAATCTATATGGGAGAACGATTTATGGATGTGCTGTTGGGGTGGCCTCATCACTCCCTGTCTATGGTTACTAACATGGTCCATTTATTGATGGAAATATAATTGGTGTGTTAGGAAATGAGTTTGTGAATCTCCAGCAGGCCAGACGCTCACGTATCTGGAATGAGTAGTTCTGGTGCTGGAATATGGTGGCCCCACCTCTCCGTGCTTGGGGGCAATATATGGCTGCTCTGCCAAGATATAAACTGCACGGGTCCACTCTTGTAATATTCAACATCACATTTGACACCACATTGGTGCCAAATAAAAAAACTCACAGCTCAGAATTATGAATATAGAACACAGTTAATTGCTAGCAAAACTCAGCTGAGCTGCTGCCTTTAATATGGCGTCCCTCTAAATATTTCAATTAGCTTCTGGGAATTACACCACTAAATAATTCACTGTGTCTACTAGGACAACTTATAACGAATGGCAAAAATGCGCGTCTGAGCGCCGATAATATATTCATCTATGGCCAATCACCGCCTTTTTTCCTTTCAAATTCAAACCTCCTACCAAAAAGTCATTTCAGTCATACCTCAGTCAAGTATGCCTTATTGTCTGTTGGTCCGTCCGTCTCTACTTGCGTTTCAAAAAAAAAAACACACTTGTTTTTTGAACCAACTCCGCCTTCCCCTACACAACTTTGCCTTTAAAGTTATTTTTAGCCACAGTTCACCATCCCATCCCGTCTCTTTCATTCCAACTAGATTTTAGCACTTGAGTCTCAAGGCTGCAGTTTTTTGAAAATTTGGGACATTTTTGTTTCAATGCAGACGCTCGCTGATATGAACAACACAGTCTTTGTCAATATCTTTCTTATTATCTATCCGTCGGTATAAATGAAAGCATATTATTTCACTGCTCAAGATGGGCCATCCGGCCAGCTAGGTTTTATATTCCTAACATTATTATTAAGAAAAAGTTACTTTTCAAGGTTATCTTGTTTTTTCGAAATATTTCTAGCATTTTCTATACTGCGTTTGCCGCTGAATTCAAATAAACGGACTAAGTTAACGCAAAAGCGTCCAAGAAATGACTGTTGCGTATAATAGCTAAGGTCCCTTTTGTCGATTTCTTTACCTTATGTCAACTTGGGGGACGTGACTTTTTCCTCCTTTCCCCACCAATTGCGTCTTTTAGCCTTGCTAGTTTCAAGCACGCGTTCAGTCATATTTTTTCCTTTTGATCTTCGTTCTCATCCCGTTCCAAGGGTAACGTTTTGCCTTCACGTTTAACAATTTAATTTCCATGGCGGGTGATGACCCGCGGCGTGGGCGATCATGTATTCTAGTAGCTTACGCATTAGTTTTTATCCCTACGTTGTATCATTGGAGATATTTTGACGTTGTATCATGGTTAATTTTATGACACATCTCCCCACTTGAAAACATGCCTACAGCAAGTTCTAAAACCAGTGATACACATAGATAAAATCTCTCCTCACGCCTGCCATTACTCTAATTTTGATCACAGGGGTGCCGACTGAGGAAATCTGCACCGACATTCAATTTGCCTGGGATATATTGGATACTAAACTGATAAGGTTGAAGCAATAAAGACCACCTCAGCAATCTTGCGTTTTCATGCTTAGCCTGAGATAAGAATACGAGAGGCTGATGATCCGTCTCGACCACAAAAGTCCTACCATATAGATAGATTTGAAACTTCTTTATTGCCCAGATTAACGCTAAACATTCCTTTTCGCTTGTGGAGTATCCTTGTTCCGCCTTATTCAATTTGCGGCTTGCATAAGCGACTGGTTTTAGTTCCCCATCAGGTGAAGATGATCTTTGCAACAAAGCTGCTCCGAGTCCTACATTACTGGCATCGGTTCTTAAGACAAAGTCCTGTGTCAAATCAGGTAGTTTGAGAATAGGCTTGCTAGTGAGTTTTTCCTTTAAGTCTTGGAACGCTAATTCACTTTGCGCAGTCCAAATAATTTTATCTGGAAGTCCCTTGCGAGTCAGATCAGTCAGAGGAGCACAAATAGAGTTAAAATCTTTGATATATTTTTGATAAAATCCGCATAACGACACGAATGATCGCACGTCCTTTTTTGTTTGTGGTCTAGGTGCTCTCTGCAGTTTTTCCAAGTTCTTGGGGTCAGGGGTCATGCTACCCTGATATACAGTGTGTCACAAGAATTCCAACTCTTTGCATCCAATGCAACATTTTGTTGGCCTAGCAGTTAAGTTCGCCTCCCTAAGCCTATTAAATAACATTTCTAGAGCTTCAATGTGTTCTTCAAATGTCTCTGTGGCGACTAAAATATCATCCATGAAATTCGTGATACATGGGTTATTCTGGGGATCCAACAATTTGCGCATCATCCTTGAAAATACACTCGGAGCATTTTTCAGTCCGAATGGTAGCATGTTGAATTCATAATGTCCATCCGAAGTGCTAAAAGCCAAATAAGGTCTCACTTCAGGCTTCACTGGGATCTGGTAATAGCCTTTACTAAGATCCACCTTTGAAAAGTATTTTGCCTTGTTCAGTCTGGCAAATAACTGTTTTGTGTCTGGTAATGGATCCACTTGTCCTTCTGTGACAGCATTCAGTTTCCTGTAATCTATGCACAGTCTGTGTTCCCCAGACGGTTTTCTCAACAAAACGATACTAGAGCTAAAAGATGATTCACTGTGTGAAATAATCCCCTCCTTCAACAAATAATCTATTTCTTCCTTCAATGCCTTCTCCTTCGCGAACGGAATAGAATAGGCTCTCATACAGATTGGGTTTGAGTCTACCAGTTTCATGTCATACTGTAGCAAATTTGTATGGCCTGGTTTATCTGTTAATACATCTGTATGTTCCTCCAGAACCTGTTGAACTCTCTCCCTCTGGTTTTTAGTCAGGTGCTTACTGACTTTTACCTGTGCTGCTGTTTCACAAGGATGTAATGGGTATTCATGTGAGGGGAGTGGTTCCTTTTGCATTTGAGTTGCGATAGCTAAGGTCAGTAAGGGGGTGCTTTCCTGGAGTGGTCTGTCCAGATACTTCTTTAACAGGTTTACATGATAAACTTTCTCCTTCCCCTTTTTGTCAATTTTATAGTTTGTTCTAGACACCTTCTCTAGAACCGTATATGGACCTTGCCATCCAATTTGTAATTTATTCTGGCTACCGGGTAGTAGAAGCAGCACCTTCCCTCCCACAGCTAGTTCTCTGTCCTTTGCCTTCCTGTTAAAATATGCTGCATGTTTCTTCCTGGCTTGTTTCAAATTATCATTTGCCAGTTTCCATCCAGCTTTCAAACGAGTGGTCAGTTCGTTCACGTATTGATAAGATGAGGTAACAGTCTCTTCCGCCTTCTCATCTGTCCAGGTCCTTAATAGTGCTTCTAATGGACCTTTTATTGGCCTCCCAAATAGCAGAGTTGCGGGAGCCATCCCGGTTGAACTATGTGGTACCTCCCGATACGCAAACAATGCGGCGGGCAGGAATTGATCCCACAGATCCGGTTTTTCGTGTGCCAGCTTTCTCAGGATAGAAATGAGAGTCCCGTTGAACCTCTCTACCTGGCCGTTCCCTTGCGGATGGTACGGACTACAATGAAAGTGTCTGGCTTGAAATAGCTTAAAAACTTCTTCCGTTAGTTTCCCCTTGAACTGAGAACCATTATCCGTCAAGATTTGATGCGGGAATCCTAATCGGGTAAATATTGTAAGTAGTGCCTCTGCTACATGTTTTGAATCAATTGATGGCAGGGCTACCGCCTCTCCCCACATAGAACAAGTGTCCACCAGAGTAAGGATGTAACTGTTCCTCCTCTTGGTCCGAGTGAGAGGTCCCACAATATCCACTGCAACCCTCTCAAAAGGTGTTCCCACTATGGGCATTTCCCCTAGAGTTGCAGGAGCAGTCCAGTGCTTTGGAGCTACCCTTTGACATTCTGGGCAGGATTTGACATATCTTTTTATATCCTCCGTTATCCCTGGCCAGAAGTAATGACAAGCTATACGCTGTCCTGTGGCGCTGATCCCCATGTGACCACTGAAGGGAATCGCATGCCCGAGTTCCATCACTTTATCCCTATATGAAGTGGGAAGAACCAGCTGGTTGTGACCATTTGTTCCAGCTCCGGCCTTCCTGTATAATAGTTTGTTCTTCATAAAATATTCCCCCTTGCTCGGAGGTGTGTGGCATTTGGGCAATTTTTTAAAACATGGCTTGAGTGTCCTATCCTCAGCCTGCGCCTTCCTCATCTCCTCTGGATGAGCATTTATAGGTTCACCTTCTTCCTCCTTCTTCTGTGACCTGGTCTGCACTGTCGCCATGATCACAGGTCTCTCGGGATTCCCCAAGAAGACGTATCTACACCCCAATATCAGAGGGTAGATTGGTTCATCTATCACTGCTGCTCTGATTTCTCCTTCCACATAGCGAGTTTTCACCGTTATCCTTGCGATGGGAAGTGTCATGAGTGGTATGTCCTTAGTTGCCCCTTGTATTTCCACTGTTTCTGTGGTATACTGACTTGGGTCCACTAGGCTAGACTTCACAACTGAATCATAATCCAAACCTGTATCATAAAGGCACCTTATGGTGACCCCATTACAAATAACATCATCACAAACTGGGGGGTGATAAGGTTCCTGCTGTCCCTTAGGATTAACCTTTAATCTCTGCGTCCCCGACTTCATTGCAGCAATGTTTGAAGGTTTCCTTCTACAAAATTCGGTGTTATGGTTATCTTTCTTGCACCATTTACACCATCTTTTTCCTTGGTTAAACGGTTTTCTTCATTGGATTTTTGGTCACTGAACTGTGAGTTTCTGTCTCGGTAGTCATTTCTTGGCCGTTCAAAGTTTGTCCTACCTTTATTTCCCTGCTCTCTATTATCAAATTTATTAAATTGCTGTGGAGCTTTAAAATTGTCTATGTGCTTCTTTTTAGTACCACTTACCTCTGCCTTGGCTGCCTGATACCTCTCAGCGACATTTAAAACCTCCCCCAACTTCTCTGCACCTTGTTCCATGAGGAATTTTCTCATGTCTGGAGCCATGGACTCTCTCAATTGCTCAATCATGATCATTTCTTTAAGATCTTGGGTCTTCCCCAGAGCAGTCCATTTCTCCAAATAGGTTTCCAGTCTGGCAGAGAATTGGTGGTATGTCTCCCCAGACAACAGTTTGGCATTTCTAAATTTCTTACGATAAAATTCACCATTTTTTTCGTACCTCAATAACAAAGCCTGCTTTAACATGTCATAATTGTCTTGGTCTTCTCTGTTCATTTTTGCGAAGACTTCGTAAGAAGTCCCTCTCAGTCCCTGTGATAACTTTAAACTCCACCTCTCTCTCTCTAACCCATATGTAGTAGCTAATAACTCAAAACGTCCTAGGTACCCCTCTATGTCATCGTCTTTTTTAACAAAATGGTCTAAATGAAACCCCATAGCTGTTGTTGAGGCTCCCAGACTGGGCGTAGCATCTGAGGCAAAGGGGCTGGCACCATTTTCAGGAGCCTGGCCTTGTAGCTCCAGCTCCCTTAGTCGTAATTCGTGCTCCCTCTGCAACCTTCTATCTTCTGCCTCCCTATCGGCCTTTTTATCTTCTGCCTCCCTTTCGGCCTTTTTATCTTCTGCCTCCCTTTGCTGTCGTTTTTCTTCTGCCTCCAATGCTTTAGCCTCTTTGTCAGCCTCAATTTGTAACCTCTTAGTCTCAGCCTCAATTTGTAGCCTCTTCTCTTCAGCCAACCTTTCAGACTCTAATTTTCTTTCAGCCTCTTTTTCTAATCTTCTTTCTTCCCGTTCAATATACTTATCACATTCAGCCGTTACATATTGAATTAAAACCTGACCATCCATTCCCATATCCTTTGCCGTCAGCACAGCAGCTGATCTGAATTTGGCTAGCTCCGACATACTTTTTAAACAATTTAGCAATGAGCAAAGTAAAATTTCCAACTACGAAAGTAATTCTAATTACTCTAGTCTAAAATAATTCTAATTAATTAATTAATCAATTAACTACCACTGGCTGTGAAGATTCACCAACTTTTATTTTCAGGGACACTTTTAATTTTTAAAATGTGTTCCCCTAATTTATTTCTCCCCCCAGGAGATCCTAATATTATTGATAGGCTAATTATCCCGGGACCAGAGACCCCAATATATGTAGTGGATTGATGGTATTGTATGATGGTGATATTACTAAGTGTGATGCATGAGGTCAGCTGTGAAGGCTCCTGAGATAAATGTAGCTGTGAATTTTCAGAAGGCCCTTCTTGCTACCACTACGATCTCGCACCTATCTTTTTTTCTAATGAATGTGGCTGCGTTAAAATTCTAGGGTATGATATGTAATGTGTTGTGGTAGTTTGCATACACACAAAC
Organism: Oreohelix idahoensis; assembly: GCA_024509875.1. Classification (NCBI taxonomy): domain Eukaryota; kingdom Metazoa; phylum Mollusca; class Gastropoda; order Stylommatophora; family Oreohelicidae; genus Oreohelix; species Oreohelix idahoensis. Next base: position 443,298 of record JAMPIV010020381.1, read on the forward strand.
AGATATTTAATAAGTCTAATAATACTAACAAAATGTTATAACACACTGAACTAACTCAAGTTGTGTAAAATTTGATAGAAAAATTTTCTTTAAATTTATTTGTTCTGAACCAAGGTTTTATTTTGGTCAGAACATATGAAAAGTTTTGCAATTATTAATGAAATGCATGAATATATGGCATAATAAATGAAAGGAGTGTACATATGGATTTTACAATACTAGTTAATATTACTACTGTTTATGGTTGTAATCTATATGGGAGAACGATTTATGGATGTGCTGTTGGGTTGGCCTCATCACTCCCTGTCTATGGTTACTAACATGGTCCATTTATTGATGGAAATATAATTGGTGTGTTAGGAAATGAGTTTGTGAATCTCCAGCAGGCCAGACGCTCACGTATCTGGAATGAGTAGTTCTGGTGCTGGAATATGGTGGCCCCACCTCTCCGTGCTTGGGGGCAATATACGGCTGCTCTGCCAAGATATAAACTGCACGGGTCCACTCTTGTAATATTCAACATCACATTTGACACCACATTGGTGCCAAATAAAAAAACTCACAGCTAAGAATTATGAATATAGAACACAGTTAATTGCTAACAAAACTCAGCTGAGCTGCTGCCTTTAATATGGCGTCCCTCTAAATATTTCAATTAGCTTCTGGGAATTACACCACTAAATAATTCACTGTGTCTACTAGGACAACTTATAACGAATGGCAAAAATGCGCGTCTGAGCGCCGATAATATATTCATCTATGGCCAATCACCGCCTTTTTTCCTTTCAAATTCAAACCTCCTACCAAAAAGTCATTTCAGTCATACCTCAGTCAAGTATGCCTTATTGTCTGTTGGTCCGTCCGTCTCTACTTGCGTTTCAAAAAAAAAAAAACACACTTGTTTTTTGAACCAACTCCGCCTTCCCCTACACAATTTTGCCTTTAAAGTTATTTTTAGCCACAGTTCACCATCCCATCCCGTCTCTTTCATTCCAACTAGATTTTAGCACTTGAGTCTCAAGGCTGCAGTTTTTTGAAAATTTGGGACATTTTTGTTTCAATGCAGACGCTCGCTGATATGAACAACACAGTCTTTTGTCAATATCTTTCTTATTATCTATCCGTCGGTATAAATGAAAGCATATTATTTCACTGCTCAAGATGGGCCATCCGGCCAGCTAGGTTTTATATTCCTAACATTATTATTAAGAAAAAGTTACTTTTCAAGGTTATCTTGTTTTTTCGAAATATTTCTAGCATTTTCTATACTGCGTTTGCCGCTGAATTCAAATAAACGGACTAAGTTAACGCAAAAGCGTCCAAGAAATGACTGTTGCGTATAATAGCTAAGGTCCCTTTTGTCGATTTCTTTACCTTATGTCAACTTGGCGGACGTGACTTTTTCCTCCTTTCCCCACCAACTGCGTCTTTTAGCCTTGCTAGTTTCAAGCACGCGTTCAGTCATATTTTTTCCTTTTGATCTTCGTTCTCATCCCGTTCCAAGGGTAACGTTTTGCCTTCACGTTTAACAACTTAATTTCCATGGCGGGTGATGACCCGCGGCGTGGGCGATCATGTATTCTAGTAGCTTACGCATTAGTTTTTATCCCTACGTTGTATCATTGGAAATATTTTGACGTTGTATCATGGTTAATTTTATGACACCCAGGTTAAAGCAACTATATAGCGAACAGTACAGTCAGCTGGACAAGGAGGTTAAACGCCAAACCCGAGCCAACAAAAGGAATTTCCTAGACGATCTTGCAAGACAGGCAGAAGAGGCAGCACTGAGAAATGAACAAAGCACAGTATACAAAATAACTAAATTCATCAGCGGAAAACGAGGTGCAAACAATATTACATTAGTAAGAGATAAGCAAGGAAATCTCATCACGACAGCAGAGGGACAGGAAACAAGATGGGCAGAGCACTTCAGAGAAACTCTGAACAAGGAATCACCAGAGACACAATTGAATGTTCCTGAGGCTGAAAACGATCTAGATGTAAATACAGACATTCCACGAAAAGAAGAAATCATCACAGCAATCAAACGGTTAAAGAACGGAAAAGCTCCTTGCCATGATAACTTAAATGCAGAGCTATTTAAGACAGACCCTGAGCTAGCAGCGGAACTATTAGAACCACTATTTGCACAAGTCTGGAAAACGGGGACAACACCATCAGAGTGGAACAAAGGAATAATTGTCAAATTGCCCAAGAAGGGAGATCTTGCAGACTGCAATAATTGGAGAGGAATCACTCTTCTCTCAGTTCCCAGCAAAATACTCGGCAGGATAATTATACAGAGAATTTCAAAAGCAGTAGACCACAAACTGAGGAAAGAACAAGCAGGATTTAGAAAGAACAGAAGATGTGTAGATCATATATTCACTCTCAGGAACATTATAGAGCAGTGCCCAGAATGGCAAAGACAGCTGTACATTAATTTCGTTGATTTTGAAAAGGCTTTTGACAGCATACATAGGGACAGTTTATGGAAAATACTGAGGGCTTATGGAATTCCCAGCCGCATTGTTTCCATCATAAAAAGCCTCTATTCTAACTTTACGTGCAGTGTTGGATTGAGTAATGTAACTTTCGAAGTGAAAACAGGAGTACGACAGGGATGCCCCTTATCAACAACATTATTTTTGACAGCCATAGATTGGGTGATGCGCCAGACAACAGAGGGCAGTCCAAGAGGAATTAGACAATATTTTGTACACTGGAAGACCTGGAATATGCAGATGACATTGCACTACTCGCGCATTCACATCAACACATTACATTCAAGACAAAACCGATAGACTGAATAAGTATGGCCAGCAGGTTGGCCTGAACATCAATGTGAAGAAGACAGAGGTCATGACACTAAATGTGGGCAATCCTGAGCCAATAACAGTAAGGAACCAGAAGTTAGAACAGACAGTCACATTTACTTACCAAGGATGCATAGTAATACCAGACGGCGGGGCAGGCAAAGACATCAACATCAGAATGAATAAGGCAAGAACAGCCTTTTTTAGCCTAAACAACATCTGGAAGTCCTCTCAATACAGCACAAGCACAAAATTAAGATTATATCAGAGCTGTGTGCTTTCTGTGCTTCTCTATGGTGCGGAATGCTGGAGAGTTACAGAGAAGGAAATGTCGAAATTGTCCTCTTTTCACACAACATGCCTAAGAAAAATTCACCGAATCTTTTGGCCGAATACCATCACCAACCAAGATCTGCTTACTCGGAGCAAGCAAGAGGACATGCACACCATCATAGCTGGCAGACGCTGGAGCTGGGTTGGCCATGTCCTCAGAAGAGACCGCGATGCCATCACAAGAGCAGCTATGCTTTGGACCCCTGAAGGAAAACGAAAGAGAGGCCGACCAAAAACAACCTGGCGGAGGACTGTGGAGGCTGAGATGCAAAGAATGAACCAGAGTTGGGGCACTGTACGAAGGATGGCCGCCGACCGAGCAAAGTGGAATCAATTTGTTGTTGCCCTACAAGACGCCACTAGGCGTGATGGCCACTGACTGCTTTGACGATCAGCGGCTAAGGATCAAAGTAGAAGAAGAAGAATTAGAAAAAAGTTCGCCTACAAGAATGTCAAAGGTTTTATACACAAAATAGCCTACACAAACCTTACCGATACGAAGGCGGTGCGTGACACTCCTAATCGTACCAAGATATGTTTTATCTAGATTTTTGGTAATACAGCCCTCAACACGAAGAACTGAGCAAACATTACCGGAAGATGAAGACGAAAATGAAGGTTGGAAAATGATAGAAAGGCATAAACGAATGAACGAGTGTCATTTTGTGACAGCACATATGGGTTTGCACGTGCTGCAACAATGTCGACTTTGAACCGCAATAACAAAAACAATGTTCCCGTTTTGTAGACTATCTGTTTACTTAGAATAACCACGTTCATTTTCTTTCTTTCTTTACTTCTAATTGTTTTCCCTTTATCTTTTTTTCTTTTGATCCTTAAGTTTATCACTTTTCTTTTCTGTGGTCATTCATGGTCCCTGCTTCTTCTCCAGCACCAAAAAAAAAAAAAAAAAAAAAAATGTGGGATGAACGAAAATCGATATTATAAGTCTTTCTAGGTCATAGGACAAATAAATGGCCAACACTACAACAACAAAGTTTACGCCTTGGAAAAAAATAATAAATAAAGAAAACAGTAAAGAAGAGACAATACATTAAAACTCCAATCTAATGGCTTCATTCACAACCTGCTCTAATTATTTTATCCTACATGAAAAACAAGTTGCTACAGAAATAACAGCAGCAAGAACATGTGAATGCTTGGTCTAGGTTTCCTGCAAGAGAACCAATTGCAGTAGTAGTTCAAAGCACCACAAGGAGCTACAGGGAACATGATGATGATGATGACAACATACGGCGTCTCTCAACATTTTCAGCCTCCACTTGAGATTCACTTCTTTTCTGTCGATCTGATTCTTTAGCAACCTCTTGCCCCTTTTCTTGGAAACCGCACTACATAAATTAATCATGGGTGTATTTGAGTTAATAAACCTTAAGAAACTAGCCATATATGCATGATTTCAAATAACAGGGGACGAAGGTCTTACAGTAATATGCATTGACTCTGACAATTAAATATACTGGCTTCAAACTTCGTTACACTACCGGCGTTCTGCAAGCACTGGAGTGTTTAGAAAGCTAATAGGCACAGATGGTCTCTAGGGCTGTTTGACTAAATTTAATTAACTCTGTGTGCACCAGTGCTGTGGAACAGGAATCAGTCGTTGGGTTGAGATGGTTAAGATACAACGAAGGATGCGCAAAAGCGAGAAAGGTCAATGCCGTGTGTACGCGTATTGACAATGTTTGACTACACGAACGGAGTATTAAGCGTTCGATTGTGCGCTCCACCAATTCATACATCCCCAAGCCGATTGTATCAACAGACCTTCATTGATACCACCCCAGCTAAATCTTTTGTGCTAGTGTCCTATCTCTGTGCGTCACGTTCCGCGGGGAGCCGTGCCTCGAGGCGTTGGCGACCATGATCCACTACGGATAGCCTATCGATTTTTTTATGCTCTCCGCCTTTGGTTAAGTCTAAGCGGTTAGAGCGCTGTTCTCTCGCAGTACACTTACCGGGTTCCGGGATCAAAACCTTGTACCATCACGCTCTAGTCTTCCTAAATGGTAAATGGGTACCTGTCTCTGCCATTGAGTTAGGGAAGGTAAAAGCAGAGAGAAAGAGAACTGGTTACCCCACTTCATAAAAAAAGCTGGATCTTGTAAGGTGAAGTCTCTAACCCTTGATTCCCCTCCGGCAGTGTGTGCTATGAGCTACCTTCTTACCACCAGGTTTGTTGTTGGTTACTGCGGTTTTGTTTTTTGAGCATTAGACATGTTGTTCTATAGTGTACAGCGTGGCTACCATATATGTACCTTTCTTCCTGGCACATCAGATTTCAACAAGCAAACGATGACCGTTGTGGAAAACAGTGGAAAGGCTAAAGCCAAGAAAGTGTCCCTCATATATTCCTCACTACAATCAATAAACAACTCAAATGTAAAGTCAGTCCTATTGTATGGCTCGGAGACATGGAGAACAACAAAGACAACAACCAAAAAGCTACAGACTTTCATAAATGGGTGCTTGCGTAGAATAGAGGGATAAAATGGTATGACAAGGTTACCAACGTGGAACTGATGACAAGAACTAGACAAGTGCCAGTGGAACAAGAGATGAGAAGAAGACGATGGCGATGGATAGGACACACACTGAGGAAACCTGTTGATAGCATTACAAGGCAGTCCTTGTTCTGGAACCCCCAGGGCAAGAGAGGCAGAGGAAGACCAAGAAGTACATGGAGAAGAGAGTTGGAAACAGAGGTGAAAATGATGAGGAGAACATGGAAAGAACTTGAGATGATGGCACGGGACAGGAGGACTTGGCATGTGTTTGTTGAAGGCCTATGCTCCTTTGGGAGTGGAGGGTTATGAATGAATGACAATCAATAAAATAATATAATGTAAAGGTAGTCCCATAGCACATACTGTCGTAGGGGCTTCACTATACTAGGTCCAGTATCGAGAGGTGGGGGTGACCAGTTACTGTCGTAGATTTTAGATAGGAGTATTAAGACTAGGGTTTGGTCCCTTCTGAATAGCTTGAAATGAGTGAGAGTCCCAGTGTGAATTAGTAAAGCAATAGAATTTCCACACAGGTGAGATGATAGACTGTGGTATAGAGGCTGTCGCTGAAAGCGAAAAGAATTCTTCTCTCTCTCTCCTATCCTCTACGACGGCTTTTACAGAGTCCGACAGTCTAAACCATATATATATATATATATATATATATATATATATATATATATATATATATATATATATATATATATATATATATATATATATATATATATATATATATATATATATATATATATATATATATATATATATATATATATATATATATATTACATATAATTCTATCTACTCACGGGCACGCACATACACGTGACGACAGTTAAACACACAGACTTGGAAAATCTATAACAATGCTTATACAGATAATTGGGATCGAGCTGACCAACGCACTGGTTTTTTTGTTCAAGAGAGATATTTTAATTATCATATCAAAATTTCTCACAACACCAAACATTACATAAAGGAAGCATACACATAGACATAAAAAATCAAATGAATTTCTACCAGGATGATAGACCCGTTATGATATTACCTCTAGGTTTAGCCCACAGCCCCGTTATGAGACAGATGATGGCCCAAAGAGTTATAGATACATAGGGTTGAGTCTAAGAGGTTTCTTTCTTTCTCGTAAATGTATGAACAGAGTTAGATAATCTGATTTAGCCTAAGAAAAAAAAGAAACTCTAGCATTTGTAACAAGTTCTGCAGATTAAAAAAATTTAAGACAGCAAATGTGTGACAATGATACCCCGGTAAAATAACACTCAGACCTGTGTACCCTCATTCATTCAGCCATGGCCTTTCTCACACATATATACTCACAACTTTGCTCGCTGCCTCTGGGAACATAATAATTCTAGGACCTTCACACAGACCCGAAAAATGCAGTCAGCGACCAATAAATCCGCAGTTCCAAAAGACGTACTGAACTCTCTGTCTCAGGGAACGATTCCTTGGGTGTTCTAAGTTTTCGAATGTCTGATTAAGTCACATAAAATATTGTCCAGGCACGAAAGTTAGCCGAGCACAATGTCATTAGCTTTGGATTCTAGGATTTAATGAATGTCAGATCGGTGTCTTCTTTCAGGCAGGTACTATATTTGGTCACCACAATACTAGTCACAATCTCTGTCGGAATGTTAATCTTGTAATATTCTCGCCGCCAGGCAGCATGTACATTTAAATTTGTGAAGCAATATGAACTGGCTCAAAAGCCCAATATATATTTCTAGTCTTTAGAAACCGTTAGTGGGATTGCTATTACTGTCTCTCTCTGATGGCATATGCACTGTCAGATCCAGTGTTACTTGAAACAAAAAAACCCACGTGGTTAAAGATAGGAAATGTCTATGCTTCTCACAAATATGTCTCTCAGGCTACTAAACGCTGGCAAGTTGGGTACCACCGTTTCACTATATAAAAGAAAGAACACATATCAAATAATTTACATATATGTACTCAATATAACTTACATTTAAAACAGCAAGCCTACAGCTTGACTTATTATTTAAACTTCCGGTGAAATAAGTTATATAAAATCGATCATCAGGAATTAGGAATATGGTGCGTATTCCGTCACTATTCACTGATGTCGCATCTAGCATTTATAAGTTAGTTATTAAAACAGTTTCGACTGAGTATTTAACAGTTAAATTAAATTCCTTATAGCTACTAGTTTAGTAAGCTAAAGATATAATTTATTATGTATTTCCACTGTAACTCGTCGACTTAGAGAATATAACAAACTATAAATTAAGCACTCTGCGCAAAATCTAACTAATGAAATATGAAATAAGCGACTTAACACTTTATCATTTCACAAAATACTAGATATAATATATATTACCTCAAACACAGCACTACAGGGTATCGCACAATTAAGAATTATACGCTTATATTTATGGAAGTCTAGAAGTTCGACAAATTGTCGCAACAAACTAAGAAACTTCGCTTATACAGCTCTACTCTTCGCGAAACGCCTGTCTACTACGATTATAGAGAAAGAATGAAGATAAAGTTTCAAACTAGGTTTAATATTTTAAACCAGACAAAGAATGAACTATTATTTCGTAGAACGAAATGCTCTCCCCTTTCCGGCTTAAACGATACGTTTAACACCTAACATGTCGTAACTGCCACCTACTGACCAAGATGTACGCGTGTCAGTTTCAAATCTCAGACAACCGTCTGCTCTGGGCGAAAGCGGGTTGGCAGTTTTAGCACCTACGTTAGTGTCAGGTGAAACTGGTAGACCAAAAGTCTGCTCATGTCCAGCGAAACGAATTTCTCACACCCCAGGCCTAGAAATCCGGTCGGGCCGCGCTCTGACCGGGAAACTGCAGACGTATGTCTGGCGAGAACTGTATATTCACAGCTATGGTTCGACCGGCAGAGACTGACATCTATGTAATAGAATTACGTATCCCAGTATGAGAAAAACACAAGGTAAAGTTTGAGGATACTGAAGAAAATATTTTTCGCAACCGAGTGATGCGAAAAATACAGGAAAAACGAGTACGGAAAGATAATAAGATAAAAGGATTTGGGTGAGAGAATAGGAAGAAGATGTAGGTAATTTAATGATATAAAGACCTACGTGACAGTTACCTTCCTCGCTGGTTTTTACCTTCCCTATCTCAAGAGGACAGTCATGTACCCATTTACAGATGGGTAGACTAGAGCGTGTCGCTACTGTTAATCGAACCTGGTACATTTGCCGGGAGAGACCAGCGCTCTACCCACTCTGTGATTCAGATGGTCATAACTATACTAAGGAGATATAAAAATAACGAGCAAGTAAGCCCTGGTGTTGTTCCGGATCTCTGAAGAGACAAAGACAAAATATAACAACTGCTCCCTAAGGCATGTCGTACAGGGCGATAAATATGAGGCTGAGCATGAGGCTGGCAACAGTGACATAATTTGTGCACGCTCTTCTCCTCTCCGGAAGTATTGAACTACATTTGTTGTGCGTACTGAATTAGGTGCATTATTCTGTTGTTAGCACTCTCTTTTTCTCTACTGTTTTTGTTCACGTTTCATGCTTCGATGCATGACAGGGCCAGACAAGCGTATCGCCTGTCCCTGAGAGATTAATTGAGTCCCTAAAACGTGATAATACCACATTGAGTCCAGGTAAATGCGGGCACGAAGTGTTTGCTTAAGATTGCATAATTACTTCCTGTTTCGTTTCAACCACAGGGTTAGGTGATTATAGATAAATGCAATCTTGGAAGACATATGGAAGAGCGAGCAGGACGAATGATGTAAGGAAACTTCCGGACAACCTGGCTATGGTCAGGAAACATGCCACGCAAAAGAATAGAGTTGGATGTTGAATTTATAGGAACGGCCAAAAATTATTAAGTGCATCGCTGTACATCAGTAGAAAACTCACCAACATTAATACGGAACCCGGAATTCGACAGGACCACTCACAAGTCACAGAGGGATTCTGAAATAGAAATAATACCACAGACGTGTGTTGGACCACTACTGCAGAGCAAGTGGAGGCTACCCGTGACAGCAACATTATAATGTAAAACACATTGCTGCAGAAAACAGGGCTGCAATAGCATACTAATGCACTGTCTGCCGTAGTGGATAAGAGATCGAGAAGAGGTCGCCCCAATCCATCCTGTGACATGCATGGTGCCGGTTTCCTGTAAGTAGACGAACTACAGTGGCGGCGCCATGCTAAATAAGGAGCGAAAAGAAAAGTAAGGATGAACCAATCAAGACAGATACAATGTTTGGGCTTATAACGAGATACAACATCTTGCTGAAAACCAGAATTACAGGAAAATCTGCTGGTACACGAGCAAAAGGAAGACAGATCTATAACTGGGAAGATTACGTTAAGAGATGGGCAGGAAATAAGCTTATTATAGTGCATCATCAACTCAAGGAGCGTTCGAATGGTTAGAACTCTGGTCTCTCGAGGTAAAGGTGCCGGGTTAGAATCGCGGTATCGCCTCGCTCCAGTGTACTCAGCTGTAAAAAGTGGTGCCTAATTGGCAGTGAGGGTATTGTCATTCGCTTCCGTAGCTAGGCGGTGTTGCCGTTCTGATGGTACGAGGCTCGATTCTCCATCGAGCCTATCAATTCTGTTGTTTTTCTGTTGCCTAGATTTCTACTTCTTTATTTCTCATGACGGCCTGCCTGAAAAATACCTTTATGTGTGTAATATTTATTTATTTACTGTAAATGGGTGCCTTACTTTGCTATTGAGGTAGGGAAGGAAAAGGAAGCGAGGAAGGGAACTAGCCACCCCACCTTTCGATGCTGGGCCTAATATAGTGATGTCTCTAACACTTCACTACCCTACGGTTGTGTCTGCTATTCGACTACCTTTACCTTTGATTAACACAAGAGGCAGACGAGGGTTTAAAAATTATAAAGATATATATATATTTGGACTGACTAGACCTAAAAGTCGGATGAGGAAAGGGAACGTAAATTCAGAAATTACTACATTCCACTTCTGGGTTGTTGGGTTTGACATTGCTTTGTTTTTGTTCTGTTTTGTATTTGTTTTTATGTTTTTTTTTTTTTTTTTTTTTTTGTGTGTGTTGGAAAGGAGAGTGCTTACACACATACATTAACACAAATTTACAGTTTTGACATATCGGAAATCAAAATGATTATCTTGAATTTACTACACTATATATCCTAATTATAACCCATCAAGGGTTGAACAGGATACTTTTTCTTCCCAAAAAAGTTCGTTATACAAGGTATATATATAATTTGCCGTTTATCTTTCTGAACTGCTATCATTTCTGACTTTAAAACCCAAAACAAATTATGTTTATCAGTACATAAATTTCTCCAACATATGGCCTGCTGTTTATTTACGTGACTTTTTGTTTGTCTAATGTTATCCTCTTCTTCGATTACTCACCTTCTCGCGTCATTAAACTTATCGCTATCCTCTATCTTTCATTTCCCACCCAAAATACCTCTGCCCTATTCGCTGCCTCTACAGGTGGCTTGTGTCCTCTGAAGAGGATGCTCTGAGAATTTTCCAACTTTTAAAAACTCCCACCTGTATGTTACTGGGGCCCGAAAAAGGGAGCAAAGAATAGTAAAAATGTAACCTCCCATGCATGTCGTAAGCAGCGGCTAAGGAGGACTAGGCATGGGACCGGCTACCCCATCACTCAGAAAAATTGTTAACCATAATACGTCATCACACAATATGGCCATGCCAACTTATGAAAATAAAACTCAGCCATCCACACAGTGGCGTCAGTAGGGTTGGTGTCACCCAGTGCGGTAACTCGTGGTGCCACCCCCATGGACCTCCTCCCGTACCAGACCATACAGAATCCGTAGTAATTTTTTTTTTTTTTTTTACTAATGTTACTCGTAAATCGTAATTCCCGTAGATCACTAAATGTAATGGCAATATTAGTGACATAAAGAACTAGCAAAATTAAAATTACACCTTTAAATCACAATATCATACCCACAGCCTAAAGGTAGCATAGAGCACAGGACAGGAAGGATGAAGCATGAAATGACTGATTTTAAAGACTTGCATAAGTGGGTCGACCTGGATGAGTGAGGGTCTTGAGATAACCGTCTTGGCCCTGCCCAACATACAGCAATGAACGGAGTAGCATATGGCAACGATCTACTTCATTCCTCGAAAAACTGGAGAGGTCAGGAACTTTGAGCTGACAACTGCCTTTATTAGAATCATTAATGTAAAAGTCTGAAGGCGAACGAGAGGTCAAGAACCTTGAGCTGACTACTGCCTTTATTAGAGTCATTAATGTAAAAGTCTGAAGGTGAACGAGAAGTCAGGAACCTTGAGCTGACTACTGCCTTTATTAGAGTCATTAATGTAAAAGTCTGAAGGCGAACGAGAGGTCAAGAACCTTGAGCTGACTACTGCCTTTATTAGAGTCATTAATGTAAAAGTCTGAAGGCGAACGAGAGGTCAGGAACCTTGAGCTGACTACTGCCTTTATTAGAATCATTAATGTGAAAGTCTGAACGCGAACGAGGAAGAAGATAACAGAACAGGGCAGTCTTTGATAACCAGTTCATATATCAGTGCTCATCTTTACTTCACCGGTGCTACGGAGTTCGTGCACGGTTCTGAGATCCTCCTTGTGTGATCTAAGGGAGGAGATCGGAGCACTGATGGAGTTGTCCGTGTGCAATGAAGATGGTCCTTAACTCTTTGACTCCGCAATTATTTTCCACGCTGTGCCGTAATTTTAATTCGTGATAGACTAAAAACAACGCTCAGAGAGTTGTTTTGGCACAGGTGACAAATCTGACCAACGCTCTGAGCGTTGTTCCGGAGTCAAAGAGTTAAAACCAAACAAAACCAAACAAAATAAACAAATTATCTTGATATCATTATTTACAAACACGCCTGCTTATTTATCTCTCGCCGACTCCCTGAAAATAGTGCTGGATATCACAGTAGTGTTCCTCCTCTGTTTTCACCTTGTCCAATGGCACATGGGCGTATAAGGCAGAGGTAAACAGTCGTTACTCAACCTCACCACAGACTTTTCTCTTTATCTCTGACCTTCTAAATATCTTCCGAGTTCTACTCCAAGGTTTTGCCTTGCTTCCACGCCCCTGCTGAGATGCGTTCATTGCATGTTATCATTGCCTTTAGCTCCCCTTGGAACATACGTCTTAAACAAATACCCGGCTATGTTTCCTGTCTTGTGCTATCAGGTCAAGACGCGTATATTCATTCTGTATCCCCCGTCATGTCTATGTCTAACTTCTTTCTCCACGTTAATCACCAGACCAGGATGCCTGTTATATATGGTCATGCGTCCTAATGTAACCGACGGACCTTGTGTCTTGGTTGAACGGGATGCGCTTCGACAAAACGAGGCAACATTTCGTTTTTAAAATATTAAAAAATTTCTCCATGTTTTTTTGGTCTTTGGTCTCCTTTTATTTTGCTTAGCATTCCGGAATAAAGATTGCCTTGTCATGCTATCAAATAGTTTTGTTAATATCTTTGTTACTGCTAAAATATATGTACAACTCTACATTTTACAGAGGCGTTTCTTCAAGTGCAGTCTCATTGATTCTTGGTATATCTCAAAAGTATTGACAATTATTTAATGACATTGCAGGCTATTCTTGATAGATACCGAAAATATAGGAAATTATGTAAAGAGGATCCCGTTTACATGCCCAAAGAGGCATATTGGGAATATGGTGTTAGGCCCATATTTTCTCGACCATGTGGTCAGCATCACGCCGGCCGCCTTAACCTTCCCAGAGTTGCTCTGGTACACAATTGTCGCTGGTTCGACCCAGGAGCCGTTGGCGGCCTTAAAAAAATCTCACCTCAACTAGGGATCGAACCATGGACCATTGAGCTAGGAAGCCAGTGCACTAACCACTATGCTACCGGGACTTATGTAAAGGTATTGATATTCTTACCCCGTTGAACTATTCTGTAAGGGTCTGATGAAATCAAGAAAGATCAGGACTACTGCCCCCTTCGGCGTATGGTAAGAGGTGACTATTATGAGGGTATGTATCGGGCTACGAACCTTGGTCATGTCAAACATATAGCTACACAAATCACCACTGCAAAAACAGGTAAATGCTTCCTGTAAGTGTTCCAGCTGTAATGGTGACGTCATAGTCCATAAATAATGGAAAGGAAAATGACAATGATTGGTATTCTCTATAAATCGAAAAGTATCTTCAAGTCTATCTGCATCGTCATGTGATACCTCAATGACCAAGTTCATGTGACAAGTCCTGCAAGGAGGTCTGCGTTTCCACGCCTCCATAAGAAGCGAAAATAAAATAAATTAAGGATGAGTAAAACGTCAGTAAGTAAGAAAAGAAATGGAGACAAGAGGCATCCCTGTCTCACTCCCGTTCTAATCCTAAACGGTTCTGTAAGTTGTCCTTCATGAAGAACTCTGCATGTCATGTCTTCATATGTCTTCTTTATTAAGTTAATGATTTTCATGGGAACTCCATAATGCCTCATCAATTTCCAAAGCGATTCTCTGTCTACACAGTCAAATGCCTTTTCATAGTCCACGAATCCGATGTATAGCGGTGAATTCCATTCCAGACTTTGTTCAACTATTATTCTCAATGTGGCTATCTGGTCTGTATAGCTCCTTGGGGAGCTAAAGGGTATTGATTGATTGAAAACGTCAAGGTGTGATTAGACAATGTGAAAAACTTCACACATGTTGAAATATACAATTATATATCAATCAATACCTTATAGCTCCACAAGAAGCATAGGCACTTCAACAAACACATGCCAAGTCCCCCTGTCACGTGCCATCTGCTCAAGTTCTTTACAAGTCTTTCTCATCATTTTCACTTCTCTCTCCAGCTCTCTTCTCCGTGAGTTTTTTGCTCTACCTCTGTCTCTCTTTCCCTGGGGTTTCCAGAGCAAGGATTTCCTTGTAATCAATATGTTTCATGAATGTGTGTCCTATCCATCGTCGGCGTTTTCTTCTCATCTCTTGTTACACTGGCACTTGTACAATTTTATAATGAAACTTTTATTCTTTGTATTCTTCGTAAAGACCAACAATCTTCGTGAGTCAACCAGCAAAAAACTCGTACGGAGATCTCTCAGTAGTTGTCTGTAGTTAATCGAGATCTCTCAGTAGTTGTCTGTAGTTAAGCATTATGTCTATATGCCAAAAAACTCGTATGGAGATCTCTCAGTAGTTGTCTGTAGTTAATCATTATGCCAATATAAAAAAAAAAAAAAAAACTCGTACGGAGATCTCTCAGTAGTTGTCTGTAGTTAAGGATTATGTCTAAATACCAAAAAAACTCGTACGGAGATCTCTCAGTAGTTGTCTGTAGTTAAGCATTATGTCTATATACCAAAAAACTCGTACGGAGATCTATCAGTATTTATCTGTTGTTAGGCATTATGTCTATGTACCAAAAATCTCGTACGGAGATCTCTCAGTAGTTGTTTGTAGTTAAGCATTATGTCTATTGTCGTGAAACATTCTAAATCCACATATATAAATTAAAAGGTAAATGTAAAGCCTAACACATAAATTCAATAAAAGGGAAAGAAGAATGGTAAAGAACAGTGCTGTCACAATGACTGTACTCGAGATCCCCCTTTTTTTTTCTACTTCGTCTGAAAATTGTAACGCTTTCACGTTTGATAGTAAAGCCTATAGCAGCATACACGCCTTTCTAACAATAAAACGTGTACTGTATTTCTTAGAAAACCTTGAGATACGCAAGCTGATTAATGACCTAGATTAATACTAGCATTAATTTCATTTTATACACTGCGTAATGAAAAGACAGATGAACTTAGGGTAGAGAGAGAGAGGGCTGAACGGAGGAACGTATGCAACACTACCAATACGAGGGTTAGGTTTTAAAAAACCTGTTTAATGCTTATTAGTAAACATGACATTATACTGTTTTATGTCTGAAAGCCTGACAGTACCGAGACACCACATCGTATCGAAGTAGAAGAAAATGCATATTTTGAACGCAGCCACTTAGCTCCATTAAATTTATATATTTGGGTTCCTTAGGACTTGCTGACAAAGAATATGTTAAGTGTTACGCAAATAGTCTAGGAATTAACAAATTATAGCCAAAAGAAAATAGTGAGGATGTCTGACAGCACCAAATCATAATCGCACAGTGGCATGTTTTGAAACCACCATTTTACGGGAAATAGGCCACCATGTTAAATCCGATTTGATTGGCGGGAATGATATGTAAGGCTAAACATGATTAGTCGGATTGCAAATACTATTTTTGGTTGTTAGGGGAAACGTAGGAAGGGTAAATTTTTTCAAAAGCTTGTGTAAACATGGTCCTATTGGCTAGACCCGCTGATATAGTCAATTAGGAGCGTCTGTTCAGTGCCACATTTTAAAATAAACTTACTAAGAAACAGTGCGTTGAGATCCAGATCATATTTTTCTAAATAAAAGCCTGGGACAGAGGCAGATCGGAATTTGTGCCATAATTCATCGCCAGTCAACGTATTTGTTTATTATTTCCATGAATTGTGGTAAGATTGACATATTTGATATCTTTTTGATGAAAATTGAATGTGAATTGATAATTTATGTCTGTATATGTGTGTGGTTCAGTAGCAAACATGAGGCAAAGCCTAAATATTGCTCCAATCTGAACAAAACTTGTCGGAGAGAAGTATAAATGCATGGGATCACCGAATAGTACACTGACACCTATCTTATTGACTAGAAGGAACTAATGCTGGAATTGCAGAGGCGTAGTAACCATTAAGGAGAAGAATACTGGTGTAAATTGTTTCAGATGAAGCTAGCAGTTGGCCTACCGCTCTGAACTCAGTGTTTGTTATGTATTGTGTTCAGTGTGGAAACAGATTATAAATTAGTTCTGAAGTAGGAGGTACAACCTTCTTGTTTCAGGGACCGTGGTCATAACTTATTGAAGCAGCACCTGGTCTGAGTTTTGCTGAATCCAGAGGCTGATAGCATACTCCTTGGTCCAGATAGCGACTAGTGAGGTGTCTCAAGAACACAGTGAAGCAAGCGAGCAGAGGATACTGGTTCCTGCCGCCATCACAGAAGATAAGATTCTGTGGCCAGAGCAGCTCAATCCTATGTGCCCCCTCTAAAATTGACAATATAGTAAATAAAGAGGGACAATAAATTGTTTCAAATGACAGGATTTGTGAACTTTTCCCAATACTATTTCCACCATAAGCAAACACTTGAAGTCATGATGACAAACAACAACCTAGCTTGAAAAAGCCAGTATTACCTCATAGTACCACTTCACAACTTACACACATAGGATAATAATAATAAAATATGTCAATACAAAGATCATAACTATAAATTGTGTACATATAACTTGTAATTACATTTGATTGTGATTCCTGGTTCACTGTGTAGTTGAATCAGGATATCTATTCTTGAAAGGAATTAATACATATATTTTTAAACTTTACACTTGACTCATTTAAGATAGTCTTATAGAGTGTTATTTGTGTGTGAGTGTCACAGTGTTGTAAAGTGTTGTGGAATAAATTAAATTGTTTATCTGTCTGTTGTTGTTGTGACTTACACTTCATCATTTTCATAACCCTAGTAAATATTTATATCATCCCACTTTACCACATATATTGGGGTCTCGCTCCCGGGATATTGAACTTTCTCCTATTATATATATTGGGAATAATAAAAAAAATTAAAAGGTATCTGTGGTGAAGTGGGATGTTATAAATATTTATAGGGGACTTAGTGTACTGACTGAGATCAGCTGTGAAGGTATATATATCTAATAAGAGTAGTGTATTATATATAACCTTACTTGCTGCCACATATGTATACCTCAGTCAGAATTATTCTGGAATAGTGTGATGACTACGTTATATGTCTAGGGTATGTGTATGATGAAGTGTAAGTCAAAACAACAACAGACAGATAAACAATTTAATTTATTCCACCACACTTGACAACACTGTGACACTCACATACATATAACACTCTAAAGGATATCTTAAAGGAGTCACTGATAACTTTTCAAATAACAATATGTATTCATTGCTGTCATGAATGTATATGTGTCCTGATTCAAATACAAAGGAACCAGGAATCACAATCAATTTTAATTACAAGTTATAAGTACAGAATTTATCAATATGAATATTGTAGTGACATATATTATTAAAAGTATCCTATGTGTGTCAGTTGTGTAGTAGTAATATGAGGTAATACTGGTTTTGTTTTGTTCAAGCTTTGTTGGTATTTGTCATCATGACTTCAATAGTTTGTCTTTATTGGAACTAGTATTGGAGATGTTCTCAGTTCCTGATATTAAAACAATTTAATTCCCCTCTTAATGTTATTTTTACAATGTCATTTTAAGATGGGGGTACATAATGTTGAGCTCAGCTGGCCAGATCAGCTTATCTTGCGTGATGGCGGCAGGAAAAGACTCCTCTGCTAGATTTCTCCCCTGTGCTCTGGAGACACCTCACTGATAGCTAAATGGACCAAGGAGTATGCTGTCCGACTCTGGATTCAGCAAAGCTCTGACCAGGTGCTGCTCAATAACGTCAAGACCACGGTCCCTGAAAACAAGAAGGATGTACCTTCTACTTCATAACTAATTGATACTCTAGTTCTACACTGAGCACAATACATCACAAACATTGAGTTCAGAGCGTTAGGCCAACTGTCAGCTTCATCTGAAATACTTTATACCAGTATTAACCTCCTTAATGGTTACTACGCCTCTGCACTTCCAGCATTATTTCTTCTAATCAATAATCTAGGTGTCAGTGTACTGTTTGGCCATTCCATGCAGTGTTACTTTCCTCCGACACCTTCTGTTCAGGCTGGAGCATTATAGGCTTTACATCATGTTTGCTACTGAACTACACATATATACAGGCATAAATTAACAATTCACATTCAATTTTCATTAAAAGATACTGAATGTTTCAAGCTTACCACAATTCATGGAAATAAACACAGATACGTTGACTAGCAATGAATTCTGGCACAAATACTGGCACAAATTCCCATCTGCTTATGTTCCAGGCTTTTATTTAGCAAAAAATATGAGCTGGCTTCAACGCACTGTTGCTTTATCAAGCTTATTTGAACTAGTGGTCTCGAACTAACGCTCCTAAGTGATTATATCAGCGAGTCTGGCCAATGGAGCCACGTTTCGACAAGTGTTTGAAAAAATTTTACCTTCCTACGTCTCCCCTAACAACCAAGGATAGCATTTATAGTCCGACTAATCGTGTTTAGCCTTACATATCATTCCAGCCAATCAGTTCAAATGTAACTTGTGGCCCATTTCCCGTACAATGGTGGTTTAAAAAATCTACCACTGAGCGATTCTGATTTTGGGTGTTGTCTGACAGCACCATCATTTTATTTTGGCTATAACTTGTTAATTCCTAGACTATTTGCGTAACGTTTTACATATTCTTTGTCAGCAAGCCCTAAGGAACCCAAATATACAAATTTAAAAGAGCTAAGTGGCTGCGTTCAAAATATGCAATTTCTTCTACCTCCTGTTTCGAAGATGTGCTGTCTGGGTACTGTAATGTTTTCAAACGTAAACCCATCTAATGTCATCTTTTCTAATAAGCGTTTTCCAGGTTTTTTAAAACTAACTCTGGGAAGGTTAGTGTTTTTATCACTGTCCGTCCGAAAAAGTTAGTGCATGTGGCCTTACACGCGTGATAGTAGTAATTGTGTATCGCGTTACGCTTGTTGGGGTGGCATTAATAGCGAGACGCGTGTTTAATTTTGCATGCGTTCCTGATTTTCTGCCCTTCCTTCTCTCTATCCTTTAGTCCATCTGTTCGTTCGTTTTGGTAACGCCGTATATTTAATGTTAGGATTAATTTAGGTCATTACGCAGTGTGCCTCTCAATGTTTTTCCAAGAAATGCAATACCCGTTTTAATGTGTTGTGGAAACGCTTGTATTTATGCAGTGGCTTATATTTAACGTGGAAACGTTACAATTTGCAGACGAAGCATAAAACAAAGGGGATTTCGAGTACTGTCATTGTGACAGCACTGTTCTTTACCATTCTTCTTCCTTTCTTTATTATATGTATTTATTAGGCTTTATATTTACTTGATAATTTATATATGTGGATTAGAATATTCCACGACATCTCCCCTCTTAAAACAGACATTATATGTCAGTCCTTTATTCTATATACACATAGAGAAATTTATTATTAGTTCTGGGGTTTACGGTGATTCTCATCACACGGATGGCGGCTTAAAAAATCCGCTCCCAAATTTGTTTTTCCAGATATATACTCAATGCTAAAATTATAGGGAGCCAAAAGCAAGGACCATCGGAGTAACCTAGAGTTCTCATGCTTAGCCTGGGCTAGAAACGATAAAGGTTTGTGGTCCGTTTGCAACTTAAATGCCTTCCCATACAGATAAATATTGAATTTCTTTATTGCCCATATTACTGCAAGACATTCTTTTTCGCTAGTTGAGTAGTTGATTTCAGCTTTATTCAATTTTCTGCTAGCATATGCCACTGGGCTTAATTCCCCATCCAATGCATCTGATTTCTGTAGTAGAGTTGCACCTAGCCCAATATTACTTGCATCCGTCCTTACTATGAATTCTTGACTTAAGTCAGGTAATTTCAAAATAGGTTTACTTGTGAGCTTTTCCTTCAATTCTTGGTAAGCCATTTCACATTGTGGGGTCCATGTAATGCGATCTGGATGTCCTTTACGTGTCAAATCAGTTAACGGTGCACATATGGAATTAAAGTTCCTGATATACTTCTGGTAGAAACCACATAATGAGACAAAGGATCTCACGTCCTTCTTGGTTTGTGGTCTCGGGGCTTTCTTTAGTTTCTCTAAGTTCTTTGGGTCAGGGGTCATGTTTCCCTGATAAACTGTGTGTCCCAAAAATTCCAATTCTTTACATCCAACGCAACATTTGGTTGGTCGGGCTGTTAAATTTGCTTCCCCAAGTCGATCAAACAGCATCTTCAGAGAGTCAATGTGTTCCTCAAATGTTTCTGTTGCTATAAGGATATCATCCATGAAATTTGTTATACATGGATTATTCAGAGGGTCCAATAACTTTCTCATCATTCTAGAGAAGACACTAGGCGCATTCTTCAATCCAAATGGCAATCTATTAAACTCATAGTGTCCTTCTGAGGTACTAAAGGCTAGGTATGGTCTAACCTCAGGCTTTACTGGAATCTGATAGTATCCTTTACTCAAATCCACTTTTGAAAAATATTTAGCTTTATTTAGTCTGGCAAACAGCTGATTTGTATCCGGCAATGGATCCACCTGTCCTTCTGTAATAGCATTCAGTCTCCTGTAATCTATACAGAGTCTATGTTCTCCAGAGGGCTTCCTTAAGAGTACAACACCGGAACTATACGAAGATTCACTGTGCGAAATAATTCCTTCCTTCAACAGATAGTCTATCTCTTCCTTCAAAGCTTTCTCCTTAGCAAACGGAATCGAATATGGTTTCATACAGACAGGTGTGGGGTCTATCAGTTTCATATCATATTCCAATAGGTTTGTATGCCCTGGTCGGTCTGTTAACACCTCTGCATGATTATTTAGAACCTGTTGCACTCTCTCTTTCTGAGTTTTCGTTAAATGTGTACTGATTTTCACCTGTGCTGCTGTCTCACAGGGGTGTAATGGATACTCAAATGATGAAAGTGGTTCCTTTTTCATCTCCATGGCGATGGACAAGGTCAACAAGTGTGTCTCCTCCTGATGTTCTCTTTCCAAATATTTCTTCAGGAGATTCACGATAGATTTTTTCTTTCCCCTTCTTATCTATCTTATAATTTGTTCTAGACACCTTCTCTAGAACTGTATATGGACCCTGCCATCCAATTTGTAACTTATTCTGACTCCCGGGGAGAAGAAGCAGTACCTTCTCTCCCACAGCCAAATCTCTGTCTTTCGCCTTCCTGTTATAATAGGCAGCATGTTTCTTCCTGGCTTGTTTCAAATTTTCATTGGCAAGTTTCCAGCCAGTTTTTAAACGAGTGGTCAGCTCATTCACATATTGGTATGAAGATGTAATGTTTTCCTCTGCCTTTTCATCAGTCCACGTTCTTAACAAAGCTTCGAGTGGACCTTTTATTGGCCTTCCAAACAATAATGTTGCCGGGGCCATACCGGTTGAACTATGGGGTACCTCCCTATAAGCAAAGAGGGCGGCGTGCAGGTACTGGTCCCATGTATCTGGTTTTTCGTGTGCCAACTTTCTCAGGATCGACATCAATGTGCCGTTAAATCTTTCCACTTGGCCGTTCCCTTGGGGATGATACACACTACAATGGAAGTGTTTGGCCTGGAAGATCCTGAAAACTTCTTCAGTTAGTTTCCCCTTGAACTGAGAGCCATTATCAGTCAAGATTTGATTGGGAAAGCCTAACCTTGTGAAAATTGTGAGCAATGCCTCTGTCACATGTTTAGAATCAATCGATGACAGGGCTACTGCCTCTCCCCACATAGAACAAGTGTCCACCAGAGTCAGAATGTAGCTGTTCCTTCTCTTGGTTCGGGTGAGAGGTCCCACAAGATCCACGGCAACTCTCTCAAAGGGTGTTCCCACTATGGGCATTTTCCCCAGAGTTGCTGGTGCAGTCCAATGTTTAGGTGCTACTCGTTGGCACTCTGGACAGGATTTTACATATCTTTTGATATCTTCAGTTATTCCTGGCCAGAAATAGTGACAAGCTATTCGCTGTCCTGTTGCGCTGATTCCCATATGACCACTGAAGGGAATCGCATGCCCTAGTTCCAACACTTTAGTCCTATATGAAGTGGGAAGGACCAGCTGTCCGTGACCATTGGATTCAGATCCAGCCTTCCTATATATCAGTTTGTTCTTCATATAAAACTCTCCCTTGCCTGGAGGTGTATGAGATTTGGGCAACTTCTTGAAACATGGCTTGAGTGTTTTGTCCTCAGCCTGTGCCTTCCTCATCTCATCTGGATGAGTATTTATTGGATTATCCTCCTCCTTTTTTGACTGTGATCTGGTCTGCACTGTTGCCAATATCACAGGTCTCTTGGGATTCCCCAAGAAGACATATCTACACCCCAATATTAGAGGGTAGATTGGCTCATTTATCACTGCTGCTTTTATGATTCCTTCCACATATCGCGTTTTCACTTTTATTCGGGCGACGGGAAGTGTCATGGTAGCTACATCCTTGGTTGCAGTTTGAATCTCCACTGTTTCTGTGGTGTATTGATCGGCCTGTACCAGGTGAGAACTCACAACGGAATCGTAATCTAAACCGGTATCATATAAACACCTTATTGTGACACCATTACAGATGACATCTTCACACACTGGGGGGTGGTATGGTTCCTGTAGTTCTTCAGGTTTGACCTTCTTTTCTTTTTTCCCCGATGTCATAGCAGCACAATGAGGAGGTTTCCTTCTACAATGGTCAGTGTCATGATTGTTCATCTTACAATTTTTACACCACCTTTTTCCTTGGTTGAAAGATTTTCTTTCATCATATTTCCTTTCATCGAATTGTGGGAATTTATTTTTATTTTCATACCGTGGCCTATCAAATTGGTGCTTACCTTTGTTTTGATCCTTAGGATCAAATTTATTAAAGTTCTGTGGTGCCCTAAAGTTATCCACTTGTTTCTTTTTATTACCTGTTACCTCTGCTTGAGCTGCTTGATACCTTTCAGCAACATTTAGCAACTCACCCAGCCTCTCTGCACCTTGTTCCATGAGAAACTTTCTCAGGTCTGGAGCCATGGACTCTCTTAGCTGCTCTATAAGGACCATTTCCTTAAGATCTTGGGTTTTCCCCAGAGAAGTCCATTTCTCCAAGTATGTCTCTATTCGTGCAGAGAACTGGTGATAGGTTTCACCTGACAGTAGTTTAGCATTCCTAAATTTTTTCCTATAAAATTCTGCATTCTTTTCATACCTTAACAAAAGAGCCTGCTTTAGCATGTCATAATTTTCCTGATCACCTCTGCTCATTTTAGCAAAAAACTTCATAAGCTGCCCCACGAAGTCCTTGAGATAACTTTAAGCTCCACCTTTCTCTCTCTAACCCATACGTGGTAGCTAATAGTTCATACCTATTTAGGTAGCTCTCTATATCATCGTCTTTCTCAACAAAATGATCTAAATGAAAATTCATAGCTGAGGTTGAGGCTCCTTGGCTAGCAGTGGCATCAGAGGCAAAGGGACTGGCACCATTTTCAGGAGCATGGCCTTGAAACTCAAACTCCCTTAGTCTTAACTCATGTTCCCTTTGTAATCTCTTCTCCTCCTTTCTGCTTCCCTTTCTGCAGCTAATTTCTTGTCTTCTCTTTCTGCAGTCAATCTTCTTTCTTCTGCTTCCAATTTCTTAGCCTCAGCCTCAATCTGCAACCTCTTAGTCTCAGCCTCAGCCTCAAATTGTAACTTCTTAATTTCCCTTTCAGCCTCTAACTTTCTTTCGGCTTCAAACCTTCTTTCTTCGCGTTCAATAAATTTGTCACATTCCGTAGTGACATAGGCAACCATAACTTGCCCATCTAATCCTAACTCTTTGCAGTCTGAACAGCAGCAGATCGAAATTTGGCCAGGTCCGCCATTGTCTATCAGGTAAATTTATACAATGTCTAACCAACAATTCAATCTCTAAATATATATCTAATGGACAACACAGGCACCGTGAGCTCAACCTTATTTAATTCCACCCAAGGATACCTTTTAATTCTTATATTCCCTGAAGTGAATTACCCCCAATATTTTTAATAGGTAAAGATTCAAAATCCCAAGAGCGAGACCCCAATATATGTGGTGAAGTGGGATGTTATAAATATTTATAGGGGACTTAGTGTACTGACTGAGATCAGCTGTGAAGGTATATATATCTAATAAGAGTAGTGTATTATATATAACCTTACTTGCTGCCACATATGTATACCTCAGTCAGAATTATTCTGGAATAGTGTGATGACTACGTTATATGTCTAGGGTATGTGTATGATGAAGTGTAAGTCAAAACAACAACAGACAGATAAACAATTTAATTTATTCCACCACACTTTACAACACTGTGACACTCACATACATATAACACTCTAAAGGATATCTTAAAGGAGTCACTGATAACTTTTCAAATAACAATATGTATTCATTGCTGTCATGAATGTATATGTGTCCTGATTCAAATACAAAGGAACCAGGAATCACAATCAATTTTAATTACAAGTTATAAGTACAGAATTTATCAATATGAATATTGTAGTGACATATATTATTAAAAGTATCCTATGTGTGTCAGTTGTGTAGTAGTAATATGAGGTAATACTGGTTTTGTTTTGTTCAAGCTCTGTTGGTATTTGTCATCATGACTTCAATAGTTTGTCTTTATTGGAACTAGTATTGGAGATGTTCTCAGTTCCTGATATTAAAACAATTTAATTCCCCTCTTAATGTTATTTTTACAATGTCATTTTAAGATGGGGTACATAATGTTGAGCTCAGCTGGCCAGATCAGCTTATCTTGCGTGATGGCGGCAGGAAAAGACTCCTCTGCTAGATTTCTCCCCTGTGCTCTGGAGACACCTCACTGATAGCTAAATGGACCAAGGAGTATGCTGTCCGACTCTGGATTCAGCAAAGCTCTGACCAGGTGCTGCTCAATAACGTCAAGACCACGGTCCCTGAAAACAAGAAGGATGTACCTTCTACTTCATAACTAATTGATACTCTAGTTCTACACTGAGCACAATACATCACAAACATTGAGTTCAGAGCGTTAGGCCAACTGTCAGCTTCATCTGAAATACTTTATACCAGTATTAACCTCCTTAATGGTTACTACGCCTCTGCACTTCCAGCATTATTTCTTCTAATCAATAATCTAGGTGTCAGTGTACTGTTTGGCCATTCCATGCAGTTTTACTTCCCTCCGACACCTTCTGTTCAGGCTGGAGCATTATAGGCTTTACATCATGTTTGCTACTGAACTACACATATATACAGGCATAAATTAACAATTCACATTCAATTTTCATTAAAAGATACTGAATGTTTCAAGCTTACCACAATTCATGGAAATAAACACAGATACGTTGACTAGCAATGAATTCTGGCACAAATACTGGCACAAATTCCCATCTGCTTATGTTCCAGGCTTTTATTTAGCAAAAATATGAGCTGGCTTCAACGCACTGTTGCTTTATCAAGCTTATTTGAACTAGTGGTCTCGAACTAACGCTCCTAAGTGATTATATCAGCGAGTCTGGCCAATGGAGCCACGTTTCGACAAGTGTTTGAAAAAATTTTACCTTCCTACGTCTCCCCTAACAACCAAGGATAGCATTTATAGTCCGACTAATCGTGTTTAGCCTTACATATCATTCCAGCCAATCAGTTCAAATGTAACTTGTGGCCCATTTCCCGTACAATGGTGGTTTAAAAAAATCTACCACTGAGCGATTCTGATTTTGGGTGTTGTCTGACAGCACCATCATTTTATTTTGGCTATAACTTGTTAATTCCTAGACTATTTGCGTAACGTTTTACATATTCTTTGTCAGCAAGCCCTAAGGAACCCAAATATACAAATTTAAAAGAGCTAAGTGGCTGCGTTCAAAATATGCAATTTCTTCTACCTCCTGTTTCGAAGATGTGCTGTCTGGGTACTGTAATGTTTTCAAACGTAAACCCATCTAATGTCATCTTTTCTAATAAGCGTTTTCCAGGTTTTTTAAAACTTAACTCTGGGAAGGTTAGTGTTTTTATCACTGTCCGTCCGAAAAAGTTAGTGCATGTGGCCTTACACGCGTGATAGTAGTAATTGTGTATCGCGTTACGCTTGTTGGGGTGGCATTAATAGCGAGACGCGTGTTTAATTTTGCATGCGTTCGGCTTTCTGCCTCTCCCCTCTCTCTATCCTTTAGTCCATCTGTTCGTTCGTTTTGGTAACGTAGTATAATTAATGTTAGGATTAATTTAGGTCATTACGCAGTGTGCCTCTCAATGTTTTTCTCAGAAATGCAATACCCGTTTTAATGTGTTGTGGAAACGCTTGTATTTATGCAGTAGCTTATATTTAACGTGGAAACGTTACAATTTGCAGACGAAGCATAAAACAAAGGGGATTTCGAGTACTGTCATTGTGACAGCACTGTTCTTTACCATTCTTCTTCCTTTCTTTATTATATGTATTTATTAGGCTTTATATTTACTTGATAATTTATATATGTGGATTAGAATATTCCACGACAGTATCCTTTGGTGAAAATAAATAAGGTTGAGCTCTCAGTGCCTGTGGTTGTCCTTAGATATTTAGTTAGAGATTGAATTGTTTAGTTAAATATTTTATACACTTACCTGTTAGAAAATGGCCGACCTGGCAAAATTTCGATCTGCTGCTGTGCAGACTGCAAAAGAATTAGGAATGGACGGGCAAGTTATGATTGCCTATGTCACTACGGAATGTGACAAATATATTGAACGTGAAGAAAGAAGATTAGAAAAAGAGGCTGAAAGAAAGTTAGAGGCTGAAAAGGAAATTAAGAGGTTGCAGATTGAGGCTGACAAAAAGGCTAAAGCATTGGAGGCAGATAGGGAGATTAAAAGGCTCCAGTTTGAAGAGAAGAAATTGGCTGCAGAAAGGGAAGCAGAAGAGAAAAGATTGACTGCCGAAAGGGAAGACAAGCGATTGGCTGCAGAGAGGGAAGCAGAAAAGGAGGAGAAGAGATTACAAAGGGAACATGAGTTACGACTAAGGGAGTTTGAGTTTCAAGGGCATGCTCCTGAAAATGGTGCCAGTCCCTTTGCCTCCGATGCTACTGCTAGTCAGGGAGCCTCACCCTCAGCTATGAACTTTCATTTAGATCATTTTGTTGAGAAAGACGATGATATCGAGAGCTATCTAAATAGATATGAACTATTAGCTACCACGTATGGGTTAGAGAGAGAAAGGTGGAGCTTAAAGTTATCTCAAGGACTTCGTGGTACAGCTTATGAAGTTTTTGCCAAAATGATCAAGAAAATTATGACATGCTAAAGCAGGCTCTTTTGTTAAGATATGAAAAGAATGGAGAATTTTATAGGAAAAAATTTAGGAATGCTAAACTACTGTCAGGTGAAACCTATCACCAGTTCTCTGCACGGTTAGAGACATACTTGGAGAAATGGACTTCTCTGGGGAAAACCCAAGATCTTAAGGAAATGATCCTTATAGAACAATTAAGAGAGTCCATGGCTCCAGACCTGAGAAAGTTTCTCATGGAACAAGGTGCAGAGAGGCTGGGTGAGTTACTAAATGTTGCTGAAAGATATCAAGCAGCTCAGGCAGAGGTATCAGGTAATAAAAAGAAACAGGTAGATAATTATCAGGCACCACAAAACTTTAATGAATTTGATCATAGAGATCAAAACAAAGGTAAGCACCAGTTTGATAGGCCACGAAATGACTATAAAAATAAAACCCCACAATTCAATGAAAGGAAATATGATAACAGGAAACCCTTCAGACAGGAAGGAAAATATTGTCAAATACGCAGGATGCATAATCATAATACTAGTGAATGTGGTAGGAAAGTTCCTCCATATCACGCAGCATGCATGATAACAGTGGACAAGGGGAAGAAGAAACTGACAGAGAATCATATAAATCTTCAACATCCCCCCATCTGTGAAGAAGTGACATGTAATGGTGCCGAGGTTAGGTGCCTTTACGATTCAGTTTTAGAATATGACTCAGTTGTGAGTGCAACCCTTGTGCACCCTGAACAGTATACCACAGAGAAAGTGGAGATACAAGGGGCCGTAAAGGGGATATCCACCATGACACTTCCCGTAGCCGAGATCAATGTAGAGACAAGGTACGTGGAAGGAGTGATTAGAGCAGCCGTGTGTGACGATCCTAATTACCCGCTGGTGTTAGGAAGCAAATATGTTTTTCTAGGAAGCCCTGTAAAACCTGTGGTAATGGCCACGCTTCAGGTCAGGTCGACCCCTAGTAGAACGGAGGAGGAACCACCACTAGTTTATTCTCATAAGCAGATGAGAAAGGCCCAGGCAAAAGATAAAACATTAAAACCTTGCTTTGGTAAATTGCCAACAAGCCATGCACACCCTAAGAAAGGACAATTTTATTTGAAGGAAGGACTGCTCTTCAGGAAAGCTAGAACAGGATCCAAAGAACCGGGACAATCGGTATTACCAACCCACTACAGGGAAAAAGTGATGGCACAAGCTCATGTTGTACCAGACGGTGGACACCAGAGAAATGGGACTACCCGTCAAAGGACATCGGAAAAATTCTACTGGCCCCAAGTAGCTGCTGATATTGCACAATTTGTGGGGGCCTGTGAAAAATGTAGCAAGGTACAGTCCCCAAGTTGGGAAAATCATAATCAGATGCCAGATAAGCATTCTGAAACATATGGGCCTAACAATAACCAGGAAAATAACAATAATAAGGTTGACATAGAGGATAGGTATCCACCTTCCCCCCAACAGTGTTCACCAAAAATAATTAGATTCGCAACTCTGAGAAGGGCATCCAGAGAAAATAGAAACTCAGACCAGTCAACCCAGGAACAGTTTGAAGCCGCAGTTAGGGAGCTGGCTGACATTGACATTGAAGATGATCCGCCTAAAGTAAAACCGAAACAAATTGTTAACAGAAGAACAGTGGGCAGTGGACGAGTGAGCAATTCGGAAAATGCTCACAGCGCTTCACAATATGGCTATTAACTTAGCATTAAAAGGGCACTGGTGACATTGGTAGTCACCCGACCCCACACCGTCCAAGGGGAAGTAGTGTTCGGACCCTGGATGGAGATAACCCACACATCTTATAGCAATGCTAAGGGCGAATTGATTTCTGATGCAGAAACTCATTTCCCCACATATTATCTTAATTCACCAGATTGTCGGTAGGCGGAACTATAGTTGGTGAATAAGACCTCCATTTGAGTGGCACATTATAGAACATTATAAATATATTATTAGAAGGGTGTTTCCACATTCAATCACGCCTGAGATCAGACCAATTGTTGGCTGTGAACATTTCGGAGGAGCAGAGTGTCTCCATTGTTGCCTTTTTGAATTGAGGATAGTCCGAGTGTTTATTAAGGCTGATCAGGAAAATATTGGATCCCCTACACAACTCAGATATCACCATATAGATCAACTCCTCATAACGTACAAATTGAGGAACATCTAATATTCTCGGGACATGTCGTTGAGCAGACTCAGCGAAGAGAAATGGTGAATATTGATTGCTAAGCAGTAGTAAGACAAGCCGTAACACTTGCAGCTGTACAGTAACATAACTGAAATGGATTCTTGGATTGCAGAGGTCTGACGCAACCTTCGTCAGTAGTGCTTACTTTGAATTGACCCACCTGCATTAATCCATGATCATAATAAAATCAGAGAAACGTTGATGCAGATTTTCTAAGCCGCCATCCGTGCGATGAAAATCAAAGAAATCATCAGGCATAGACATAAATTTCTCTATGTGTATGTAGAATTATAGACTGACGTATAACGTCTGTTTTAAGTTGGGAGAATTTGTCGTGAAACATTCTAAATCCACATATATAAATTAAAAGGTAAATGTAAAGCCTAACACATAAATTCAATAAAAGGGAAAGAAGAATGGTAAAGAACAGTGCTGTCACAATGACTGTACTCGAGATCCCCCTTTTTTTTCTACTTCGTCTGAAAATTGTAACGCTTTCACGTTTGATAGTAAAGCCTATAGCAGCATACACGCCTTTCTAACAATAAAACGTGTACTGTATTTCTTAGAAAACCTTGAGATACGCAAGCTGATTAATGACCTAGATTAATACTAGCATTAATTTCATTTTATACACTGCGTAATGAAAAGACAGATGAACTTAGGGTAAAGAGAGAGAGAGGGCGGATCGGAGGAACGTATGCAACACTAACACGCGTCTCGCGATATAAAATTAATGCCATCCCCAAGCGTAAGGCATGAAGCACTATTTTTTTTTTCAAATAGACAGTGATAAAAAACACTACCAATACGAGGGTTAGGTTTAAAAACCTGTTTAATGCTTATTAGTAAACATGACATTATACTGTTTTATGTCTGAAAGCCTGACAGTACCGAGACACCACATCGTATCGAAGTAGAAGAAAATGCATATTTTGAACGCAGCCACTTAGCTCCATTAAATTTATATATTTGGGTTCCTTAGGACTTGCTGACAAAGAATATGTTAAGTGTTACGCAAATAGTCTAGGAATTAACAAATTATAGCCAAAAGAAAATAGTGAGGATGTCTGACAGCACCAAATCATAATCGCACAGTGGCATGTTTTTGAAACCACCATTTTACGGGAAATAGGCCACCCATGTTAAATCCGATTTGATTGGCGGGAGAATGATATGCAAGGCTAAACATGATTAGTCGGATTGCAAATACTATTTTTGGTTGTTAGGGGAAACGTAGGAAGGGTAAATTTTTTCAAAAGCTTGTGTAAACATGGTCCTATTGGCTAGACCCGCTGATATAGTCAATTAGGAGCGTCTGTTCAGTGCCACATTTTAAAAATAAACTTACTAAGAAACAGTGCGTTGAGATCCAGATCATATTTTTCTAAATAAAAGCCTGGGACAGAGGCAGATCGGAATTGTGCCATAACTCATCGCCAGTCAACGTATTTGTTTTTTATTTCCATGAATTGTGGTAAGATTGACATATTTGATATCTTTTTGATGAAAATTGAATGTGAAAATTGATAAATTTATGTCTGTATATGTGTGTGGTTCAGTAGCAAACATGAGGCAAAGCCTAAATATTGCTCCAACCTGAACAAAACTCCCCCCTGTCCGCGTAGACCGAAGCCTATCCCCCCCCATGGGTTCACACCCCGGATAGTTCTCACCATCCCCCCGACACATCCCCCCACCAGCGCTACTTGACCCCCGACCCCCCCCGAATGATCACTGCTGGCCCTCGTGAACTGCCAGAGGGCGTAGCTCATAACCATTAAGGAGAAGAATTCCCCTGGCCCCCCTGTAAACTTGCTTTCAATGGACCCCCGAGCTACGTTGGCCTCCCGCTCTGACCCCCACTCCCCCAGCCCCCGTTCCCCCCCCACCCCTACTTGTGCTTACAGTGGTGGACAAATCAACAGATCCCCCCCCACTAAATCCAGTTTCTGAAGTAGGAGGTAACAACCCTTCTTGGTTTCAGGGACCCGTGGTCATAACCTTAATTGAAGCAGCACCTGGTCTGAAGTTTTGCTGACACCCCCCACACGCCGTCCCTCCCTATACTCCCTTGGTCCCCCCCCCCCCCAGCTATGCACGCCATCACTAGCTCGTCGCGTGTCCCTCAAGCTAAACACAGTGGGCCCCCCGCACGCGACCCCAGCCCTGGTTCCCACCTCATGGTCTCCACCCCTCGCCGCACCCCCCCCCCCCCCCCCCCCCCACCCCCACGCCCATACTAGCCCCCTGATACCCCCCCCCCCTGTCGGGCCCCCCCGCACCCATCCCCCCTTCACCCCCCCCCCCCTATGCTGCCCCCACTCCCCCCCCCCTAAAATTGCCCTACACATACTATCCCGCGTATCCCCGTTAAAGAGGGCCGACCAATAAAATTGTTTTCAAATGACAGGATCTCCGGTGAACCTCCCCTTACACCCCCTTCCCCTTATACTATCCTCCTCCACCATATCCCCCCCCTAACCAACTCCTGTCCCGTTCACCCGGATGTACACCCCTACCCATATACCTTCGCCTGTACCAAAAAGCCAGCTCATTACCTCACCCAGTACCCACAACTTTCACAACTTCCCCCCCTCATAGCGATAATACTAATCCCCCCCAAAATATGGGGGATACCGGGGTCCCAATCAAAGCCCCCCCCTCCACATTAACTCATGTATCCCCTTCGTCGTAGCTCATATAACCTTGTAATTAACATTTGATTGTCGGATTACCCCCTGCCCCCCCCCCCACCACCCCCCCCCCGTGTCCCCCCCTTGAATCAGCGATACCCCCCATTCCCCCCCCCCGGATTCCCCATCTAATACATTTATCTTTCCCCCCCCCCTAACCTCCCCTTCTAACATCCCCCCTGATGACCATATAACATCCTGTCTTTAACCCGCTGTGTTCCTCGTTTCGTCCCCCCCCCCCCGGAGAGTGTCACACAGTGGTCCCCTGTAAAGTTGTGTTGCCCCCCCCCAATTAAATCTATCACTTGCCCGTCCCTCCCATTCTGTCCACTGCTTCCCCCTCCCCTTCCGTGACCCCCCCCTCAACACTTCATCCCACTTTTCCCATCGCCCCCCCTTAGCCCTACATTCACGCGCCCAGTACCCCCCCCACACATCCTATCCCCAGTATCCCCAATTTCTCGACTGATCGGTTATCTATCACCTGCTCCCCCCCCTCGCTACCCCCCCAGTCCCAAGGTCAATCTGTCATTCCCATACACCACCCCACTTGCTTTCCCACGCCGCCCCGCCCCCCGATACATCCTCACATCGCACTATTCTCCCCGTCACACCCCCCGTAACACCTCCCTCGTCCCCCCTCACTACTCTCTCTAAAAATTATATCAATCCACCCCACCCTTCCCCCCCCCCAACCCACTACCTCACAATACCTCTTGCTCCCAACATCTAACTCGCGCAGAATCTCTTAATAGTTAGCTGTAGTTAAGCATTATGTCTATATACCAAAAAAATTCAGTGAACTATTGACTAAGCGGTAACAGCGCTTTCCGCTCGCTGCGAAATTACCAGGTTCCAGGACTAAAACCTGACAGCGTCCAGCTCAAGTCTACCCAGCTGTAAATGGGTATCTGACTCTGCTCTTGAATTAGGAAATGCTACGGCAGCGATGGCGGGAAATGGTCACCCCACATGTGACGAAATCAGTTAATCGCTTGTGTCTTTTTACATCATTTTATATCTCTATCCAACTTACTTCAAACTTCTGCTCCTCTCATCTTCTGCGCACGCACACACTCACATCGTACCTTTACTTTGCGCACATCTTCTTTATGCCCCGTGCAAATCTCCTTCATGACGAGTCGACCCAACATACCCTACCCTACGGCTACCCCCTGCGCGCGCACCCCGATCTGCTCACCTACATTCGTTGCTCATCGTCAGTCCTTTCCAACGGCATAATCGTAGCAATCCACCGTCCGTCCACGAGCCGTTTAATACTTGTCGCACTCACGTTCGTCGCTAAGCCCGCTCCCCGCGTCTCGCCCGACTCGTCACGGACTCCAAGAAATACGCTACTGCGCATTCGATTGGCAACGCGTTATACTCACACAAAGGCGCGTCTTATCTCTGTTAAGCGCATTCCGCTGGAATCAATCCTCCCCGCGTCATTTCCTAGCCCTCTTACAGACGCATCCATGTCAGCAGGCAGAATCATCTATGCGTGGTCGGCTTCTTAGGCAGGAACCCTCTCTCGTCATCACCGCGCTCCCACTGCGTCCCGCTGGTGATTTTCGCTTCAACCTTTAACAATCAGAAAGCTATCGCTCCTGCCCATTCTCTATCCTCGATCCCCGCGAGCAGCGCGTCAATACCGGTTTAACTATCGGTTAAAAGTCCGTTACTGCGCTTTAAACTCACGCCGGGCCCCCCGATAGTAATGATTTATACTACTACACCACGAACCACATACGCGCTCACTAAAGCTAGCCCCCCCACTCTCACACACTAGTTCGGTCTTACTATTTGCCCCGAGCCGCCGGGCCTATCCTCGCTCTTTGGCGTCTCCACCCTCGTTCCCGGCCACTACTCGCTCTGCGTCCTATCCAATACCAAATTCACGCGGGACATTGAAACCATCAGAAATGGCTCAATCTATATCCTTCGCAACAACGCCCCCGGCGCGACCCTCCACAATCACGATCACTCGCCCACTCCCCGCCAACACGTTCACACACTTCTCAGCCTAACTCCCACCTGCGAGCGCTCGCAGACGACATCGGCCTACCCTAGCTCATCTCCAGCGATAAATTTCTCTACTAGTGTCAGCGCTACAACAGTCTCGTTTTCACGGCCTGCGCTTCGTATGCTCTCTCGTAATAAGAGATCACCAAGCCCAACTCCGTTACTAACTCACCAATACAGACTTAATATCTCGACTGACTCTCGAGTTCATCTGCCCCTTCGTGCGAGGTAGCTAACAACCTTTGATCACGCACCCACATACCGCTCTTATGGATCACTATTCTGAGTCCTTGTGAGTCATGTTGGACCCTACCCGCCCCCCCCCTTCACCCCCGCGGAGGCCCCCCCCCCCCCCCAACCCCCCCCCACACTCCTAACAACCAACTCATCCTACACTACTCCTACCTATATATATATCCCAATTCTCGCCGACCCCCTCATATATATCGGCGAACCCACTTCACATATCCCCGTCCACTTTTACACTCTCTATTAAAACATGGGCACCGTACCTTTTTTCTCTTTGACCACTCTCCCTCCCCGCACCCCCGTCTCTACTTTTCGCGCACACACGAAATCGTTGCAATCATCTAAATACCAATAAAAAAATTTTTTAAAAATTAATCTTCGCTCGCGGAAGGACGTCTGCAAACATACCCTGGGCAGAACGCAAACACGTGACTGCCCTCGAGTTGACAGATGGAAACTAAAGAAGATATTAAAAGGGAGCGGTTTTGGGGGATACGCCCCCCCGTGATGTCATAGGAATCCTTATGTAATACCACTTCCTTCTTCCGGTTCGCGTCAGCTGATCCGGGATCACAAAGGCTCTCCCACGTCCTCCTCTGAGTCTCATGAATCGCGTCGCTAGATACCTGATGTGCTCCATGTTAATCGCCACACTGGATCGCTATCTGACAACATGCTACCAGGAGAATCTCTGCATGGAACTGATCCGATACCATGAGTCGTCCGCCTGCAGAGCCACGCTCTAGCTCATGCCGGTATATCGTCTGATCCGGTGTTGGACAACCGGCATTCTAAATTGATACAATCACCTCCTCTTCCCATCCCCTTCGTAGCACACGCCTTCTCACACTCTAATGCCGGAGCGCCCTAATACTAACGTGCACGCCTCTCGCGTTTTACTAACATCCTAGGCCACCTGTGACCTCTTTCAACACCCACACATCCCCATCGTCCCAAGTATCCCCCCACTCGAATAAGCACCCGTACCCCGCTAGCTCGTTCTGCACGCTCGATGGGAAGAAGGGAAAAAAGTTATCCATATAAATGATACCCCGTCGCCGCCCTGCACTTAGAAATAAGCTCCTCGCGCGCTTAGTTATATAATACCACCGGACCCCCCCCCCCACTCCTGACTTGTCACTCAATACCGTGATACAAAACTCGATCGCGCCGCTCAGAAATACACAAGACCCTGCTAAGGAGACGCGTTCCTGTCCACACTTAGTACGACCTCACGCACTCTCTACCACCATCTAATACAACCCATGCTCGCACGCAAGCATTAAATTACCAGCTGCACTACCATCGCGCAAAAACCAGCTCGTGCTTTCTCTCTCTACACAGCTCCGCACATAGCATTATAACACTCATCCATCCGCATCGCCTCCGCATTAACTCAACTACAACAAACTCACTTACAACTCAAACCTATTTCAAACTTTGAAAAGTCCTCCAACATAAAGGCCACGCGTCTAGACCCGCATAATAATAGGATCTACTTACTAAAACTCATGGTGCACACGCACTTACAGACACATTTACGCGGTATATGAGACAGCTCGGACATTCTCACTCATTTTTCTCTTTAGCCGAGTTATAACAGCTCTCTATTCTCTCTTTTTTCGTTCATACCTTCACCTTTTTTAATCAAATAGAAAACGATATTTAACTTGGTTAATACCTCTCAATTAATCAGAGGAACTATTAGAGGCAGGCGTAAGGGATGACTGACCGAGTCGGAGGGAATGATGCGTACCTGTCTATCTTGCGGGATGGTCATCCTTTCCCCCACCTTCCTAACACCTGGAGATCTCTCTCAGGACCCCCTCTCCCCCAAGGTCGCGATCGGGTCTCACGCGCGAGACATTCCTCGTCGGCTCCACCGCTAGCCTCCGAGTCGTCGCACCATGACTTTATAAATCGTCCTCCTGCATACCATCGTCAACCACTTCCGAACGGTCACTCCCCCCACTTTTCTTTCTATTCCTCCTGTCAGATTCGCACACAAGTGGCGATTGTCCGTGACTCCCTATTGCGTCACATGGTACACTGTCGCTACAGTGAAGAAACAACAACACATCTTACGTCTATCCTATTTCCCATAATACTTTCACTGTCCCATCTAGTATGCTCTCCCCCGTGCTCATCCCTGTTTGCATTCTCTCGCCCACCACTTCCATTCCCTTATCCCACCCTCCATCAACACATGCCCCTTCTCGAACTAACTTCCTCCTCTAGAACTATCATCCTTCGAGAGCCGTTCCAGATGCACTTCTTGCTCGGACTCGGCAACTTCCCTCTTCCTACACCAAAACCACCCTCTATCAGTGCCAATCTTTCCCTCGGGACCTCGGATCGCTCTCCAGGGGGCGCATCTCGATATAACGACATACTCAGCCAATTCGTCCTCCAATCCACTTGTATGCACCTCCAGGTCCCCCCACCTGCCGCCTCACCTAGAAGTCGCCCCCTCAGTTCTCCACGGAAAGTCCTCATCAGGGTAAGAGCCGGTTAACAAGGTTCCAAGTCCCTCTCCTCGCCACCTCGCACCACGGAGGTGATGAAGTCTCACGCTTGTTCCGCTTTCTTCTCCTCCACTCGCGCAGGAGGGTGCCTTCGGGTTCCTGTTTCTACCCATCCCCCCTTCCACTCCCATACACGTCGATCCACTCTCCTGGACCCTACTGTCCTTCGGCCATTCTCCCTTTCTGCGCCACACTCTCTCCTATCCCCCCCGACGCCCCCCCCCTCCTACTAGCTCGCGCGGTGGCGGGAGCGCGCACTGACCGTCGTCGGGTTGTTTTGTCAAGCGGGTTCTGAGTCCCCTGCGAGCGCTCTGCTCCGCTCCGGTACGCTCGAGCATGACTCGAGGCCTCGAACCCTTTGTGTTGGCCCCCCGCGACGAAGCGCTACTCGTATCGCGGGTGCTAGGGTGCCAGCCCGAGAATAAAGCGTCCGCACCTGAGACGGTATGTACCCGTTCAGTGTTCCCACAGCGGTATCTGCGCCAGACAAGGCTCGGTCGAACTTCCCTGGTCGTTCCCCCTCCCGCTTACTAGACATCCCCTCAAAAAACTACAGCGACGCTCAAAAAATAATCTCAGATGGGCCCGTCGAAATCAACTAGTCGATGATAAACACCTGACTCACCCCCTTCAACTCCCTGCACACTAACAGCCCTCCCTTCTTTGGCTGACTGTACGGAACAGGCTCACGGGTTCCCACCTTGCTCGCATTAAACTGTAGCCGCGCAGCTTTTGCGGGTTCTGCGCCGGTCTAATCTATACTCAAGTACTCTCCTGAAACGCCGTTCCTGATGCATTTCCAAAACTCTCTAGTCCAACTACCCCTCCATATTACGAAGATACATATAGCAAGCTGCGCAATTGTCTGACACATTTATACTTCGAACATACAACACTCTGCACTCCTACCTCAAAATCAATAAATAACACGCAATCGACGAGTCGATCAAAATGGCTAAAGCCGTCCACTTCAACTCACTGTGAACGGGATGAGATCTGTCCCCATCGTTCCTCGCCATTAGTGCACACCCAATTAAGGACCCGACGACTTGTCTCTCACTTTCTTCATTTGAGACAATCCGACAAAAAAAAATCCTGACATTCCCCAAATCACTGAAATCTCATGCTATATCCTATTTCCATATTGACGACGGGACTAAGCCTTCATACGCCACGGGTCTCTCGTTTCCAAATATGTCAACATCCCTCCAGAACTCGCACGTCTTATACCCCCCACCAGCATCTCGCTGCCCCCCCTTTCCCCCATGCCGCATCAGAAAACCCCTGTCTAAAGTGGGCTATTCATTTCGCTCCAGAAATCCAACAAACCGAGCGCGCCCCCCAAAATGAACTCTGAATCGATCAGCCCGCCCCCCCCCGCCTGCAACAGGACTGACGTTATCCCCCCCCACTCCGCCTCGTACTATAAAAACATGCGGGCACCCTAACAGAAAAAAACCTCGTGTCGAGAACATTGGGCACCCCCCGATGCCCTCTAGGCAAACATTTCCCTGGTCCCAGTCTCGCCCCTCATCGTAGCTGGCTCCGATGTCCTACCAGCGAGTTCCGCCCCCCTAAGACAAGAGGAAACGGTCTAAAATAAGACTGGTTGACTCCCCCCTCTCGAAAAGACACTCACTTGGTCTAAAAAGCTCTCCCTCCCCTCCCTATCTCCTCCTCACCTGATAAGTCAGACTAAAAAACCCTGGTAGCTAAAATCTACACATCATTAGAATAAATAGTCCAGGAAAATGCACTCATGTCAAGAATCCCCGACCCCCAAAACAGAAGCAGCCTGAATAAGGCAATCGGGTCCTGAACTGACAGGAAACACGCCCCACCCCAACGCACCTGGTCTCGAAAAACTCCATGATCCCGTTCCTCAACCAGGACCACGAAAATAAATGACACATATGGGCCGCCCAACCACCTATCTGGACTAAAAAAAAACTGAAGTTCTCACATCAAAAAACCTCTCACGTATGCATAAACCAACAACACAAACTAACAAAAAAAGCGGCATGAGCTTCTGACATCCTGCTATAAAAAACAAAAAAAGGCTGCAACAAATCGTAAAATTAACCAGGTCTAATACAAAAACTCGCTACTGCGGGCACGCGGGGGATCCCAGAACGAGACTCCACTCAAACCACGCCCCTGCGTCCACCATTAAATACCATCGGGGGCTCCTGTAACAGAGCCCATCTCAACCCATCACACGCGGGACAACCCTGCTCTGCGAAGCCACCCCAAACTCCTTACCCTATCCCACGTTACTAATTCAGAATCCACACTGGTGCGGCTACCTCCCGCGCGGTAAGAAAACCCTGGCTAAAGCGGGTCTCCGACTTTGCCCCCAAATCAGCTCGAACACCACGTCATCTCTCCCCACCTTACATCAGGATGCTACAACTCCATTTTATTTATCTCGGGGCCGCGATGTCACGGCGGGGGGAATTCACGCACCCAGCTACTACTGTTTCCTTATGGAGAAGTGGTGGGACGTAGAAGCGAACCTTCACGTGCACGCATTACCGGCCTAACCCGCAGCGCCCTATTTGACCTCATGCCAACGCCTCGACTCAAACCACTCGTACCTTTTAATAAAATACACACCGGATATCCCCCGTCTGTCCTGTCCAGTAACAGAACAGCCCCCCTGTGCCTCTGAGTAAATGTGCATTCTCCCCTAAACTACCCGAACATCAGCGGCAGTTACAACAAACAAGATGTAATCAGATGGGACCCTACAAGGGTTCACAGTATTGGAACACATCCTTAATTGCCATACGTACGGTTCCATCGTCATGCTGCAGGAACCAGTACAACTGCACAAAGACTCCCCCCTCCACAATTAGCTAATGCTGGCAACATCTACATAATGTACAGAACTCCTACTGCAACTCCGCCCCCTCACATCCAAAGTCCCCCATTTGGGTCATTAGCCCATATTCCACTCAACCCCCCATCTCCATACGTAAAAAATTGTTCGTACTGACTAGACCGGGGCGTGGGGGCGGCAGATAAAAAATCACGGGGTGGGGTACGCGGGGGGGGCTGGCTGTTAGCCAGTACAGATGGAGGCTCATCATTGCCTGGGCTGTCGGGCAGCCATCAGGGGACGGTCCCGCTCCGTAACAAGGCGGGCGGGGAGGGCGAAAGATCTAAGCGCTGCTCCAAAGCGGCTTACATATCACAGTTAAACAACGACAAACACAACCCTAAGTCAAAAGCGAGCAATCGGGGGACGGGATCGGAGCTTAAACCTGGTAACCATGATGGTGGTCCCTGTTGCATAAACCTCCCCATCATTAATAGCCATCCCACCCCAACCCTAACCCATGGGCTATCCAACGTACCAGTTCACTACCTTTCCAGGTTCAGAAAACTGGGACAACAGTAGCGATGTAGTGGCGAGATACAACGCACTCAGCTCATACCGGCAGGGTTGTCACTCCAGTCCGTCAAAGCAGCCTTAATCCAGCAGTCATCCAAAGCAAGTATACGATCGTCCCTAGCGCCCAGATCACAGAGGTACCGCTGGCTCAAAGAACACTACCGATCTCACATAGCAGGAATACCTGGTCTTGAACCCTTTATCTTTGTACGCGAATTCCACCCCCCTTCCCCCCCCTCCACTCCCCCCCCCACTGTCAAAAACCTGGTCCCTATAACAAGAAGTCCGAAGTAACTTGAAACATACTTTTCCGTTTGTTTCAGCTCGCTTAAACTAACACCCCGCGCTTCCTCTCAACACCATCCACCAGTAGCTGCTATTCCCGTTCGTCTCGCTGCTAGCTCTCCAATATCTCTCTTCGTACTCCTCACTTGCTCCGATGTAAAGTACCCCGGTTGTCCTAAAAAAAATCGGGTACCCAGTGCTCTGTGCATAAACCCCCACCCACACCAGTAGGTCATAACAATACTCGCTCTAAGGTCCCTTTCTAGAACATAAAATACCTGCTGGTTACAAAAACGTAAATGTCCTCCGGCCTCTTGTCTGCGTCCTCCATCGATTATGGGGGGCCCCGGACGTGACAGAAAAACCTCCCGCTTCACAGACACTTCGCTCTCAATTATGCACCTTTCTAGCCAGCTTTATATAACGGAGCTACGCAGCGCTGAAATGGCAAACCTGCCCTCCCCTGCTTACAAACTCCTACCCTCCTCTTGTTCCCCAAAAACTTCACCCCTCCCACTCACCTTCTTCTTCTTCTCAAAAAAAAAACACATGAATAGAAAAAAAAACACTAAGAAAAAAATATGCGAGAGCGGGGGGGGGATTTCGGGGGGGGTGCGAGTGACCCCTATCCGGTGGGAACTTCATTGCATGACGCACACCCCCTGGGTCAACCCACTGACACGCCAACACTCTCGCGATACCATCTGCCAGTCTACGCCAGACACCCCCACTACACACGGACTCAATCACTCGCACAACCTCGCTAGCGCCGTCCTGGTCTATCACGCAACAATAACAAACAGGCAGCTATAAGGATAACTTTGTTGTGCAGGTGCAACAAATCTCCCAAACCCCCCAGCTTTCATCACCCCCTCCAAACTCCCCCCACCAATCCCAAAAAACTCCGTTACCCCCACCCCCCAAACTCCGCCCCAGGCCCCCCCCCCCCCCAACCAGCTGATTACACGACGCCGGGCGTCCCTAACAAAAAACCGTGCTACAAAGTCTATCTGCCCGGCCACCCCCCCCCCACCCCCCCCCTCCCCCCCCACCCCCACCCCCCACCCCCCCAAAACCCACCCACCCCCCCCAAACCAACCCCCCTCCAACCCCACCAAACCACACCCCCCACCACCCCACCCTCCACTGCCAAATATTTAATACAAAACAACCCCAAACACAAACCCATACCCATACCATTCTTATCCCGATCCCCTGGGGAATTTGGGGACCAAAGTGGAACCCCAACCCCAATACCAACCTACATTATACACTAAAATCCCACATTCACTCCAACCCCCCAACTTATATCACCCCCACCACACAACTAATCCCCCCCCCACAACACAAATACACCATAAACCATCACATATACCCCCAATACCCCCTACCCCCCCAATCCCCAGCTTTGATCAATTTTTTTCATCTAGGTAAAATAGAATTGTTGGTTCCATACAACCCACTCACCCGCCCCCGCTCACCCCCGTTTCACCTACACCCCCACCTAAACTTCAGGACCGTAGTAACACCAGTTTGCAGCAGTGGAAAATACCCCCACCGC
This sequence comes from Oreohelix idahoensis, assembly GCA_024509875.1. Classification (NCBI taxonomy): domain Eukaryota; kingdom Metazoa; phylum Mollusca; class Gastropoda; order Stylommatophora; family Oreohelicidae; genus Oreohelix; species Oreohelix idahoensis. The sequence goes on from JAMPIV010020381.1 coordinate 485,975, forward strand.
TTACACTTGCTACAACCCAGGAAACACGACCAGTGTCCCCCCCAACCAGAGAACCAACACCACCCCTAAACAACTAAAACTCACCCCACGAACACCCCCAATACCCCGGGTGGCGGTGGCTTCAGAGGGGGCAGGTGGGCGTAAGTCCCAACTAACCACCCAAATGGGGGATTCCCCCCCCCCTTGGTGATTTGGGGGGGATATGGGAATGCTGCAAGGTACCGCTTAGGATCACATGGGGGAACCGTCAGGTCCTCATAATGAATGATATTTCATATCCCAAGAGCGTCGGGGCGGAAGAGCTTGCTGGCGAAGTGATGATAAAAAAGGGGTAAAGTTCACTCTGGAATACTTAGAAAGAAGATCTGTTGGTGGGCTCTTTAATGTAACTGGTCTTACGGCCAGGAAATATCGCCCTGAGAATTTACCGTGGGTGACTGTCATAGTATTAACCATGGGGTGCAGCAAGTTCCTATATTTGATTGAACGTTGTTTTTTAACCTAAGCTTGTAGAAATTAATAGTGAGACGGTCTGGGATTTGCACTTACTGTTCCCCACAACAAAACAAGGTATAGGTGGGAGCAACGGGTCATAAGAAGCTCCATGAAAAGCGGGGGGACCGGGTGAACCGGAAGAAGTCCAGGACTGTTGACCCATATAGATACAGTCTCGGAAGGACGCAACCCACAACGGCCACGCCGCCCAACTGGGCAACCACTGCACAAGTAAAAAAGAGGGTCATCTAAGGTTAATTAATTGGGAAGCAGCTGGTCAAGTTATTTCCGGCCCACGCTTCCACTTGACGTTGTCGACAAACTCCCAATCATAGCGATTGTTTATTCGCGTATCAAATGCCAGCCAATACATTCAAAGTACATGTTATGATAACTTTTCCTCATGTAATATTTTCCATGACTCATTGTCCATATATAGAGATTGTGATATCCGTAAAAAGTTGTCAAAGTTTACTTATATCACACTTCCTGCTCACGCTACAAAATGCCTTCCAAGATTGCGTTTATCTATAATCACCTATCCCAAGTAATTCGGAAGTCTGATTATTTAGTTTATCAGACTCTTCCGATCTCTTGTATCACATGACTGGTCGCAATCCGACTGCCTGTCTAGACAAATCGTGGTCTATACAATTAAACCCGTATTGCAAGTCCATTCTGCAGTCGAGTCGGAAGTGATTATGCAATCTTAAGCAAACACTTTGTGCTTGCATCTATCTGGAGCCAATGTGATATTAACACGTTCAGTGATACAATTAATCTCTCAGGGATGGGCAATTGTCTGGCCTGTCATGCGTGGAAGCGTGAAATGTGAACAATGGTAGTAGGAAAAAAGGGTAACAATTCTGAGTCGAGGATAGGCACGAAATTATGTGCGTTAAATATGTCGAAATAATAGATAATAAAGGCGATGAGAGGAAATAACAAAAAAAAAAAAAAAAAAAAAAGAAGAAAGCGAGCCGAATTGTCACAAATATAATGGGCGAATAGCATAGTTGTTAGCATTATTGCTGCCGAATTCTTCAAAATAGAACAGGCAAAGTAAACATTACAGAAGAGGGTGGCAAACAGTCGTTGCGATCTCCCGCTCGATCACAAGGAATAATTTGGTAAATCTCCAAGCGATCAATGTGAAAAAGGAAGAATGTTTAAGCTATGGAAATTTTGGTTTAGTTTGGTTTTGGTTTTAGGACTATCTTCATTGCACACGGATAACTCCATCAGTGCTCTGATCTCCTCCCTTAGATTACACAAGGAGGATTTCAACACAGTGCACGAACTTCGTAGCACCGTCGAGAATCCCAATGTGTGTATATAGGAATCACACATTCTATAAATATTTTTGTGGTGGCTAGGTTTCTAATTTTTAAATTTTGCCAGGGCAGCGGCCCTATGGTCTACTCTTTACGATTTCCAACAGCAGTGGGATTTTTAAAGTGCACAACTTGCACACAGGATCTCATATTTTTTCGCCTTATCCGAGAAGGCTAGGCATCCAATCTCACTACCCAGGAGATCGGGGGGGGGGGGGGGGGTATGACATCATTAGAACCACTGGTTGTGAAAAAACAAGTTCTATAAATTATATTCCCTCTACTGGGAATCGAACCGGTACCGTTAGAATTTGATGCGGACGTCATCCCCTTAGCAACTCTGACCCCTAGGGAAATTTTGAATTAGCCCTTTCCCGCCAGTACTGAACAACGCAGTACCCCATGATTATAGGTTCCTTTCCCGTCCGCACTGAACAACGCGATACCCCTTGATTAAAGGTTCTTTTCCCGTTAGTACTGAACAACGCGGTAACCCATAATTAAAGGTTCTTTTCACGTCAGTACTGAACAACGCAGTACCCTATGATTAAAGATTCTTTTCCCGTCAGTACTGAACAACGCGGTACGCCATGATTAAAGGTTCTTATCCCGTCAGTTCTGATCAACGCGGCACCCCATGATTAAAGGTTCTTTTCCTGTCAGTACTGAACAACGCGGTACCACATGATTAAAGGTTCTTTTCCCGGCAGTACTGAACAACGCGGTACCCCTTGATTAAAGGTTCTTTTCCCGCCAGTACTGAACAACGCGGTACCCCTTGATTAAAGGTTCTTTTCCCGCCAGTACTGAAAAACGCGGTACCCCATTGTAGAAATCTGTTGTTTTACTGGCCACTACTGTAGAGTAGTGCGTTGTACTGCGATGATGATACCAGGCATGCTCCAATCTACCCAGCTGTGCTGTAAATGGGTAACTCACTCTAATCCTGAGTTAGGGAAGGCAAAGACAGCGAGGCAGTGACTGCTATGGGACTACTGTCAAGTAATCGTTCCCCAGGTGGTACTGGTGGTCATCACCGTAAAGGGTAGAGTATTCTTTCTGCTCGTTACACATGAGACAGGCAAGTACAACAAAGGTCAACTCGACCGACGCAGGGTTGTGTATGTATGGAGTGAGAGTGGAAAATACGCGAATGGTGTACTGTTCGATGTAGTTGACACTTGATAATGTTTCACTCACACTCTTATGCAAGTCAAAGATGTTAGGAACCGCTGTTGACGTTTCTATGCTTTTAATAATGACGCACACACTTGGACAGCACGGAATACAGTCATGAGTATGTTGACATAGCAAATCATTAGGTAGTAGAATAGTAGTACATATTTCATGCAGCATTCAATATTAAATAGTCATTCAGTGTTCTGGCGGACTATTGCCATATCCCCTAACTGACTGAACGCATCAGTGGGTATGTGTGTGTAAACATACAAAGAGTTCACTGGACGAACCTTTTCTTTGGCTAAGTTCTCCAGCTGTATATGTCAAATATTTAAGTGACAAAGTTAAACCACGATAGGGGTTTTAATCTTAATGAGATCTCCGTGCCACTGTCTGAATAGTAAGATTCATGATCCGTTCTTTGGACAGTGATCCATAATGATGACAGGAATACAAAATGGCTTCCTTCCCTGAGTTTTCGCTCACTCGCCCAGCGGGAGGATAATCATAAGCCAGAGTTAATTCATAACTTGTACATATAGACTTTCCTAGAGTTTCCATACAGTCCCTTAGTCAGAAGGTTGCTTCATGAAGACATAAGCGCTGATGGAACCTGTCATCTTCATTAATCTATATTTCAACGACCAACGATGCTCGAAAATACGATGTTTCATCTAGGTCTAACCATAAGGAGATCATCAAAGGAAAAAGGGTCTGGCTTTACCTGGAGTCCGAATCTAAACATAATGAAATACATGAGAAGAGTCTCTGACATAACACTCTCGCAGAGACATTCCTTCCTTATGGAAAAATCATCCATAAATCACTTTTAACCTCTAACAGGACCAGCCCTAGAAAACACACACCCGGCCATTACGACCAGCTTCTTCGGAACTCACTACAACTCTCTAGGACAACGGATACCTCCGCCAGAGTTCGGTATAGTCCGACCTTAGCATACGAAGATATACAATATAGGACTGAATCTTCTTGTACTAGACAAGTAATACATATAAATTCAGGCCATAAACATATTGAACAAGATCAATCTATTTTCTGGCCCTAACAAACGAGAACTGACATGACTTCCATATTCATACGCCGAATCAATATCAAGAGAGATCATCCATATAATCAAACGTATAAATCAATCATGGATTATCTCGCTTTCCCAAGGGAAGCATTTTCGTACACAAATAAAATACAAATATATATTTTCCCTATTAAATAGACATATCGTATTTTTGTAATCTGTGCATTCAAAAATATGTATGCAACACCCATGATTAAAGGTTCTTTTCCCGTCGGCATTGAACAACGTGGTACCCCATGATTAAAGGTTCTTTTCCCATCAGTACCGAAAAATGTGGTACCTCATGATTAAAGGTTCTTTTCCCATATTCCTGGTGAAAACTAATGAGCTAGCTTTCCCAAATTCATTTTATTCATGAAATGCTTAAGGTATAATGGTCAAGGTAATCCCATAGCAGATACTGCCGTAGGGGAGTGAAGTGTTAGAGACTTCACCATACTAGGTACAGCATCGAGAGGTGGGGGTGACCAGTTCCCCTCCTCGCTGCCTTTTCCTTCCCTATCTCAAAGAGAAGAGTAAGGTACCCATTTACAGCTGGGTTGACTGAAGCTTGGTACCGTGATTCGAACCCGGCACCTTTGCCGCGAGAGACCTGCTTAAGATAGGAACGCGATTTTTACTTCAAAGTGAAGTTAACATTCAGTAAGTTATCATTTAGTTAACATTCGGTAAGATATCATTTAGTTAACATTCAGTAAGATATCATTTAGTTAACATTCAGTAACATCATTTAGTTAACATTCAGTAAGATATCATTTAGTTAACATTCAGTAGGATATCATTTAGTTAGCATTTTTCACCACTTTGTCGATGATATTGCAGGACAGCAGCTCACCTGACAGAGATCAAAGCTACAAAAAGATTGCACGTAATCCAAAATTCATATACTGAAACGTGAAACCAGGCATGGTTTTATCAAGGTAAGTCTTTAGACTTTAGACAGTTCAACGTTTCTAAAGTTGATCCTCAGGGCTCACGTGCTGCCTACCGCTGCATTACAGGATAGCCCACGCGAAGATGTTATCTAGTGGTGGACAACTTTCAAACAATCGTAAGCATTTGCTTAGTCTCTGTTTAAAAAAAAAAAAATAAACCCTTCCTGTGGCGCATCACGGCATCCGTCCTCATTTCTACACGGCATCCGTCCTCATTTCTACACGACATTCGTCCTCATTTCTACACGGCATCCGTCCTCATTTCTACACGACATTCGTCCTCATTTCTACACGGCATTCATCCCATATCTATACGGCATTCGTCCCATATCTACACGGCATTCGTCCCATATCTACACGGCATTTATCCCACATCTACACGGCATTCGTCCCATATCTACACGGCATTCGTCTCATATCTACACGGCATTCGTCCCATATCTACATGGCTTTCGCCCCCGTATCTACACGACATTCCTCCCCATATCTACGCGGTATTCGTCACAATATCTACACAGCATTCATCCCCTTATCTTCCATCTCGTGTTTTCTCCCCATATCTCTCTGATGCTTTTCTTTACCTCGTCAAACTCCTAGCACCTTTCGAAGACACAGCTGTGAACTCGCCCTGGTAGAATCAATTAAGCAGACATTTACGACAGTAATTCCCAGACACTGACAGACTACCGTCACTTTCATGTATTAATAACAGAAAGGGAGGCAACCAAAGGGCAGTTAGTCGCTGGAGACGGGCAGACATCCGAAAACTGTAAAAGGGCGGTTGGTGCAGTAAACATATAAGGGCAGGGGAAAAGTGGTTGATTCTTGTAATGAGACAGAGAAATGAAGGCGGGAAAGTAGTAGTTAATTCTTGAAACAAGACAGAAATAAAGGCAGGAAAATAGTTGTTAATTCTTGTACAAAGATTGATAAATGAAATCTGTTAAACTGTAGTTAATTCTTAAAATAAAGGCAGAGAAATGAAGTCAGGAAAAGAGTAGTTAACTCTGGTAAAAAAACAAAACAAAGAAATTAAGGCAGGCTAAAGAAAGTTAATTCTTGTCAAAAGGCCGATAAATGAAGGCAGTAAAAGGGGAGTTAATTCTTGAAATAAAAACAGATATTCGAAGTCAAAGAGTAGTTAGTCTCTTTAAACAGACAACAAAGGTAGGTAAATAATAGTTCTTGTAAAAGGACAGACACACGAAGGTATCTAACGTAGGGTGACCAGACGCCCGGATTTGTCCGGCTTTTCGCGCCCAAATTGAGCGTCCGGCCGGATTTTTAAAAATAATGTTGAAATATCTGGCTTTTATGTGATTTGATACATTACTCACGTGAAAGACACCATTTTTGAAAAATCTTAATTGGAATCCGATTTCCGAGTACAAAATTAAGAATTTTTATCTCCGCAAAATCGACGGATCGCGCAAATTGCCAACAACACTACCGTAAGTTATCATGTTGTTCAATAGTTTATAATAGATTACTTTCATATATTAACCCAGGTTAAACGATGGTTAGGTTTATTGGCATTTGTTAGGGGTAAATATAACAGACACAACGGCATGAATAAGAACTTGGGGCTGGATTTAGTTACTTATAACTTCGTTGTCTGTTGTTATAACTTCGTTGTCTATTGCAAATTACAAATACTATTAACCTTAGTTCGTACTGTTTTATATTTATTGAAATAATTTTATTATGAAAAAATACACGAGTAGTATAGTAATGGGTTTGTTAAAATTAAAACCTCGTCTGTTGCATTTTACAAATAATTTTAACTTTAACATGGAATGTACCATTGATTAATGGCATTATATTATATTTGTATTACAGATACCCGCTCAAAATGCCAAAACGGAAATGTGTCTTCACGGATGAATTGAAAACAACTTTCAGTGCTTTTCCAGTGGTCGACGAGAGTATGAAGCAGAATGTCTTGTGTGCAGAGGCGGCACATTTGTATCGGTAGCAAATAAAGGTGCAGCTAATTAAAAAAACAAAACATAGAAACAGAAAAGCCCATGAAATGGACTAAATATTTTGAACAATCGAGAAATGTCGAACTGCATTCAGAATTCTCAAGACTTGCACAATTTTTTTTGCAATTCATGGGCACAACGCCAATGTTGAGAGACTTGTTTCGCTTATACAGGGTCAATGGACAAAAGAAATGAACATTTTGAGTGTAGAATCCATCAAAGGCACTCTACTTTTCATGCTCGAATTTTTATGCATATTTAATACGTAGCCCAACTGTGTTGAAGATTTTATCATCAGAAAAATATAAGTAGGCACGAAATCAATGTTATTTTATTAGCTTACTGTTTGAATGTTAAAAACATAAATATGTTTCAGCGTCTTGTAGTTACTGAATAAATGTGTCCTACTTTTCGTCCTACTTTTTAACAATATTGTCCTCCCTTGTCCTCCTTTTGTATGACCAAAAAATGGCATTTGTCCTCCTTTTTTGTGTTAAACAATATGGTCACCCTAATCTAAAGAAGCTCCAGTCACAACGAAAACAGCTGAAGGTATGAAAAATGAAAAAAAATATATTGATAATGTCAAGGACACAGGGAGAGAACAGTGAAGAAAAATAATTTTTAGAAGGAGGAATTATAATACGTAGTAAGAGAGGAGAAAGGGTTAGCAAGACCGGGAGGAGGGTTATCAAGACACGAAGAAGATAAACAAGAGGAGGTGAAGTAGAAGAGGAAAAATGAACATTTAAAGAAACACAAAAGAGAAGCAATACAAATGTAAAGAAGAAAAACAGAACAACAAAATACTTACTTACTTACTTAGTCGTTCCCCTTCTACCGTGAGGTGTAGAGGTTTGGAAGAGAGAGCGCCAGACCATTCTATAAGCTGTCTTCTTCCTGGCCTGGTTCCATTCTAGTCCTCGGTCCTTCAAAGATTGTCTAATGTTGTCCTCCCAGCGGACTCTGGGTCGTCCTGGAGGTCTGGATCCCTGGCTCTTTGTTTCCCATGCTTGTCGTGGTAGCCGATCTTCTCCCATTCTGCAGACATGGCCAAACCATCTTAGTTGGGACTGTTCTATTTGAATCTGCAGCGGATGGGATTTTAGGCCTTGACGTATCGTCTGGTTGCGGACCATGTCTCTTCTTGTTACTTCAACCACTTTCCTCAGATACCTCATTTCTGAGGTTTGGATCTGGCTTTTGTGGGTTGTAGTCATTGCCCACGACTCGCATCCATCTGTCAAGACTGGGACATAGGTGGAGCGGTATACAGCCATCTTCGTTTTCTTACCAACCTCTTTCTTGCTGAGGAATCCACGATTTATGGCCTGAAAAAGTCTCCCAGCCGCTGCTTTTCGAGTGGCCAACTCTTCTTTGATGCCTCCCTTTCGGTCTATAAAATGAGAACAACGAAATAAGATGGGAAAATTATGAAAAATAAATGTTCGAGAAAAAATTGTAAGGAAATTTAAAGAAAAGGAAGAAAAAAAAGAGGGTAAGAAAAAAAATAGAAGTGAAAGACCTAAAAACGAAGAAGCGGCACAAGAAGGCATTATAAAACGTAAGAAGAAAGACATAAAAGGACCATTGAATGAGAAAAACGAACGATAACACAAGTGATGAAGAAAAGAAAAAAAGGAATGCGGATAATTTGACGGTGTGAGACGCACTGAGAAAAACAACATTTCCTTAAGAGAAGCACGTGACAGAATGACACACTGTTCAATAAACTGGGTCAACAAACGGCAGACAACTAGGGAAGCTAAGAGCAGACAATTGATTGAATGGAAGAGAAAATAGAGAGACGGATAAACAGTGATGGGCAAACCTCCTGTACATCTAAGTATATACAGCCAGACTGGCAAAATGTCAGTTAATAGATCTAATTTAACGAGGAAGGGGAAAAGGGGTTAACATGCCTGACGTGTTTGCTTATCTTCATCTCTTAATTTCGCCCTTTTTTTATTTTGGTTTGCTTCACCATTAGAGATTTTGTATTATCGTTTATAATGCCATTCTTTGAACTCTTAAGATATTTTTCACATTATTTACAATTCAAGAATTCCATCGTACGCTTCATGCCATGTTATCACATGTTTTCCATGTATACACACGTTTATCACGTAAACACACGGTTTACAACGTTTTCACACGTTGACCACGTTATCACATGTTTATAACATTGTCACACGTTTGTCACTTAATCAGACGCTTATCACGTTATCACATATTTATCACTTATTCACACGTTTATCATGTTATCACTCGTTTATTGTTTATTCAAAAGTTTATCGCATTATTACATAAACACGAGTTTATCACGAGTTTATCACATTGTCACACGTTTATCATGTTATCACACGTTTATCAAAATATCACATCGTCTCTTGTTCCACTGGTAGTTGTTGAGTTCTTTCATCAGTTCTACATTAGTGATCTTGTCATCGTCTGTTGTTCCACTCGTTTTAGTTGAGTTCTTTCATCAGTTCTACATTAGTGATCTTGTCATCGTCTCTTGTTCCACTCGTTTTAGTTGAGTTCTTTTCATCAGTTCTACATTAGTGATCTTGTCATCGTCTCTTGTTCCACTCGTTTTAGTTGAGTTCTTTCATCAGTTCTACATTAGTGATCTTGTCATCGTCTCTTGTTCCACTCGTTTTAGTTGAGTTCTTTCATCAGTTCTACATTAGTGATCTTGTCATCGTCTCTTGTTCCACTCGTTTTAGTTGAGTTCTTTCATCAGTTCTACATTAGTGATCTTGTCATCGTCTCTTGTTCCACTGGTAGTTGTTGAGTTCTTTCATCAGTTCCACATTAGTGATCTTGTCCTACCACTCCCATCTGGCAATCATCAACTTTTGACAAGACAATCTGTAACTTCATTGTTATTGTTTTCCATGTATCAGAGACGGTGCAATAGGAGACTTGACATGAGATCAGTATTCTTATTTTTCTGTTGGACTTGATTTCTTTTGATCTCCATATATTTCCAAATGCAGTGAAATCTCCGTTTGTCGGTAGTATTAATAATTTGATATCACTGTCTGTTCCTTCATCTGTGTGTATCAGTTAGGAAATGTGTGATAACAGGTCATGAAACGCGTGGTAACGTGTTAAACCTTGACCGTACGGCACACGACAGAACCGTTTGGCGTGGATTTATTGAAAACCTCTACTTCACAGGGAGCGGGAGGGTATTGAATTGAATGGCCTATTCTTACTTAGTCTTTCATCTTCTACCCTGGGGTGTAGAGATTTGCCAGAGAGAGCATACTATCCTACTGGCTGTTTTATTCCTGGCCTAGTTCTAATCTAGTCCTCGGTCCTTTAGAGATTGTCTAATGTTGTCCTCCCAGCGAACTCTGGGTCGCTGTGATAAAGTGAAAAAAATACCTTGGCGATTCTTGGAAAGCGAATCAGAACCAACCAATCAGTAATGCGCTATTCCTGGCAGCCGGCGTGTAGTAAATTTCACAATCGCGAAACAAGCTATCGGAATCTGTGCTAGTCTAAGGTTAGAATTAGCAAGTTATTCCAGGAATGGATTATTACAACATACAGTATTTCTGATTAACCCTTAGTTCGAGGCAGATGGTAAGGCAAGTGTGGACATCGTAGGAATTGTATTGCATGTTATAAAGACTGTGATAACTGCAGTTATGCGTGTCATCTTGTTGGGGAAATCGTGTTCTGTTCACTTTAGAAATTCTCATAAAATCGAAATCAGCTCAGAATATTATAAAACCTATACCTAAAGAAAGCCACGAGTGAGCTGGATAAAAAGGATATATGAAGGAATGTGACAGTGATTATAGTTAAAGAGAAAGGTGAAGTTGTTTGTACTGGAAATAGCACAAACTGCAAAAATCTGCTCTCGAGAAGCATGAAAAATTTTGGCCAAGTTCTGGATGACGTAAGTGCTCTGTCGGTCGATCGCACTTCCCCTATATAAACAGCGGCAAATTTGAAATCGACACACATAAACAATACCCCAGACCTATGGGGTCTCTTACATTTGGACATGCGCCCTAATATAACCGACTGGGTTGAACGGGACGCGCCTCGCCAAAACGAGGCAAAAGTTTTACATTTAAAAAAAAAAAAAATCGACACACTCGCACAAAATCAGTTTACTCAGCGGACAGAAGGTGACACAGCGAGTCGCAGACTTCATTCCATTGTGTCTGAGTGGCAGCCCACCTTGATTCATTCAATGTCTAGCTAGTGTGTTCTGACATCCAGCGGGTATGTACAATTACTGTATATAATTGTGAAATTAATATAACTGTTTATTTTCAGGACTTTAGTTGGTTGATATACCTAGTTATGATGTTAATGTACAGTATATAATAATTGTAATAGTTGGTATGATTGATGAAGATGGTACCCAACAATATAACCAACAGTGACTCAGCAGAGTCCTGTCAACAGTCCTTATCAGGATTAGTACAACCTGCTAGAAAGTTACAGCACTTTTCAGAGCTGACTTGACAGGCAGAGGACGTAAAGGTGACTAAGACATCATACTTTGAGTGTAAATAGTTGATGTATTCTAGATAAATAATATTATTGTAACTTTAGTAATGTATCAGCATATCGACGCCAGTAACACTGACAAATGTAACAAAAACATGTGGGCATTACATATACATGCATAGTTGATGATAACCACACACACACACACCTATACCAGGCTTGTGGAAACCTATAGGAAGAGGCTATCCACATGGTCTGTGTTGTTCCAGGTTTCATATTGTAGAAGTCAAAATCTGAAAGTGAGATCCGTCAGTGTTATCCTGCATATTAACAAGGAACACTACATTCAGGACCATTCCTGTTTGCTGGCCTCCATATTGCATCGGCAGTTCAGTAAAGACTACAGTGGAGTGTCAACATTTACTAGTTGGGGCATTGTTGCTTATCATTCCAGGACTATACCCAAAAGATAAGTGATAAACAGTCACAAACAGTTGAACACAACGAATATCCAGAATAATCAAATGATGAAAGACTTTTGTTGAACAGTCAGTGAGATAGACAGAATAGCACAGAAACTTTTTGTGGTGTAAATATATATATATATATATATATATATATATATATATATATATATATATATATATATATATATATATATATATATAATTTTTACCAAGAAGGAAGAAGAGAAGAAAATAAGTTTAAATAAATTGATTACTTTTATTGTAATTTTTTACTTTGTGAAGTTAATTCCATTTTGTTATTGTGTGAAATTGTTTAAGTGGAATTACTTTATAATAGAGCTTAGGGTAGTCGTACGAGAAGCGAGGCAGACTCTTGATCTGTTCTTTACCATCTGGACAAGAGTTCTTAACAGTTTGACTACATCCATGTGCCAATGTTACACCAGATCTCATTTCTGAGACTGAGGTATCTTTGATAGTCCAGCACTCTTTTACTGGATCTACTATCAACTCATCACCATCTATTTTTTATCTCGTCATAGTCGCCATGGGGGTCTGGATACGTGGCTCTTGGTTTCCCATAGTTGCCATGGTAGGCGATCTTCTCCCATTCTGCAGACGTGGCGAAATCATCGTAACTGGGAATGTTCCACTCGCGTCTGCAGGGGCTGTAATTCCAACATAATTAATGTTTTCACGTGTACCATGCAGGCTAAGCACTTAAATGATGGGGATTAATTACTGCAAAGTGTTAATGGGAAAACATAACACAGGCGTCGGTTTAACTTAAATCGCATTCTACCGGTAGATCACAGGGGGATGATGTTGTAGATCTCTAGGTGACACAGGGGAAAAGAGAAGGAATTTTACAGGTAGAGAAATTTGGGAATAGCTATTTCCTGGCAGCATTTAATAGGGCGGTATCCCCATGAATGCCAGGTACCAGGGGTATTTGAAGAGACAAAGAAAGAATTTGTCTAATGCTCCCTCAGACATGTCGTATAAGTTTGTGTTGGCAACTTCGTAATGTAAAACTAATTGCATCACCACTGCAAGAACATGTGACTGTTGGAGCCGGCTTCCTGCAAAGGGGGCAGCTGCAGGTCTGGTTCGATGCTCTATAAGGAGCGCAAAGGAAAATTATTATGATGATCCCCATGACAAACGAGACTTATACCTCATTCTTAGTTAAAACTCAAGAGCTAGCGAATTAAAATTTACTTTAATCGCAAACAGCTGAGATAGGGACGCGTTGTTAAGAGCTGCGCACGATCATTGAAGACTTCGGGTTTTCCCGTTAGAGGGTTCATTCAATTATCGTTGTGCAGTCTTTATGAAAGAGGTAAAGTGCGTTGTTAAGGATGACGTCAGAGTGAAAGTGTGACTGAAGGGTGACGTCAGAGTGAAAGTGTGACGTCAGTGAAAGATCGTATGTTGGTCGGGCCGGTGGAAGGACAAGGCGTCCATTGTGATTTGTTGATTATTCGTATTATCCAAGATGTGTGCAATTCCGAGACAGGTTGGCCTCCCAAGTATCCGTGAGGATAAATAGTTAAATCACCTGCAGTGATATTATAATCTACAGTTTACATTAGACTGGGCCCGACAATGGAAATATGGGCAGTATAAATGACATGGGTCATGACAGAAGATGCTGAAAAGTGTAATGTCAGAAAGTGAAGCCTGAAATGAACTGTACATAGTTTGTTCTGTTGCATTTTATTATGTGGATTAAACCTTGGATCGTCCTGGCCTGGTTTATCTCTTCAATCCATGTAGTGTGAATCCGTACGTCAGTCCATCCTGAGAGCATTAGAAGACGTGAACTTTCAGGGTTACACAACAGGCGTTATTTTTTTTTACAGTTATAATTCCGTAAAATTTAATTTAATTTAAATTTTCCCCCGTTCTGTTAATGGATCTGCAATAAGCAGATCATACAGCAGAGATAAAAGGTGTATATAGACTGCACTTACTCCAATTCTCAGTATTCTGAAACCCGAAAGCAGACGTGATTTTTATCAAGATAGACCATTAGAGAGCTCAGTAGATCTTCGCAGAGTTGTCTGCCGCTGATATAGCCTTTATTATTTAAATATCTAGCCCGCCATGCATCAATTTCTTACCGCTTGTGATTGCAATTTTCCTCCCCTCACCCCTTTTTTCTCCACTTCCTCATTTAGCTGGAACTCCTGTTCGAACCCGCATCATCTTCCAATAACGCTGTCTGATCTCCCACGATTTATCAAACAATCGCATATAATGAACTGCAGCCGGCAACGCTGGAGATGATCAAAATCGACCATTTACAAATCGAGTTATGGGCCCCTGGTTAAACGATCAAAAACTGCGATGAATTGTGCTGGGCGGAATCTACGATTCAATTTAGATTCCTCTTTTAACCAGCTTTGCAATGTGGAAATATACATATATTCTAGTCTTTTCAATGATTTCTCCTATAAACAACACCCCCCCCCCTCTTCCCCCTTTTCCCCCCATGCCCTATAACATAGATGTTTCTGCTTGTCCCAAATGTTCACTGGTGATTTCGACTGTATTTAATTATTGTTTACCCCCGGATAGTTCCCGGGGGTGTCATAAAGAAAGAATATATCTACTGCTCCCTCAGGTATGTTGAAAGATGCTACCAGTAAAGGTTGTAGCTGTGGTTGGCAACCTCATCGTGTAAAACGAGTTGCTACAGAAACCAAAGCAGAAATGCTTTGTTGCAGGTTTCCTGCAAGGGGAACCGGATGCTGTGGTGGCGCCATGCTTCATATGAAGCAAAACACACACACAAACACACAAAGAATAGCTTGTTTTTGTGTTCTTTAGTAGAGAACTTCCGGTTAAAATGGTTGACAATTCTCAAGTCTTTAAAAACAAGAATTAAAAAAAAAAGCTAGGGAAGAATAAAATGTTAGAATGGAAGTCAAAACGTCACACTTTATTTTGACAAGATCAGGCACACCATGGGTTCCCAGCCTGGGGCACGCATACCTCCCGTGGAGTACGAAAAGCTTGGCAAGGGGGGTATGGAGAATATTTGGTACATAACTATATTATCCCACCTGAAAATGC
>JAMPIV010020382.1:0-22500 GCA_024509875.1 Oreohelix idahoensis
AGTTATGTGGTGTGTTGTTTTTGTGGTGAAATGTGTGGGGGAGTGGTGAGGTGGTAGGTTGTTGGGTAGTGGGAGGAAAGTATTGGTTTGGAGTGTATGTTAGTGGTAGGGGGGGGGAGGTATAGGGAGGTGGGGGGGGGGAGGTGAGGTGGTTGGGTGGGGATGGGGCGGGCATAGATATGGTTAAGGGTATTTTGGATGTGGGGGTGGGGGTTTGAATGATGTGGCATAGTGGGGAGGGGGGGAATAGTAGATTATTCAATTGGGCAGTACTGAGATTAGTTTATGGGGGGCAGGGTTGTGGGTTGGGTGGGTGGTTTGTTGGGGGATTTGTAGGTGGATGGGTCAGCACTGTGGGGGATATAATAGGTACTGAAATTAGAATAGGTGGTTGTTTGTGGTATGAAGAGGGGGATTAAAGGGGGGGGGGAGGGGGGGGGGGAAGGAAAACACAAGGTTGATTGTGAAATCTATTGAGATTGCGGAGGTAGTGAAACAACCCAGATAGGTACCGTTTTTTGTGTTCCTACCGTGTTAGTTGGTGTAGGGTTTTGTTATCTGATCAAGTATTGGGTAGGTGTTATGGATCGAAGGTAGGAGCTGAATTACCGAAGAGGGATTTTGTAGCGAGTTGTCTATGTTGGTGTGGCTTGGTATTGTAGTATCAAAAAAGTATAGCGTTTCAGTTATTGATTTGGTATGAGAGAGGTGGAACGAATGGAGAGTATTAGTTGTCAATGTGTGGGGGGTTGTGATGGTAATAGTTTGAATGTAGTGTGTGTGTTGGGGATAGATTGGTTTTGTAAGTGTTTCACACAGGTGAATAGTGTTGTGGTTGTTTTAATTTTGTAATGTTGTGATGTTTAATGTTGGGGGTTGTGTGAGTTTTTGAGTGATTGTTGTGGAGTTTAATGTGTGTTGAGCTGGAGTGATGAAAAAAAAAGTTGCAAAGGATAAAATTTGGTAAGCTATAAGTGTTTGGTGAGGTATTGGTGGGAATTTACTAGCTAAGGGGGTGTGGTTCCGCGTGTTAGCGGGTCCCAGGTGTTTGGATTTTAAGGGTGGATGTGATGGCTATTGGTGAAGATTCCCTGCGGGTGATGAGGTGAATTGATTTTTAGGAAGAGTATGAGATGTATAAGATGTTTATCTGGGAAAGTTTAGGGGGGGGGGAGCTGAGTAAAATTGGAAGATTAGTTCTATAGGTTATCGTATCTAGCATAGGGCAGAAAGGTTATCAAGGAGCGTCTGGCCTAAGGTGATAATAATTATGATAGATGATTGAGACGGATATTTATAAAGTTAGGTTTGTGTATGTGATGGTGGAGGTTGATTGGGTAAAGGTGTATGGTGGTTTTGAAAGTAATATTGTAAATCGGGTTGATGTATATTCCATATTCATGTGTTTATTGATCAAAGGATTCCTGTTTTGCTAAATTTTTGAAGTAAATGGGCTGCTAGTAACTTAATGTGATTAATGGTAGTATTGTGTCAAACTCTGGACCGAATAAGGTAAAAAGTGGTGACTAATAAAAAGAATTCGATTTGTAATGCATTTTTTTGGTTAAATATTTGTTTCTTAAAAATAACCGTGTTCTTCTACATTTAATAGGTAGTCGGATTCCTGTTGTCCCGCGTTATCTATTTAGAAGGCTGTAATCTGATTTTTATATGGTATCTGTTATCTATCGAATTGTATATCTTGGATTCCGATAGTGGTCTGCGATTTGCATACTCTGTCTCAACAATTTTAATAACAAATTAGCGATTAACTGTTTCATTTCTTTGTATAGACGAGATAACACTAGAAATATGGGATCTATGATACAAAATACGTGGACTCAAGATTACATAATCTTTAGAACGCCGTTTTTTAATGTCTTTGCTAGAATTGATACATTAATATATTAAAATGTTAACTGATAGGTGATACCCATACAAATCAAGGATAGACATATAGCTTAGATAATTAAAGGATGATTATTTCATTGATTTAGTCATTCTAGATACATGGGAATCTAATGCCAGTTTACACTGATTCTATGACAATGAACTTTAATGCAAAGAGTACCCGCTTTGATAACGAAGATTCAAAACCAGATTGATTGGGAGTGATATCAGCCAGGTGCTTAACATCAGACAGACAATCAGCATTCTGAAGTGAATTATCGACTTGTATTGCGATGTTGCCAACTTTAGGGAATATTCTGTGCAATCCCTTGTTATTAATTCTTTTACCAAGGAATGAGGAACAAGAAAGACAGTTAAGTATCTAAAAGGGGTATCAGTAGTTTACCAGATAAACAGCTATTGATAGCAAATAGCGAATTGTAGATAGATAGAAAAAAATGTTACGCGAATCATGAACGGTAAAATGTATCTAATATTTAATCTGGAAAAAATCATGCCACCCCTATAGATCCTAGAGAATGTTACGTCCATTGCAATAACTCAAAGCATGTAGATAACCTAATATGATGTCAAATAGTATAATGTGGTTACGAATGCAACGAACGAATATACGAACGAACTTTATTTTCAAAGGTATGAGAATTGGGCACGCAGGCCCGTCTGACATTCTGCCCTTCCTTTCTCTCACCTTTCATACTGAATTCATTTATTCTCATATGCATTTTACATATCAAATTCAAGGAATTCAACGTTGTAAAGTAAAATAATAATATAGCACACTCATATTAACATTAATTACTTATAAGCATGACATAACATATGTTGAAAAGTACAAACATTATAAGAGATAGATAGATAGATAGATAGATAGATAGATAGATAGATAGATAGATAGATAGATAGATAGATAGATAGATAGATAGATAGATAGATAGATAGATAGATAGATAGATAGATAGATAGATAGATAGATAGATAGATAGATAGATAGATAGATAGATAGTTAGATAGATAGATAGATAGATAGATAGATAGATAGATAGATAGATAGATGAATAGATAGATAGATAGATAGATAGATAGATAGATAGATAGATAGATAGATAGATAGATAGATAGATAGATAGATAGATAGATAGATAGATAGATAGATAGATAGATAGATAGATAGATAGATAGATAGATAGATAGTTAGATAGATAGATAGATAGATAGAACGAACGAACGAACTTTATTTTCAAAGGGTTTAGAATTGGTCACGCAGGCCCGTCTAACATTCTGCCCTTCCTTTCTCTCTTCTTCCATAGTTAATCTATTTATTCTCACACGTATCCTAAATGTTACTTAAATAATAAAATAACAAGAAAGTACAATAAAATAAAATCCCAACATTGTAACAGTACAATAACAGTTACACAAATTTACAGATGCGTATCATAATTTACTTTTAAAACCTACATATGATTGTTATGAATAATAATATAATAATTATAATAGCCCCTTCAGTCATAACTGACTATGGGAATGCGCCTGAGGTGACAGCGTAATTATTTAAGAACATAACGAAATTAGGGTGGCATATAATCTGCACTCATGATGTATTTGAAAAGTCTGTGATTGAATGAATATGGACTAAGAGTATTTTTTAAGTCGTGTGGAAGAGTATTCCACAGATGAGCAGCAGAAAAAGCTAAACTTTTCTTGAATAAGTCGAGCCTAGGCTTGGGCATGTGTAATTTATTTAAGCGTTGACTGCGTCTTCCGCTGTATTTGAAAATAGGCCACAGATACGTTGGAGCATTCTGTGACAAGATTTTGTGAATAAATTTGGCTTTGTTGAAGAGAAGGCGCTTTCTTAGTGGTAATATGTTAAGATATGTATATGCGTCTACACACTGTGTGAGGTTTTTGTCTGAAATTAGGCGCACTGCACGTTTTTGTAATGAAAAGAGTCTTTTAGTGTTGGACATGGTGCAGCCATCCCAAATTGTGGAACAATAGTCTAGATGTGTTTGTATCTGGGATGTATAGACATTTTTCGTGTCTCCTCATCTAGGAAATGTTTGATTTTAGCTAACTGGTAAACTTTTTGTGCCGTTTGTTTGGTCAGTGCTTGTACATGCGAATTCCAACTTAAATGTTGGTCAATTATGAGTCCTAGTGTTTTATATTCATTTACATTTTCAATTAAAGAGGTTCCAATGTAGAGCTGAAGTGTTGTTTTCGGCGAGTTTTGTAATTTTTGTCTAGTTGATATTATCATACATTTTGTTTTAGTGATATTTATTTGCATGCAGTTTTCATTGCTCCACTTAATAAGATTTTCTGTGTCGCTTTGTAATAATATTTCTAGCGTGTTGCAACTTTTATCTCTAGTATAAATGGTACAGTCATCGGCAAATAGGTCGCAGGATGAGTGCTCGATGTGTAGTGGAAGGTCATTTATGTAAATGGAAAAAAGTAGAGGGCCGAGAATAGAACCCTGAGGAACACCAGTGTCAATAATAGTTGGGCTTGACAAGGGGTTATTGTACCACACTACTTCCTGTCCTGTCGGACAGGAATGATGATTTAAGTAATGTCACTAGTTTAAAGTTAACTTTCATTGTTTCTAAATTTTCTTATTTAAAACAGCGTTGGATTCATTTTAACATATCAAAATGCTTTTTTCCTAAAGTCTACAAAGATTTGCTCCACATATGTTATCGTTATTTTATGATTTATGGGTGCAAGTTGTCTATATCATCTTTTGTTAGAGCAGTTGTGGCATTGAATGCTTTGGTCGAAACCCTGACTTGTCGTTGTCATTATAGCAAGTCATTGCTAACTAGGTAATGTTAGTGTTGACATGTATTATGTCATGTGTTTTTCTCAAGTGGTTTTAGAAAGCGATGATAAAAATAAGAGAAATAGGTCTTATAGTTACCCAAGATTACTGTTATCTGACGAGCCCATGTTATGAAAGAGAGGATATACTTTTGGACAATCTTAAAGGCTGAAGGAAAATTACTTTTAGCAATACATTGATTAGTCATATAAAAAGTTAGTGAAATCACTAAATAGCTGGTGCGGCGTTACGCAGTATTGATCGATTACTAATTCACCTCAACCCTGATGAGCTATTATTCCTTTAAGGCCACTAAGATAGTTATACACATTCATTATACTGTCATAAAAGGAATGTCGGGTGGAAACTGAGTTTGTACAGTTGTTTTTACTACAATGCCAGTCATTGCATCAGTTCCTAAAGCAGATAAGCTCATCATTCTTGGTGACTTTAATGCAAAAGTAGGCTCAGATAACATCTCCTGGAATGGCACTATTGGTAGGTACGGCGTGGGTCGCTGTAACAGTAATGGACTTCGTCTCCTCCAGACTTGCGCAGAACATGACCTCCTTGTCACCAACACCATTTTTCGACTTCCTACCCGCACTAGGACCTCCTGGATGCACCCTCGCTCAAAGCATTGGCACCTAATTGACTATGTAATTGTTAGGAAGAAGGACAGGCAAGATGTCCGGGTGACCAAGTCCATGTGTGGTGCCGAATGCTGGACTGATCATCGCCTCATTGTATCTAAACTTAAAGTTCGTATCCAACCAGCCAGGCGCCCTCAGGGGAAGAAAACTCAAAAGAGGCTGGATGTCACCAAACTAAAGAAGACAACAATCAAACAGTCATTTACTGACACCTTAGAAGACCGTCTCAAATCTATCTCGCTAGACGGCCAAAGTGTGGAAACAAATTGGGCAGCCCTAAGTGAGCAGATCTACAACACTGCTACAGAGGTCCTGGGTCCTTCCATCAAGAAACAAAATGACTGGTTTGATGAGAACTCAGATGATATAAAGCAGACGTTGGCTGAGAAACACCATCTCCATAAAGCATATTTAAATGATCCAAAATCTACATCCAAGAAAGACGCTTTCAACAACATGCGTAGAATCGTCCAACATAAACTACGCCAGATGCGGGATTCATGGCTGAGTAATAAAGCAGATGAGATCCAGGCTTTGCTGACAGCCATGACTTGAAAAACTTTTACCTTGCACTCAAAGCGGTCTATGGTCCAACATCATCAGGATCATTTCCCCTCCTTAATGCAGATGGAAAAACACTAATTACAGACAAGGAAAAAATTCTCCAACGCTGGGCTGAACATTTTAATAATATCTTGAACCAGCCATCATCTATTAACGACGAAGCCATCATCCGCCTGCCCCAAATTCCTATAAATGAAGCATTAGATGATGTACCAACTCTGGAGGAAACTAAAAAAGCGATTCGTCAACTGTCTAGTGGAAAGGCCCCTGGCTCCGATTCAATTCCTGTTGAGGTTTATAAAGATGGCGGTGCAGTTCTGATAGAGAAACTTCATATGATCTTCCAGCAAATGTGCAGAGTGAAACCATCCCACACGATCTCAAAGATGCCCTCAATTATACATCTATATAAACGTAAAAGGTAATCGCCAAGACTGCAACAATCATCGAGGCATCTCTCTTTTATCAATCGCTGGGAAGATATTCGCCAGAATCCTTTTGAATCGCCTTACGGCTCATCTTGACAAAGGTCTTTTACCTGAAAGTCAGTGGAACCACAGATATGGTGTTCGCTGCAAGACAGCTACAAGAAAAATGCCAAGAACAGCACTGTGACCTGTACACAGCTTTCATCGACTTGACAAAGGCGTTCGACACGGTCAGTAGAGAGGGTCTATGGAAGATCATGGCAAAATACGGCTGCCCAAAGAAATTTATCACAATAGTGCAGCAACTGCATGATGGAATGCAGGCTAGATTCAGTGAAAACGTGTGAGCTATCAGAGCCTTTCCCCGTCTCAAATGGAGTTAAACAAGGGTGCGTACTTCCCCCGACCCTGTTCAGTATCATGTTTTCTGCTAATGCTGACTGATGCTTTTAAGAGACGTGGGGGACACAGGAATCGACATTAGTTATCGTATTGATGGAAAATTGTTTAACCTTAGGAGGCTTCAAGCAAAAAAACCAAGGTCAAATCACACACCATCAGAGATCTTCTGTTTGCTGATGATTGTGCCCTCAATTCCTTCTCAGAGGCTGATCTGCAGCATAGTGTGGATAGATTCTCCGAAGCCTGCGCCAACTTTGGGCTTACCATCAACACGAAGAAAACAGAAATCATGTACCAACCAGCTCCTGGCACAGTTTATACTGAGCCAGTCATCAAGGTTAATGGTGAGACACTGCATGTTGTGAACAGATTCACATACCTTGGTCGCACACTATCCCAGAACATTGTCATTGATGATGAGGTGAACACCAGGATCTCCACAAAGCCAGCAGCACATTTGGCAGACTATACACCAACGTTTGGCATCGAAGTGGCATTAGTCTACAGACAAAGCTGAAGGTTGTACAGGGCTGCCGTGCTTCCAGTGCTGCTATATGCATGTGAAACATGGACTGTATACAGGCGCCACGTAAAGAAGCTAAACCACTTCCATACAGTCTGTCTCAGGAAGATAATGAAAATCAAATGGCAAGACAAGATCCCGGATACCGCCGTTCTTGACAGAGAAAATGGTATCCCTAGTATTGATACTATTCTGATGCAGTCACAAATTCGCTGGGCCAGGTCATGTAGTCCGCATGCCAGACCATCGACTGCCAAAGATACTCTTTTATGGTGAGATGCAGAAAGGGTAAACGCTCCCATGGTGGCCAAAAGAAGCGCTTCAAAGACACGTTAAAAGACGTCATTGAAAACCTTTGACATAAACCCAGACACATGGGAAGCTGCTGCGCAAGACCGAACTGCTTGGCGCACATCTCTTCGTAAAGGTGCAGCAGCATGCGAATCATCCAGAAGAGCAGCAGCGGGAACAGCGGAGACAAGCTAGAAAGGACCGTGAAAATAAAACCTTCACATGAAGCAAACATTCCCTGCCCACACTGTCCAAGATCTTTCCAGGCCCGCATCGGGCTCTTCAGTCACCTTCGTACCCATAGACTAACCTAACATATTCTTAAATAATTGGGTTGAACAGAGTGGTCTTCATCACCCGTGATGGACGAACAACCAACCGTTTCGATATGGCGCAGTCTCCTCGCCGCAAGCGAGAATCGTAGAAAGACTCAAGATCAACAAAATGCCTCCCCGCCCCGCTCTTTTTACAATGACTTCCTCATTGGTGATTAGCTATTTTCTGACATGTGCCTGCATGCCCAGCAATTTTCGTGGGATTATTTACTACTCAAGGCAGGGTGAACCCGAGCAAACTCCGCCCTAGTCGCTAAGGGTATAAAAATGGCGCTGGAGCAAGTCAGAGAAACAAAAAGTAATGCCTTTTTTTCGTCAAGAAACTTCACGATTTTCTTAGAAGTGGTGACACAATTTGCCCAGGCCAAAGTAAATAGCATGTGAATCTTTTATAAGAAACCACTAAAACTAAAGTGTGAAATATTTTGAACATTCTGTTTTTAGTTGTTATCGTGTTTTTAGTTGTTATCGTGTTTTTAGTTGTTATCGTGTTTTTAGTATGTTATCGTTTGTGTTTATGTTTTTTGTAAGTAATGACCAAGGTTGAAGAGTCGGCCTTAAAAATGGTTCCGACTGTCCGACCCCTGAAATTTTTTAAGTCGGACTGCCAACTACTTTTTTTTTTCACTTCTTTACTATTTTGATATAGGGTGACCATATCGTTTAAACGCAAATAGGAGCGACAATTATTCACTTTTTTTATAATCAGTGGTAAAGGTAGGACAAAAGTAGAAAATTACATATTTAGTTTGAATAAATAAATAACAATGAAATTTTTATATTTACACAACATACAATAATTTCATCAAATCACCTTGATTTTTGTGTGTATTGATATATTAAGATGATAAAAATCGTCTTTAAAAACGCTTGATTACTTTTTTAAATACACACAGAAACTTTGTCACATAAAGAACACTAGCGGTTGTTCTGTTCTTGCGCATGCAAAATTGTTGGTACTTTCTGAATGAAAAGTTTTTGAAAGTAACATCCCAATGATTTCAAATTATTGTGATGTTTCACATGTGAAAAGCATAACTGGCCTTCTGTAGCAGTTATGTTGTCTGTTCTGTACTTGTTTCTTTTGTAAAAAAAAATGTCTGTTTTTGATTGCGAACTTTCAGACACGATGTCGCGTTTTTATGTTTTCGCATGTGTGCGTGTGCAGTGTTTTTGAGTTTCTTCTTCTATGTTTAGTCCCAGCAGCACCTTGTTTTATACTGACACAAATGTGGCAACCTCTGCACACGAGACAATTCTGCTTCTGAATCTTGCCAACTTCTGGCAAAATATGAACATTTTTTTAATTTTAAAAATAATTTACCTGCGAATACACACTTTTATTTATGCAAATCACAAGGTCTTTTATATTTGGACATGTGCTTTAATATAACCGACGGATCTTGTGTCTAGGTTGAAGGAAGCGCTCCGCGCCAAAATGAGGCAAAACTCTTACTTAAAAGACAAAAGTTTGGCACTTAAGGCAAGGTTTGGTGTAATAAATATATAAATGTCATTAATTAATGATTAACTCGATATCAAAGTTAAAAATTGTTACTTTACTTACTTTACTTACCTAGTCGTTCCCCTTCTACCGTGAGGTGTAGAGGTTTGGAAGAGAGAGCGCCAGACTATTCTATCGCTGCTTCTTCCTGGCCTGGTTCCATTCTAGTCCTCGGTCCTTCAAAGATTGTCTAATGTTGTCCTCCCAGCGGACTCTGGGTCGTCCTGGAGGTCTGGATCCCTGGCTCTTTGTTTCCCATGCTTGTCGTTGGTAGCCGATCTTCTCCCATTCTGCAGACATGGCCAAACCAATCTTTAGTTTGTTAAAAATTGATTGTCATTTGCAATTGACATCATCATCAGCCTGCTGCTCAATCTCCACAACAAAAAGTCGGCTGTAATGGTTTTCCATTGCCCTCTGTCTCTTGTCTTGATGGTGTGCTCTGACAGACTCTTTCCTTGTCCGTCTCTTCATATTATCTTCCCACTTACAGTCACGTTTTGCCTTCAACTCTGCCCTCTATATCTTCAGTGTCCGGTGGTTTGTCTTTTTACATGGCCAAAATAATTTTAGCTGTCTAATTTTGATCGTCATTAATTCTCCTTTCATTCCTAGGTTTTCTAGGACCTCTTTATTTGTTTTTCTTCTCATTCCATGAGAATGCGTTCGCCACATTCTTCTATGTATCCATATCTCAAATACCTTCAATTTTTTTTTCCTAATTGTTTGTTCATTGTCCATGTTTCTACACCATACCGTTATGAAGATACATGAAGAGCATTTATATCCAATTCCTACCAGACAGAAAAGCACCCTTTCCCACTTTTTTCGTGTAATGTTTTACATAGACACCCAGTCCCCTCTCTGTAATACATACATAATCATCACTTCAACCTTTTCTCTCATTACGGAGTACTTGCAGCCATCACTGGAGCAGGAAGCCATGCAGCCATCACTGGAGCAGGAAGCCAGTATCTCTTGCAGTGGTGGTTTCTGAATACGTTTTCTTTTACACGATGAGGTTACTCAGCCTGGAGCATGACCTCGTATTAGGTGTCTTGTTTGAATAGTTCTGTTCTTTCTTTGTCTCATCAGTGGCTCACGGGAACTACTGGAGACCAACACATGCATATATAAATATATATAGACACGTATATGACAGCTCCTCTTGCTTTTTGTATTCTTATTTTGATATCATTGTCTGTCCCTCCAACTCTGTCTATATTACTGTCAAGTTTATGTGGCAATATAACTTAAGAGGCCACGTCATCTGCAAGATCCAGATCATCAAGCTGTTTAGTCAGATTCCACTGGATTCCATTTCTGTTGTGTGATGTCGATGTTTTCATAACCCAATCTATTGCTAGTAAGAAAAGAAATGGAGACAAGAGGCATCCCTGTCTCACTCCCGTTCTAATCCTAAACCGTTCTGTACGTTGTCCTTCATGAAGAACTCTGCATGTCATGTCTTCATAGGTTTTTCTTATTAAGTTTAATGATCCTTGTCAAGTGCTTGCTGTGTTGTACACATTGACAAATATGTATTACATACACATGGAGCGACAAACATGGCTCGTTATTCACAGCTAATCGTTAAATTCACTAAACTCCAACACGTTAGATACGATATCCGACGACTTTATGTCACAAACTTGAGTATAACACAATAACACAGGCAGACTGCCGCTTTGGCCATAAATCATCACATAAGAAAAGCACAATGAATGAATGTGCATAATTAGAACAGCATCTCATGGAACGAATTCACAATATCTCCATAAATTTTCCTATTTTTCTTCAACCATTTCCCTTCCCTCTCCACGTAATCTCTCCTCGCTCTAATCTCTCTCTCGAATGACTTTTTTACCCATGACCCTTTTCACACCTGAACCAGTCCCTTCACCACCACTTTCTTCACAACAACTCAGTCATGCCCGTGAACTCGACATTAGCGCTTACTGCTACTAATGCATTCATGCCCACCAGTCCAAACTTCAAACATTCACTCACTTCAACTCAACAACTTACATAAACATATCTAGCTCCCACCGGAGCATGAGTACTGACATTCATTTCTATAAACCGTTTTTTTTTTTCGTGACATCCACCCCCTCCCTCTCCAAGTAAAAAACATAGTTTTTCACTTGATGGGTGGTAGATATCAGGAACCCAACCATCCAAAACCTCTGATTACATATGTGGGCAAAATCTATAGCATCAGTGTGAAAATATGCCATCTACAAATAATCAATAATAACATTCTGAAGAACACAAAAATAAAATTAAAAAAATTACAATAGAACCGAGTTGCTAGAAAAATACAAAAGCAACCATATGGCAAAAATCATGCATCTCTAGTTACACACAAAATTAAAGGTGATAAACATTACATCAATTTCTTACTTACTTAGTCGTTCCCCTTCTACCGTGAGGTGTAGAGGTTTGGAAGAGAGAGCGCCAGACCATTCTATCAGCTGTCTTCTTCCTGGCCTGGTTCCATTCTAGTCCTCGGTCCTTCAAAGATTGTCTAATGTTGTCCTCCCAGCGGACTCTGGGTCGTCCTGGAGGTCTGGATCTCTGGCTCTTTGTTTCCCATGCTTGTCGTGGTAGCCGATCTTCTCCCATTCTGCAGACATGGCCAAACCATCTTAGTTGGGACTGTTCTATTTGGGTCTGCAGCGGATGGGATTTTAGGCCTTGACGGATCGTTTTGTTGCGGACCATGTCTCTTCTTGTTACTTCAACCACTTTCCTCAGATACCTCATTTCTGAGGTTTGGATCTGGCTGTTGTGGGTTGTAGTCATTGCCCACGACTCGCATCCATATGTCAAGACTGGGACATAGGTGGAGCGGTATACAGCCATCTTCGTTTTCTTACCAACCTCTTTCTTGCTGAGGAATCCACGATTTATGGCCTGAAAAAGTCTCCCAGCCGCTGCTTTTCTAGTGGCCAACTCTTCTTTGATGCCTCCCTTTCGGTCTATAATAGCTCCGAGATATTTAAAGTGGTAGACATGCTACAGGAACTGTTCTCCCAAATTAATCTGATGTTTTCTTTCTTCTCGTGATATCACCATGGATTTTGTTTTAGAGCTGCTTATGACCATCCCTCTCTTCTCCAGCTCTTCCTTCCAGACTTGCAGGTTGGATTGGAGATGTGCCTCTGATTTAGCAATCAGGGCAACATCATCAGCAAATGCCAGCTCTGAAATATAGACCTGTCTCATCTTCCAGAACCCCACTGAATACTTTCTTGTTCTCTCCTTACATGCCTTGATGACATCGTCCATAAGGAGTATGAAGAGGTAAGGTGATAGGATATCACCTTGTCTTACACCAGTGGTGGTCCTGAACTCTTCTGACTTATGGTTTGCTGTCCTCACATAATTTCTGCAAGACTTGTAGAAGCTCTGTATAGCATGAATCAGAGGTGCTGGAATATTCTTCCTTGCCAAACAGTCCCAAAGTTTGCTCCAAGGGACCCTGTCAAATGCCTTTTCCAGATCTATGAAACAAAGATGGATCTCACTCTTATACTCAAGGGCCTTTTCACTCAGCTGTCTGAGTGTGAAGATTAGGTCTTGAGTACTTCGGTTTGCTCGGAATCCGCACTGGACCTCATCCAATTGTGGCTCAGCTAGGCGTCGGAGTCTCTGCTCTAGGGTTCTAGAGTAGATTTTACCAGGGACACTGAGAAGGGATATGCCTCTATGGTTTCCACATTGTCGATTGTCACCCTTTTTGAAAATTGGTGTTATGATGGCAATCTCCCAATCCTTTGGTATGGTCTTGTTGCACCATGCTGCCTGTAGGACCTTTTAGAGTAATAGGTCGCCTGATGCTCCCATGTACTTAACCATTTCTGGTGTTATACCATCATGCCCTGCTGCTTTGCCCATCTTGATTTTCTCCAGTGCTGCCCTCAGTTCTTCCATCTTTATGTCATCTTCACCATCATTGGTTTTCTCTTCTGTGCTAGTGGTTATCATTTCTGATGCTTCATCATGCTCACCATCCATGAGTTCTGAGAAATATTCTTTCCATCTTTCCATTACTTCCTTCAGGGCAGTAAGCAATTTGCCTTGCTTGTCCTTTATAAATTTGAGAGGGCATTGTTTTTCCTTCCTCATGTTCTTTAGGGTCTTATAGAACAATTTCTGGTTTTCTTGTGCATCTTTTTTCTAGCTTTTCTCCAAATTCTTCCCAGGACTTCTGTTTTGCTGCTAGCACTTTGTTCTTTGCTTCTGTTCTGAGTGTCACATATTCTCTATATTTTTCCATTTGTCCTGTTGTGTTTTTTAGCTCCTAAGTATTGTTTCCATGCCATTTTCTTCTCTCTTATTTTCTCTTTGACTTCCTCTGTCCACCAAGGTGTCCTCTTTTTCTGGTTCCCAAGTCGGACTTCACCGCATGCTTCTGCAGCAGCTGTCTTTATGATATCCTTGAATTTATTCCAGAGGGTTTCCAAGTCATCAGGTCGTTCTTCTGTGTTGCTCACGACTGTAGCAATAAGCCCCTGATATCTGGTCTTAATTTCTGGCTCTCTCAGCTTGTAGGTCCTAATGCTCATTTCTCCTGCTCGTTTACTTGGTTTCTTGCGTGATGTTGGGCAGTTCCTAGGCTGAGCAACTCTTTCAGTTGTTCGTTTGATTGTTTGCAGGTAGTGATCACTTCCAATCTCTGGCCCCCTCCAGACTCTTGCATCTCGGACATATCTGAATGAGCTTCTCCGAACAATGGCATAGTCGATCACTGACTTCTCATTCTTGGTTGGTTTCACATCTAGTGTATGCATGTATGCGCTTATGGGGGAACTTTTGTGTTTGTAATGATCAGATTCTGCTCACTGCAGAATCTAAGGAGTCGCTTTCCATTGTCATTGAGAGTATCTTCTCCATATCTTCCGATAACTCCACCCCATCNAGCATGGTCATTTCCAACTCTGGCATTAAAATCTCCGAGCATGATAACTTCATCTAGGCAGTCATCCACTGTCCTTTGAAGCAGCTCGAAAATTCCTCCTTGACCTCTGCTCTCTCATCCTCATTTGGCCCATACACTATGACCAGGTTGACTATGGTTTCTCCTTCTTTTAGTTTTACAACCATAATGCGCTCCGAGACAAAGTTCCATCCCTTGATACTATCTTTTTGATTTTGGGCCACAATGCAACCCACGCCCCCTTTAGCTCTTTCAGATATGGGTACACCACTGTAGAGCAACGCGTTGCCATCGAGATCCATGACTCCTTGTCCTTTTTTCTTCGTTTCCGTTATAGCCAGGATTTCTAGTTTTGCTTTCCTCATCTCTTCCACCAGCTCCTCTTCCTTCCCATTTATACTTCTTGTGTTCCAAGTTCCATAAGTCGTAGTCCGTAGTCCGTTCCAGTTCGTCGCCTTTAGAATCAGTCCGGTTTTCTCTCTTGTATTGCTCGTAATCATAGTTTAAGACAAACAGGTGATTGGCCTGTTGTGCCTTTGCATGGTGGAGGGGCTGCCTCCTTACGGCCTCCATGCAGGCCGCCCTCCTCCTTTTTCATCCGGGCTTGGGACCGGCATTGGCGGAGTTTACATCAATTTTACCAAATTCTACTATACCGGAGAATATCTATTCTATAACCCTGTACTGGATACACAACATAAGATAAGAACTTAGCTTATACAAAAATCATGCAGAATACAGCTGACAAAATATTACTCATGTGCAAGTATCAAATATTACATAGAAATGGTGGTTTAAAAGAAACACACCCATTTACTACAAGCAATTGTTCATAATCTAGATAATGAATCTGCAAGAACACTTAATTGACCCTGAATAGGAAAAACAGTGAAGTTGTACTGTTGTAACAACAACGACCACCTTGTCAAACGTGAATTTGGTGATCTAGATGACTTAAGAAAAGTCAATGGACAATGGTCCGTTTCCAGTACAAAATGAGATCCTAACAAATGCCTAGAGAGTTTGGAAACAGCCCAAATAATAGCTAAACACTCTCTCTCTCTCTCTAGTGGCATATCGCGTTTCAGCCGGAAGCAACTTCCTGCTGACATACATGACAGGATGTAGAAACCCAACATGTTCTTGCATCAGACACGCACCAATTCCCACTGCAGAAGCATCAGTCCTCAGTACAAAAGGCTTAGCCAAGTCTGGCAGTAGAAGAATGGGCTCGATGGAGAATACAGCCTTGATGTTCCTCAGTGCTCTATCACACTCTTCAGTCCAGACCACTCTGTTTGGCGTGCCCTTTTTGTGAGTGATGTCAGAGCTGCCGACAATGAAGAGAACCTGGGGATAAATTTATGAAAAAAAATTTATCAGACCGAGTAAACTACGTACTTGTTTCTTTGTTTTTGGAGGTTGCAAATTCAAAATTCTTCCAACGGTCTGATTAATTGGTTTAAAAACACCCTGTCCTACCACATACCCCAGAAACGTTAACTCCTGAAACCCCACCTTAATCTTACTGGGTTTTGCTGTAAGGTGATGCACCCGAAGGCATGATAACAGTGATTTCAATCCCTCTATATGTTCATCCCACGTGTCATGAAACAAACAGATGTCATCAATATATGTGATAACATCCTTCTGTCCCCTCAAAAGCATTCTCATCATTCTCACAAAAGTTGCAGGCGCATTCACCAGTCCAAAGCACATATAATTAAACTGGAAAAGACCCTGAGGGGTACAAAATGCTGTAAGTGGCCAAGCGCCTTCTGCTAAGGGAATTTGCCAATACCCCCTCGATAAGTCTAGTTTTGTAAAATACTTTGCCCCCGATATTTGGGATAGGACTACCTCTTGGTTGGGCATAGGATCCGCATCTATCACTGTGACACTATTCAAGCGGCGGAAGTCTATACATATCCGTAGGGATTTATCCTTCTTCCGCACGATGACCATGGGAAATGAATATGATGATTCAGATGGGGAGATAACCCCTAAGCGTAACATATCATTCACTTCCTTTTCAACCACAGAAGTATAATGTAGTGGAATAGGATATGGTCTCATCCCGGACGAGCCCCCAAAAATTGTCAAGTGCTTGCTGTGTGTACACATTGACAAATATGTATTACATACACATGGAGCGACAAACATGGCTCGTTATTCACAGCTAATCGTTAATTCACTAAACTCCAACACGTAGATACGATATCCGACGACTTTATGTCACAAACTTGAGTATAACACAATAAGACAGGCAGACTGCCGCTTTGGCCATAAATCATCATATAAGAAAAGCACAATGAATGATGTGCATAATTAGAACAGCAGCTCATGGAACGAATTCACAATATCTCCATATATTTCCTATTTTTCTTCAACCATTTCGCCTTCACTCTCCACGTAATCTCTCCTCACTCTAATCTCTCTCTCTCTCTCTTTCTCTGTCTCTCTCTCTCTCTCTCTCCTCTCTCTCTCTCTCTCATGACTTTTTTTATCCATGACCCTTTTCACACCTGACCAGTCTTCACCACCACTTCGTTCACAACAACTCAGTCATGCCCGTGAACTCGACATTAGCGCTTACTGCTACTAATGCATTCATGCCCACAGTCAAACTTAACATTCACTCACTTCAACTCACAACTTACATAAACATATCTAGCTCCCACCGGAGCATGAGTACTGACATTCATTCTATAAACCGTTCATGACAATCCTCATGGGAACTCCATAATGCCTCATCAATTTCCAAAGTGATTCTTTGTCTACACTGTCAAATGCCTTTTCATATTCTACGAGTCCGATGTATAGCGGTGAAATCCATTCCAGACTTTGTTCAACTATTATTCTCAATGTGGCTATCTGGTATGTACAGTATCTGTTTTGTCGAAAACCTGCTTGTTCATCTCTCAGTTGCTTGTCTATGGACTCTTTTAATCTCTCAAGGATGATTCTGTTTAATACTTTTCCTGGCACCGATAGTAACATTATTCCTCTATAATTTGTGCACTCTTGTAAATTTCCCTTCTTAGGCAACTTGACCAGATAACCTTCCTTCCATTCTGCTTGTATTTCTTCTTTGCCAAGTAGTTCGTATAATATCTCTGTAGAGGTATCAATATCTGTTTTAATGGCCTCTGCTGGAATGCCATCTGGACCAGTTACCTTTCCATCCCTCAGATGCTTTATGGCTTTCTTTATTTCTTCTCTACTTGGTCGTTCACAGCTGATTTGTAGCTCCTCTTCTGCTGGCTGGGTGTTTGGGGGATTAGTTGGAGAGGTCTATTGAGAAGTTCCTCAAAATGTTCCGTCCAACTCTTCATTTGTTCTTGTATATTACTAGGAAATTTTCCGTTCTTATCTTTTATGAGGCAATTTGCTTGATTATTTTTCCCTGTTAGCATCTTTGCGTTGTTGTACAGGTCCCTCATATACAGCATATCAAACAATAATTCAAATCATAATCAGATTATGAACCAACTACTGTGGTTGCTACATGCTCCAGACGGAGCACAAAGGAAATGATGAAGATAATGATAATATTGAAGCCCCCATCTTGACCACATACAAAGACTCAAACAAACTTCATCATGCCCACCGAGACAGCTTCGCCGTTACCACATAGATGCTCACATACGAAATTACTGCCTTGAGTTGTCCTACAATTATCTCTACCTTGGCTTAACTTATGAAAGAAAGCAAACACTGTGGAGCAGAGGTGGACACGACGTTAATTGATGGACCGTTGAGAGATTTTGGGTGGACCGTTGAGAGATTTTAGGTGGACTGTTAGAGATTTAAATGTTTTTTTCTAATTCTTTAATTAAATATTTTGTTTTTGGATAGTATAGTATTTTTCGTACGAAATTTGCAGACTTTATTGAGATGATGCAGTTCAAATCATCAATATATTAAGTCCGTGTTATTACATCTTTTGTTATATTAGTACCCGAAAGATATCTTCTGCGGACAACTGACAGATGGCAAAAGAACAGTTGGGCGACCGCAGCTGAGGTTCAATGATGTGTGCAAGAGAGACAAGAGGGCACTGGACATAATTCCAGCAACCTGGAAGGATGAAGCTGCCTATCGCACTAAGTGAAGCCACCTCAAATTGGGCAAAAAGAAGCTCTCACGGCAAGCAGAAGAGAGGAGAAAACGTCGAAAGGAATACCATGAAAATAAGCAGCTGAGAGGAGCGCATTCCCATAGTCAGTTATGGTGAAGGCAATTATTATTATTATATTAGTACTTAAATATGACATATTTATTTGAATTTGTTATTATTAATATAATGATAATAATAATAATGGAACAAGAAATGAGAAGAAGACGCCGGAGATGGATAGGACACACACTGAGAAAACTTGTTGATAACATTAGTAGACAATCCCTGTTCTGGAATCCCCATGGTAAGAGAGGTAGAGGAAGACCAAAGAACACATGGAGAAGACATATAAAGACATTGAGCTGATGGCACAGGACAGGAAGACTTGGCATAAGTTTGTTGAAGGCCTATGCTCCTTTGGGAGTTGAAGTGAAAGAAGAAGGAGAATATAACATTTTTTTTTCCCTTGCACGTGTACATTCAGGGTTTCCATAAAAGATTTTACCCTTTTCATAAAAATTATTCTCGGCCCCATGATGTGGTACGAGGAATGCTATCTATCACAAAAGTAAGATAATCTCTGCAAGTTTTTAAGCATACCTTACAAAGACTCAAAAAGAATGTACCTATTTCTTTTTTTTTTTTTCGCCTACTTGACCAGTGTGTGAGAGAGACATTGTAACAATTACCGGTTGCAACTCAACTGTGAAAGTTTCCCTTGAAAACCCGCTGCCGCGCATGCGCACTTTTTTTTTAGTCTTTGTAAGGTATATGCTTAAAAACTTGCAGAGATTATCTTACTTTTTGTGATAGAAAACAAGCCTCGTACCACGTCAATGGTGCCGAGAATACACTTTTTGAAAAAAGGGTGACAATCTTTTATGGACACCCTTATTTAGTATTTTTCTGGTTTTCAATTAAATAAACATTTTTGTTTACCTTAAATGCTTTCTTAATTTCACACTAATGTGTAGTTATTTTATTTTTTTTGCAGTTGAAACGCGGTTAGCTACGAGGAAAAATTTTCTTACTGGAACAGTAGAAAGTAGATCAGGGTATAGCTTGGTGTGCCCAGATCTGCTGTAGGGTCTTTACAAAATATTGTTAGCACAACAGATTACGTGTTAATAACATTGAAATAAATGTCATAATTCAGTCTTCCATGACGTGTATTTTTCTGGATAAATGTCATGACTCACGGTTTGTACTGTTGAAGCTAAAGCAGAACCGCTCAGTGGAGAAGTTAAACAAAGAAAGATAAACAGACTGGCCGGCGTATAGATAGACAGATAGATAGGTAGATAGATAGATAGATAGATAGATAGATATATAGATAGATAGATAGATAGATAGATAGATAGATAGATAGATAGATAGATAGATAGATAGATAGATAGATAGATAGATAGATAGATAGATAGATAGATAGATAGATAGATAGATAGGTAGGTAGATAGATAGATGGATGGATGGATGGATGGATGGATGGATGGATGGATGGATGGATAGACAGACAGACAGACACATACATACATAGATAGATAGATAGATAGATAGACAGACAGATAGATAGATAGATAGATAGATAGATAGATAGATAGATAGATAGATAGATAGATAGATAGATAGATAGATAGATAGATAGATAGATAGATAGATAGATAGGTAGACGGACAGAATCAGTCCGGTTTTCTCTCTTGTATTGCTCGTAATCATAGTTTAAGACAAACAGGTGATTGGCCTGTTGTGCCTTTGCATGGTGGAGGGGCTGCCTCCTTACGGCCTCCATGCAGGCCGCCCTCCTCCTCATTTGGGGAAGATCCGGGCATCAAGGGAACGGGGTGGTTAGTTGAGGGTTGAGGAACGGAAGTTGGCGGGTGGTTAGTTATGGTTTACACGGAGGACCGTGTAGATAGGGTAGTTTTTGGTTGGCGTTTTACAGAGTTTTACATCAAAAGTAGGGGAGGAGTTTTAGTAAGTTTCATCGGAATTTTACCAAATTCTACTATACCCGGAGAATTATCTATTCTATAACCCTGTACTGGATACACAACATAAGATAAGAACTTAGCTTTATTATTACAATTACAAAAATCATGCAGAATACAGCTGACAAAATATTACTCATGTGCAAGTAATCAAATATTACATAGAAATGGTGGTTAAAAACAAAAGAAAAGGAAAAACACAAACCCATTTACTACAAGCAATTGTTCAAAATCTAGATAATGAATCTGCAAAGAACACTTAATTTACCCTGAATAGGAAAAAACAGTGAAGTTGTAGTTAGGTTGTTAGAATGTAACAACAACGAACACCTTGTCAAATCCAAACGTGAATTTGGTGTGATCTAGACTTAAAGAGACTTAAGAAAAGTCAATGGACAATGGTCCGGTTCCCGTTTCCAGTACAAAATGAGATCCTAACAAATGCCTAGAGAGTTTTGGAAACAGCCCCCAAATAATAGCTAAAATCACTCTCTCTCTCTCTCTCTAGTGCATATCGCGTTTTTTCAGCCGGAAGCAACTTTCCTGCTGACATAACATGGAGGAAGGATGTAGAAACCCAACATGTTCTTGCAATCAGGACACGCAACCATTCCCATGCCCAGGAAACTGCAGAAGCATCAAGTCCCTCAGTACAAAAGGGCTTAGCCAAGTCTGAAAAGGAAGGCAGTAGAAGAAATGGAGAATTGGAGGCTGAGAAATATGGCGCTGTAGAAAGAAAAAGAAGTAGAAGAAAAGAAGAATGGGCATGTTTCGATGGAGAATACAGCCTTGATGTTTCCTCAGTGCTCTATCACACTCTTCAGTCCAGACCACTCTGTTTGGCGTTGCCCTTTTTGTGAGTGAATGTCAGAGCTGCCGACAATGAAGAGGAAACCTGGGGATAAAATTTTATTGAAAAAAATTTGGAAAAAAAAATTTCAGAAGAACCGAGTAAATTAAAACTACGTACTTGTTTCTTTTGTTTTTTGGTGGTTTTGCAAACAAATTCAAAATTCTTTCAACGGTCTGATAATCTTAATTGGTGTTATTTTTAAAAACACCCCTGTCCCCTACCAACATACCCCCAGAAACGTTAACTCTGAAAACCCCTCCCCACCTTAATTTCTTATGGGTTGCTTTGCTGTTAAGGTGATGCAGGCCCGAATGGCATGATAACAGTGATTTCAATCCCTCTATAATGTTCATACCCATGTGTCATGAAACAAACAGATGTCAGATCAATATAATGTGATAACATCCTTTCTGGTCCCCTCAAAAGCATTCTCATCATTCCACAAAAGTTGCCATGAAGGGCGCAATTCACCAGTCCAAAGCACAATATAATTAAACTGGAAAAGACCCTGAGGGGGTACAAAATGCTGTAAGTGGCCAAGCGCCTTCTGCTAAGGTGAATTTTGGGCCAAATACCCCCTCGATAAGTCTAGATTTATTCTAGTTTTGGTAAAAATACTATTGCGCCCCCCGATATTTGGGAATAGGGACTAGGAACTACCTCTTGGTTGGGCATATCATCACCTAGGATTTTCCGCAACTATCACTGTGACACTTATTCAAGCGGCGGAAGAAGTCTAATAACATATCCGTACGGGATTTATCCTTCTTCCCGCACGATGACCATGGGGAAATGAATATATGATGATTCAGATGGGGAATAACCCCCTAACTAAGCGTAACATATCATTCACATGTCCTTTTCAACCACAGAAGTATAATGTAGTGGGAATAGGATATAGGTCTCAATCCCGGACGAGCCCCCCCCAAAAATTTGTCAAGGTGCTTGCTTGCTGTGTACACATTGACAAATATGTATTACATACACATGGAGCGACAAACATGGCTCGTTTATTCCACAGCAGCTAATCGTTAATTCACTAAACTCCAACACGTAGATACGATAATATCCGAACGACTCTTATGTCACAAACTTGAGTATAACACAATAAGACAGGCAGGACTGTCCGCTTTGGCCATAAATCATCATATAAGAAAAA
>JAMPIV010020382.1:27500-76756 GCA_024509875.1 Oreohelix idahoensis
TCCTATCACAAGGTCTTTGATAGTAGTTTCTGCTAAAATAACCACTGACTGGCACACATCTGGCGTACAGTCGCTCCACCCCCCCCCCCCCCTCCCCCCCTCCATGTTAGTTACCCTGGTAAATGTTTGTTCCTATCGTGTGGATAATAAACATGTGCAACATTTATGTCTAGATCTATTTTATGCATTCATTTCCGTTCCCGTTCCCTACGAATCATGGATCCTCCACTACAGCCCCCCCCCCCCCCCCTTTTGCATGAAGCCTACTTAACAAACCTCTTTGCTCTTGTGGTGATAGTTTATGTAGCACTTTGTTTTACATGATGTTATTGCCAGCGCCACCTCATATTACTGGCATACCTCGGAGATAGTGTGGGTTCGGTTCCAGACCACCGCAATAAATCGAATATCGCAATAAAGCGGGTCATACCCATATTTTGGCTTCCTTGTGCATCTACAAGCCTAAAATCATGTTTACACTATGTCTATTAAGTGCGCAATAGCGC
Organism: Oreohelix idahoensis; assembly: GCA_024509875.1. NCBI lineage: Eukaryota > Metazoa > Mollusca > Gastropoda > Stylommatophora > Oreohelicidae > Oreohelix > Oreohelix idahoensis. The sequence goes on from JAMPIV010020382.1 coordinate 28,007, forward strand.
TAGCTCTTAAAAAAAATGTACCGTAAAATTAAGAATACTTTATTGCTAAAAAACAATGCTAATCTTCATCATCTGAGCCAAAATCTATCGGAAGAAGAAGACACGTTCTAATAAATGAACATGAATAATTTGAAGAAAAAAAAGGCGCAATATCTGCGAAGCGCAATAAAGCGAAGCGCAATAAAGCGAGGTATGCATGTACTGGCCTTTTTAGACATGCCAGAGTGGCAGTAGTTCTTTTTTCCCTCCTCGGAGACGTCTGGAAACTACACGCGGCCAAAATCTGTTTACCACGGTCTAATTCACTCTTTGCCTCGTGTAGTTCCAAGCGGTCTCCGAGGAGAAGAAGAAAGGATAGGATGACTGCCCCATTAGGCATTTCTTAAAAGGTGACTAATATGGAAATGTGTGCGTGGGACTGGTGACTTGATCATTTCAAACAAAAGTTGATACACAGCCCACAGCTACAAGAACACATGTATGATTGGATGTGGGATTCCTGCAAGTTGGACAGTCCTTGCTACAAACTCCATGATGAGCCAAAAAGAGGAAGAAGAAGACAAGAGCACTTTATACCCAAATTATAACACAGCTGGGGTTGAACGGACGGTGTTCAATCATACAACAACAACAGCAATCCATTTCTGACGACGGCAAACAAGTTCCCCCCCCCCCCCCCTTTCTTCCCCCCCCCCCCCCCCCAAAAAAAAATGAACCCACAGACGGGGACAAATTACACAGCATAAAATTTTCAGGTCATGTCTCATATTAAATACCGGAATATATTCGTCTGTTCTTTTCTTTTTTTTTTTTTTCCTTACTTCTAGATTATGGGTTGGTAAAGAAAACACATTCATACCATGTGACCGGAAGAACGTGACACCAACCTGAATACGGCTAAAATTAACTTTACAAATCTACATGCGTAATTTCCCGCGCAATAACTGATTGCTGAAATCCGGGTTGTTTTTTTATTGCTTTCAAAATATCTTTTATTTTAAATGTAACCTCATGCATATTGTTTCCGGGCAATATAACAACGTGTGACGGTATTCCCTCCCCTGCTTTGCAGTAGCGGTCCAACAGTGGCCAAAACTCAAGAGTATCTAATATGGGCTTCAAAGGTATCTACCTTCGCACAAGATTACTCTTGGATGAGATGTAGGTAGAAGGGTGATGACACTTCTATTACAAAGGAAGTCTTCACATTCAGAATAAGCGAGAACAATACTGCTTTGGCTGAGTATGTTAACTCTGTAATTCTGCCGACGCTTTTTTGAAGGATTTAAGCACTTATTACTGTCAGCTCGTTTAAGCCCCCACCCCTGATTTACTCAGTGGAATTCTATTATTCTAGTATAGCTCTGTTTAGAGTGTGTGTAGTAATTTGACTGAGACAAACATGCAGTAACTTTAAAATGATTAAATTGAAGTTAAATTTGTAACATTACAAATAACAAAATTTAATAATCACTTAAGTTTTAACAGTTGGAAATAATTTGAATAGTTATGGATCAAGAAAAGTTATCCTCACAGTCTTTACGGAATGGTGAGATATTACAAAAAGTTCAAGTGGCAGTATATATTTGAACTTAGCTGCCAATGGCTTCCTAGCGCAGTGGTCTATGGTTCGATCCCCAGATGAGGCGGAAAATTTTTAGGCCACAAACGGCTCCTGGGTCGACCCAGCCCCAAATGGGTACCAGAGCTACTCTGGGAAGGTTAAGGCGGCCGGCGTGATGCCGACCACATCACCCCTCGTGTGCTGACGGTCAAGATAATATGGGCCTAACACCATATTCCCAATATGCCTCAATGGGCGTGTAACGGGTTCCTTTACCTTTTTTTTTTTTAGCTGCCAATGGCGGTTCTGCTCCTTCTTATGGGTTGGTTCTTTTCACTCTGCTCGCGCTCGTCTCTGATCAAGGTTGTCGGGTGTAGCTCGTTTCCCAGAAACGTCAAGGAGAGTCTACCACGTGCGTCCTTCGTCTTAAAGCTTACGCCACGGTTCCCTTCTTGTTCCAGAGATAGTACTTTCTGCTGGTACCACCAATAAGCCAATCCTGGCTACAGACTTGTTGCTCAGATGAATAAAAGAGACGAGTCGGTCTCTTATACGCGTCTGGGGTGTCTTCAATTTGACAATAGATTCCTTCTCTGACTCCGTGTGTTTCTTCAGTTTCCTAGTCCCGGTGTTCCTTATTAAATTAAGAGATTTCCTGTGCTTTGTAAGTCTTATTTGGTTCTCCAATAAAAGGTTCGGTTAAAAAATAGGAATTATGAATCTAATCTTCACTCTGGCGAGGTCTGATGTTGTCTTGGCGAGCGTGAAATTCACAGTAAAATAAAACTGCGAAATGGTCAGACTATATTCCTACCATCCCACGCATTGTTGTTATGAATCTAATCAGAAAGATCCAATCATTTCAAATCATGCAGATAGGGTGTGATGATTTCAAAAATATTCCGAAATCGGATAATTTTGAACGTAAGGCAGAGGTCAACTCTCCCATATATGGTAATATGATGTCCGATGCTCTTGTGTACAAACTTACAGAGAGATCAGGGAACTCACATGACAACGTGTGTAAGCTGTAATACTTATTACTTTATTAGAAAGTAATGTTGTCATAACAAGTCGGCCCGGAAGCGATTATGTCACACTTGTCTGCCCACATGTGTCACGCAGACAGTAATCTCGTTATCTGTCGCATGAGTGCGCAAAAACTCCGTGTTGCCCAACTGCGTTACCAAACGAGCGTCTTATCAGCGGTTCAATCTAAACACGCCGGCGAATATCTTATCTCAGTGGCTCACCGCAAGCTAGAATGACCGGGTAACAAACAGGTGACATCACAGAGAGGAGTGTCAACAAATGTTTGCACCTACAAAATATTTGCCACACAAGCAGATAAATAACGAAGAAAGAAAGAAAAGTGCGATAACTGACAGCACGTAATAAAAATCAGTACCACAAATGTACCGATACACAAAGATCGACAGGGACCGCCCCGTTTTGTCACATAACGCAATGGTTCTCGATACATGCATGTGATGGTGCACATATTTTTCTTCTTCTTCTTTACCTTTCGCTCTCAAATAACCACACATATCTCTCTCATAAGGCTGGCAGTCCGTCTCAGGCTTTTCTCGTCACCATACAGTTTCTTCCCTCTACTTGTCGGAACATCACTCGGCCTCCTGTGCGATTGTGTTTTGAGCGAAAGAGACTTTGTGTCATAGTTTACAGCTGGGCTGCGATATCTGCGACTTTCGGTTCGTCACATCCGATTTCAGCAAGTAGTTTTATTCTGGTTTGCTGTCCTTAGCATTTAACTGTCCCCAGCCTATGTACAAGGCGGCAGGTGGTATGAAATCAGAAGTTTTCCTTCTCCTAGACTCCTAGATGATTTGCCATCTTCGACTTACAGGCATCATCTACCTGGAGTTTCTGGTTTTAGGGCGCAAGAGACTCCCTCCTTGTCCCTTCTCCTGATGGTACAAACGGGTCCCGTCACGAGAAGGTCGAGAGTTGGGCTTTTTCTGTTAGAGGCTCTGTATTGCGGATGCCTTAGGAATATTTAAACAGAAATTGAGATCTCATCCTCAACTCCACTCCCGGCTATTGCAGCATCTGGGACCAGGGTAGCACAAATTTCACAAGTATGTCTTGAGAATTTTCTTTCCACTTTCATCGGTTCTATCGTCTACTCTACCCTATAGTGTGCCGATATGTGCGAGAAAGTGTTTATATATGTTTAGTATTCATGATATATAATAAATGCAGATTAATTGTTTACGGTTTGACCGCGTGAGCGAGTATCAGGATACATTATGAAAGACAAAGGGCTGGATGCCAGACGGTCCAGCATGCCCAATTTTTAACCATTTTCAAAATAGTTCGTTCGTTCGTACTGGCCACAATGATCAAGCAGTAGTATGTGTTAGCAGCGTTGCCACTCCTAGGTGGATTCACCTAAATCTAGGTTTTTTTGTCTCCCGTTGACATCCGTCTAGGTGTCATTTTCTTTCATTAGACGAAGAACGCCCCCTAGATCAACTTTCGGTTTTTCACCCACATTAGCTCAAAAATAGCCCAAAGTATCCCAAAAATTAAAAAAAAAAAAATCGTCACCCAGGTAGCCCAAGTCGCCCAAAAGTTGCCCAAAACTCTAAATGTAGGTGTATCTAGGTGTATCTAGGTGTATCTAGGTGTATCTAGGTGTATTTAAGGTACCAACCAGACCTAGGGGTCTTTTATATTTGGACATGTGACTAGGTTGAACGAGGCAAAAGTTTCACATTAAAAAAGAAAAAACCTAGATTTTTTTTTTCTTCAAAATTTATGGTGCCAACACTGAGGGTTAGTCCTGAGACGGGGTAGACCTACTTGCTGGTTTATGTTGTCTATAATCTGTTATGTTGCCAACAGCGTCCACTAATTTCATTAAAATTGACAATTACATATCTGGAACAAGACACTGTGAGAAAGCATAATTGCTGCGAGAGTTAAATAAGATTTCCTGGTAACAAGACATACGTGAAAATTATAACCAGAACAAAATCCGAGTGCTTTGTTACTAGCTAGTTTCGTGGGTATTGGCTCGGTCAGGTGGAGTGACATCTGTTGGGAGCGAGGTCAGACTTCTGGGGGTGACTGCACAAAAGAACTATAGAAAAAAATAAATACCCGAACCATGGGAAGACCGTGGGAAAGATAACTGTGCCTCAGACAGTAACTTCGCCAAAAGAAAAAAAAAAAATTCCTCGTCATATATTAAAGCCGACGTTCTCCAACTGCGAGTTCTTGTTGGCTTTGTTGGACTTGTCCAAAACCCTGACGTTTTGTGTGAAACGGTGGCATATCGCTTGTTAGAGGTCCTCGGATTGAACGCGATGGCAAGAACAAGTCATGAATAGCGATGACAATCGAGATGAGAGGCTGTAAATAATGATAGCCATTGGTTGTTGGACATATAGATTATCCTTTCCTGGCATTATTTGGTCTTTTGTCACCCAGCCTGGCTGTAATTGTGAATTTCGGGCATGGTTTGAGGAAAAAAAAAAAAAAACTAGTTCTACATTCTTGCTGTTTTTAAATGTTAACATGGAACAATATTTGACAGTTAGAAAACAAAACAGATTTTTCTTAACTTGTCAGTGATGTATTTCATCATCACTATTATCGTCTTTACTATCATTTCCTTTTCCTTTCCTTATGGAGCATGGAGCCATTACTGCAGTGAGCCTGCAACAAAACATTCATAGCACAGGGAAACATGGAGAACAAGAGAAATCAAGTCCAACATGAAAATAAGAATCTTCAACTCAAATGTCAAGGTCAGTCCTATTGTATGGCTCTGAGACTTGGAGAGCAACAAAAACAACAACTAAAAAGCTACAGACTTTTATAAACGGGTGCTTGCGTAGAACAGAAGGACTGAAATGAATACTGGAATGTGGAATTGATGACAAGAACCAGACAAGTGCCAGTGGAACAAGAGTTGAGAAGAAGACGCTGGCGATGGATAGGACACACAATGAGGAAACCTGTTGATAGCATTACAAGGCAGTCCTTGTTCTGGAATCCCCAGGGAAAGAGAGGCAGAGGTAAACCAAAAAACACATGGAGAAAAGATCTGGATACAGAGGTGAAAATGATGAGGGAAAGAACTTGATCGGATGGCACAGGACAGGAAGACTTGGCATGTGTTTGTTGAAAGCCTATGCTCCTCAGGGAGCTAAAGGGTATTGATTGATTGATTGAAAAACGTTGATACAGTCTAGCAGCGCTGGTTTATGCAGCAATATGTTTGACATTATGAAGCTGCCAGCCCTATACATAACCTCCATTACTTGCGTATTACAACATACCTGAGACAGGTGTAGCGCTATTCTTTCTTAGCTTCCCCAGAGACCCCCCGGGAACTACGGGTGGCGTGGTACATATAGTCAGACAATATTTAAGGCATTTTGGAAACCTTGCAGAAGAACTGTCAGTAAAGATTGAACTGGTTATAAATATTGAACATGAAACACTGACAAGTACAAGTCCCAGCGGTTGTGTTGCCCATGACAACATTTGAAATTGAATAAAAATAAAAACAAACGTGTAGTTCTGGGGGGAGGGTCTTCTGTATTCCACGACAAAGCGACTAATACAATATGTGGTTTTGTATTGAGCGGGCAATTTTAACATGTCAAACAAATTGTTATAGACACCGCCACTACATGTCGATGTGAATACTTGGTACAGGCTTCCTGCACAGGGACCAGCAACAATGTTGGCTCCAGGATTCCTCGGGAACGCAAAAGATGATGATGATGATGATAATGATGTTCATAATGATGATGATGATAATGATCATGACGATGATGATGATAATGATGATGAAACAAACAAAAATTTTCATGAGGATGTTGCCAGTCCCATGCCCAACCTCATATTAGTCGCCTTCTACGACATGCCTGAGAGTGCAGTAAGCCTATTCTCTCTTTGTCTTTCTCAGAACCCCCGGGGGTGTACAAGGGACTACAGGTCGTGATGGTCTAACAAAGAGTTTCTTTAACGTTAAGTCGTTAATGACAACATTCAGAAGTGTCGTTAAGGTCAGGTTATGCCTAGAGCTAGTAGTATCATAATGAATTTTTTTTTAACTGATACAGACACAAGTAGTTTAAGTGCACATAAAGTGTTCGTGCAACCTTTTTGCACGTGGACCCATGCTCCTACAGGACCGAAAGAGGAACATTAGTTACATAAGGACACGAGTGGTTTCGCTAGTGAGCAAACATATAATTAAAGACACAGACAGTATGCAAGTTACGAGTAGTGTGACTTACGACTAGTAAAATTAACCTGATTATATTATTTTTTCGGCCCGACGTTTGGTCATAACGTCTAACGGCGGACCACCACATCTGCTGTACGGTAACTTCGGGTGGATGCGCTGCTTCGAGGCAGCAATTTTTGCTTTTATTTGGGTGGCAGTCGTTGTCTGGTTGTCTAGATTCCAAATGTTATATGTTTGTTTATATCCATCCTGCATAGAAATGAAAACAACACTTAAGAGAAAAAGAGGAACGAAAATTATTATAATGGTAATGCTGAAGAAGGATCTTCGGTATAATGTGGACAATTAAAAGAACTACATGCTTGTCTTCCTTATATTTTAAATGATAACTGTACGGTATTGTTGCTCTTGTTATTTAACTAGGTCTGCTGAGCTTCTCACTCTTTCGCAGCCAACACCAAGATGAAGACTCCTTGGTATTATCTACACTGTAGACCTAGGATTCTCCTGTGGCTTTTCTGCCGTTCCGAAACTTACTGAGTTGAAGTCATAAGCTCTAGTTTCTCCAGCTTGGCTTGGATTTAAAGGATCGTCAAATCTGTTCCTAAGCAAGCAGTAAGAAGCGTGTGACATACTGTGCATTCCCCGCCATCAAAAGGGGGCTCTCCAGCTATATTGAGCTAACATACTGTGATCTGGTTCTGGGCTCTCCCAAGGAATTGTCACGTTCTGCACAGAGCCACTTCTCAGCGTCCCTGCCTATAACTGGGCCTACAGTGAGATCTTCCTGCATACAGTCAACCAGGTCAAAGAGAAAGTATTACGTCTTGGGCTCAAGTGACTTCTCCAAGATTAGTGTGCAGTGCTAGGTTTTCAACCAATTTTAATGGAAGTGTGTGGATGATTTTAAGAGTCAATGATGGTGTAATTAGTCTCACAGACAGCGGTTCACTTCCACGTATGTACATTATATGACTCCAGATATGCCTCCGTGCGTAACTGAATGGTATAAACTACAGTATTCATGAATACTTACCTTTACTGTATTTTTAAAATAATTACTTTACTATAAAGATACTGTTATTATTATTATTATTCTATATTAGGGTATTATTTTAACACGAATAACGTCTGGAATTCGTGAAAACGTATAGCAAAGACTTATTAGACAACGTAGTATTCATGTACTTCTATTTATGTATTCTTAGGTTCATTTAGTCCAGTATACAGGAATTTTCGACTTACGACAAACTCGACGTACGGTGAGGTAGATGAACGGAATCCCGTCGTACAACGAGGAACCCGTGTATTATTATGCTCCTTGACAGAAGACCCTCTTTCACCCAGGATGCCTGAGTTCAGTTACATGTACCTGCTTTGGATGAATTGTTCTTGTTGTTTCATTCTTTGTAGCTTTAAGTTTCTACAGAATGTGACGGCCAGCCCGACTTTCAACCCTACGTAGTCGTCTTCTACGACATACATATTGCAGTTTACTGATCACTGTTAACCCCCACCTAATTGAGTGCCCAGCACTCGATGATGTTAGGAAAATGCTCCTTCCTCCGAGGTCAGATAAGTGGAACACCTTGTACGGAGAAACAAAACAACTTGTGAAAACATGCAGATTATCACTACATGGCCGAAGGGCTAGAGCCCATCGCCGCTGGATCAATAACTACAGTAACAACAACAACAACTGTTCTTTGTACCGTTTTTGAGCCCACCGCTGACACGTGGGCTATATGAGATATTCTGCTGTCAGCTTTCAGCAACATGCGACATATACTAACATTTAAACAGAAAACCCACAAGATAAAACTGAGAATCGTCAAGTGTAATATATTCTCTTCATTACTTTATGGTTTAGAAACATGGACAATGAACAAGCAGTCTCCCTTGAGATGTGGGAATATAGAAGAATGGGGCGCATCTCATGGACAGAGAAGAGAACAAATAAAGATGTCCTAGAATACCTTACAAGACCATAGTGGAGGGAAGAGTTGAAAGCAAACGTGCAAGACGAAGATAATTCTATAAGCGGGAAGACAACATCAAGAGACAGACAGGGAAGAGTCTATCAGAGTGCACCACACAGACAAGGCATAGAAGTTGTTGGAGATTCATTGCAGCCGACCTTCGATGTGAAGATGGTCGTTGATGATGAAGATGCAGCAAAAATATAATAAACTGCAAAATATAAAGTATTTCATTTTCAGTAGCTTTCCCCACACATTAATCAAACGCAATGTGTGTGAATGTGTGTGTGTGCACGCATGCATTTATCAGTCTCCTTCATTATGTTTGAATTAAGGTAGAAGATGCATTGATTTTTTGCACCGGAACTTCCATCCCGAGGACATTATCATGTCACGTGCATTCAACGGAAGCAGCTAAATGGAACAGAACTGTTTCTCGCCCGGTGTGTAGACTCATATTCAGCTCCCTGAAATATGATCCTCTCTCTTTTCTCCGATCTGAGGTTTAGGGTGGACGAAAGACATTATTACAAGATTAACCTACCCATGGACTCCTAATAAAGATAGTAGCCGGCGGCAACTGACGGGAGGTGGGGCGATAATGGTGGGTGTCTGACGCTGGTCGGAATCCGGGAGATGCTGCGTGTTTCAGATGACGGTCATGAGTCCCAGTATGAGCCTATTATTTTTTTTAGACGACCCTGAGGGTGCAGATCGCATGCATCCCGAAATCTTAAAATTGTTTTTTTTTTTTTCGTCAATAAATGAATATATAGAACCTGGATGTAAGAACTATCTCTCTTTTTTTTTAAAAGTGTTAGAGACTCTTGTATTATTACGACGTTAAGCGTGGGAAGTTTTTCAATACAGAAGAACATCATGTCCGTCACATGTCGTACAAGGCAACTAATATGAGCTTGTGCATGAGGCTGGCAAGCTCGTGTAAAACTAATTGCCACACAAAAAAAAAAAAAAGCCGTGATTGCTTGGTGCAGGTTTCCTGAAAGGGGGCCAATTGTAGTGGTGGTTCCATGCTCCGCAAGGAACGCAAACGAAAAAATGATGATGAAGAAGGTGATGATGATGATTATTATAATAATGATGATTACAATAATGATGACGGTGATGATAATGTCAGCCAAATGCTAGCAACAATTGTAAAGCATCAAAATTCGTGCTTACCTTCCTTCTATGAGGTGACCAAATGAAGTTAGTGTAGCTTCCTTACTACTACATAGGCAAAAGTAGTCCCATAAGAGATACTGCCGTAGAGAAGTGGAGTGTTTAGAGACTTCACTTTACTAGGTACAGCTTTGAGAAGTGGGTTGACCAGTAAGTTCCCTGCTTCGCTGCCTTTGCCTTCTCTAACTTAAGAGCAGAGTCAGATACCTTTTGCAGAGAACACCCAACGGTAACGAATATTGACGTCTCGTCAAAGACGGTCAAAAAACAGTACAGAAAATTAAAGTGAAAACTAATTTAAATGCACAGAAATGTATTTTAAAGTAGTCACTCCTCCGTAAAACCATGATCTGAAATCGGGCGTTAAAAAAATGACAAATAAACTAAAACAAATAAAAACACACATGATGATCTAAATGATAATTAGGACATAAAAGCAGAACATTACAGCCTTTTTAAAAAAAAATTCACTAACTTAAAAGGTTGACCAAGAATGCTATACATCAGAAGTAATAAAATAGAGCAGGCGCTAGTAATAAGTCTTGATTCCATTAGGGACACAACGAGGACAAAGAAAAAGTGGATCAAGGGTTTGGCTAAGACTTTAATGAGGGAAAGAAACATCATCCAACAAGCTACATTAATCTCCCAAGAGCAGCACTGACACTGCTCAGACATATAAGTTGAGGATCCCATAGGTCACATGAAAAAACAATACATGGACCCCTGGACCAGATAATGAGACCGAGACTGTGGCAGACTGTAACAAAAGTGATAAAAAATGACTGACAAGAGTGGATACACTTTTGTTAATGCCAGAGCGTTGATGGTAGTGTTACAGGGTTCAAAATCTGATTGAGTTTCGCTCCAATCTACCCTTCTTTCTTGGATCGTTAGCGGCTGACTGACAAAGTAATTAGTGGCCAGCACGCCTAGTGGCGTCTTGTAGGGCAGCAACAAACTATCTCCCCTTTGCTCGGTCTGTGGCTACCCTTCGTGCAGCGCATCAAAGCTGGTTCATTCTTTACATCTCGGCTTCCACGGTACCCACGTTCTTTTTGGTCGGCCTCTCTATCGTCCTTCCTTCTGGGGTCTAGACTCTAGAGTACAGTAGTTCTTGTGATGGTGTCAGGGTCTCTTTTGAGAACATGGTCAACCCAGTTCCAACGTCTGCCGTCAATGATGGTGTGCATATCTTTTTGATTGCTCCATGCAAACAAGTCTTAGTTGGTGATGGTAATTCGGCCAGAAATTTAGGTGAGAATTTCCCTTAGGCAGCTTGTGTGGACTATTTAGACATTTCTTTTTTCGGTACTCTTCAGCATTCTGCCCCACAGAAAAAGCAACCACCTCTCGTATAATCTTAATTTGTGTGTTTGATCTGCACTGGAAAGGTTTCCAGATGTTTACATTGGCAAACTGGCTTTATTCATCCTGTTATTGACGTCTTTGCTTGTTCCGCCGTCTCGTGTTACTATGGTTCCTAGATATGGAAATGTGCCTGACTTTTGATGTCTTATTTTAATATGCCAGATATGCCTGATGGTACAGTGGTCCTATTATTTAATTGTCTCCTCAGACAACCCCGTGACCTACACCAGACGATTAGTAAGAGCTCAAACAGGGGTTCTGGTGTCGGTCAAAACATTATCCAACTCCTGACATTTTTAGAAGACTGACTCTTGAGTCCCGACTTCGACTACAGTTATTTTACATTCATGTGGCATACTATTTGGAGTATGAATAAGGACATTTTTTTAAACTTCTCACTCCGCTAAAAAAAACAACCAACTACACTACTCCCGACTCCGCGACTCCACAGCCCTGGTTTAAACGGTCGTTTTCACAATTTGTGTGCAATGCAGAATAAAAACCGTGGCGGTCGGTATCATAGAGCTAGCCGCCTTAAAACACGCTTACCTTCAGCGCAGACTTGACTTTCAACTTGTATTACCTTATCTTTTACTGTGGTTATGTTCCTTTGACTAAAAGAAAAATATCGTGTCATTGCTCCATACTGTGGTTAAGTCCCTTGGACCTAAAAGAAAAAGGGACGGAGAGAGAGAGAGCGGGAAAGAGAGAGAGAGAGAGAGAGAGAGAGAACGAACGAACGAACGAACTTTATTTTCAAAGGGTTGAGAATTGGGCACGCAGGCCCGTCTGACATTCTGCCCTTCCTTTCTCTCACCTTTCATACTGAATTCATTTATTCCCATATGCATTTTACATATCAATGTCAAGGAATTCAACGTTGCAAAGTAAAATAAAATAGCACACTCATATTATCATTAACTACTTATAAACATGACATAAAATATGTAGAAAAGTACAAACATCGTCATTAGAACCTACAATTGATATTATAAGAAAAGATAATCTGATTAGGGGGGCATGTAATCAAAACTAATAAAGTATTCGAAAAGTCTACGATTGTATGAATAGGGACTGAAAGAGAGCGAACGAACTTTATTTTCAAAGTGTTGAGAGAAAGGAACTTAGGCCCGTCTAAGAGAGAGAGAGAAAGAGAGAGAGAAAGCGAGAGAGAGAGAGAGAGCCAGCGAGAGAGCGAACGAACTTTGTTTTCAAAGTGTTGAGAAATAGGAACATAGGTTCGTCTAAGAGAGAACGAACGAACGAACGAACTTTATTTTCAAAGGGTTGAGAATTGGGCTCACAGGCCCGTCTGACATTCTGCCCTTCCTTTCTCTCGTCTTTTATACTGATTTCATTTATTCTCACATATATTTTACCCATCAATTCAAGGAATTCAACGTTGTAAAGGTAAAATAATAGCATACTCACATTCACAGTATCTAATTATAAACATGAAATAGAATATGTTGAAAAGTACAAACTAAGTATTACCATGAAACAAAATATGTTGAAAAGCACTAACATCATCATTAAACCTACACTCGATATTATACCATTTGTTCGGAAAAATAATCACATTAGGGGGGCAGATAATCAGAACTCATAAAGTATTCGAAAAGTTTACGATTGTATGAATAGGGACTGAGGTTGTTATGTTTTAGATAATGTGGAAGATAGTTCCAAAGATGAGCAGCAGAGTAAGCTAAGCTTTTCTTGAATAAGTCAAGCCTAGGCTTGGGCACTTGTATTTTGTTAAGGCGTTGACTGCGTCTTTCATTGTATTTGAACATTGACCACAGATATGTGGAGAGAGAGAGAGAGAGAGAGAGAGAGAGAGAGAGAGAGAGAGAGAGAGAGAGAGAGAGAGAGAGAGAGAGAGAGAGAGAGAGCGCGAACGAACGAACTTTATTTTCAAAGGGTCTTTTTTTTTTCTCTAAACGAACAAACTCACAGCCACACATACAATCTACCCCCCTTTCTCTGAAACATACTTACCTACAAGCACCCACACTTGCTGTTGTCTGAAACACAAATCCCCAAACACACACATTTATTTACTGTTCTCTAAATCACACAAACCCACAGTCATCTGCTGTTCTCTAACTAAATCAACCAAACCCACGCACACACATACATCTGCTGTTCTCTAAAACATAAAAACACACACACACATTCATGCGGCGCTCTCTAAAACACACAAACCAATACATATACGGAACTACACAAACACACATCCGGATGCTCACTGAAACACACATTCCTGCTGTTTTATGAAGCACACACCACACACATCTTATCCGTTTCTGAAACACACAAACCCACAAGCACACACCTGCTCTTGTCTGGAACAAACAAGCACACAAACCCACACCTGCTCTTCACTGAAACAAACAAACATACCCACACCACACACCTACATAGCTGCCGTTGTCTGAAACCACAAACCCACATACAGCTGCTGACAAGGTAAACCACACACACAACCCACAGACTGTCAGAATTCACACAATGCAGCACATGTAGAAGGCACCAGATGAGTTGCCAGACCTTGAAACGTAAACCCTGCACCACAGCAATCTCAGGGAGATTAACATGTTTAAAGGGAGATCAGCCACTCCGTATCAATATGTACTCTCTAACTGGCGCAGTTACCACCACCTGTATGCAAATCAGTTCTCGCGAGCATTAGTCACAACCCGCCCACTCAGAAGAGAGGGAAAGGGGGGGGGGGGACCATAACAGAAAAAGGGCAAGTAACAATGGGCGCGCTGTTAGCCTAGCCCTAGATAATGGCTATACGACCTTCACCCCACCCGAAAACTGCTTAAGAATATATCCTGTTAATCTTTGTCCTGTGTGGGGCTTTATCACGCAAAAAAATAAAAACAATCCACTTCACCCCACGGTTTATCTTCAGCCAGTGGCGGCTCTAATACATTATAGCTGGTGGGGATGTATAAAATTAATTTAGTGTTCATACGCACGCGGAAGCATAACAGTATATAACGCAGCAAAGGCTCAAGATGGCAAAAGCACACACAGAAACACACAGTATATGTTATTCATCGTCAAGACTGTTATTGTTGATCAGAATCGACGTCATTGTACTCCAGGCAAACCCATAGGTGCTCAGTCTCCCTCAGCGAAGTGGATGAATGTTAATTGTTCGTGTTGCGCGCTGGTTGTATACACTCCGGATGCATCCTCTCATTAGTCCATTCCAGCAGTCTTAGCCTTAATGATTCATCGATGGCAGTGTCATTCTCTAACAGGCGATCATTAAATGCCCTCAGTGTATCTCCTTATCCATATCCAATGCACCTACTATGAGCTCTCTTCCAGCTAGTCTGTCAGCTCTTTCATTGCCGCGAACCCCTGCATGATCAGGACAGTAGATCCACACCAGTTCTTGAAGATTCGAGACTTCTATGGAGGTTTTCCATTCATGCTGGAGCCATTCAATGTGGATCTTCCGAAGCATGAATTGTGCATCTGATGCAATCTTGTTAATGAAGTTTCAGACAGCCACCTGCAGTAGCTGCCCCCACCTGGAAGTTGTTATCATGTAAGCCCTGCTATGTTCATCGACGATTCTGCCCTTTACTCTAGCAGAGAAGCCGCACCCTGATTTCACACCACAGATTATAGACTCATCAGTGTACATAATGGCATCATCATCCCCAGCATGTTCATTTATCAGCTGATAAATTTCCAGCTCTGCTTTCCCATCGGCCCAAGTTCTGCACTTTTTACAAAGGCTTATGATGACTTGCTGGTAGTTCTTCCAGTTCTCACCTGACTTACTCCCCTTTTCTCCATTAAATACATTAAGATTACATTATCCAAACAAAATATGTAATCGAGTTGTATTGTTAACTAGATCACGTGACGGCAGCGTCCGTAGTAACATCGCATAATTAAAGGCAAAACAACTATTTTAGACCGCACCAATTAGCACTTTTTGAAGTATTCCGCGCAGCGCATTTAAACATATTTTGCCCAGCGTTGTGACGTCAAGGTTTGGAAAAGGTAAACTTCGTCAATCTATTCTTTCCCATTGCTGCTGATGGTTTGAGTTATCCCTAATTTTAGAAAGGTTTGGAAAACAGGGGCTCGCATTAAGGAAGAATGAATGAAACGAACAGTCGCGAGCGATTGGCGGAAGAGACAGCGTGGGTAGTATTCAGTGTAGAATCATAGCTGTTTAAATACTTCTACGGAGACTTGTGACATGTCACTATTAAAAAATGAAAGCAGCGGTTATTTTTTTTTTCGCAAAGGTCAGGTGAGGGGGACGCCTTATCCTCCAAAAGAGCGAATCGCCACTGCCTTAAACTTTAACACACGTGAGTGTAAATTGAACGCAAACCACCTGTTGATGGCAGGTCTGGAACTGCGAATGCCTGGGGGTTGGTGGGGTGCAGGTGGAGGAGGGGAAGGCAGATGTGTAAGGTAAGGAATTCAGATACGGCAAAAATTACAAATGTTTTGTACAAATTGTAGATTTCTCTCTCTCTCTCTCTCTCTCTCTCTCTCTCTCTCTCTCTCTCTCTCTCTCTCTCTCTCTCTCTCTCTCTCGCTCTCTCTCTCTCTCTCTCTCTCTCTCTCTCTCTCTCTCTCTCTCTCTCTATCTATCTATCTCTCCCCTTCTCTGTCTCTCTCACTCACTCTCAGGTAACTTGGAGCTTGACAAAGTCTATGAAAGAAAGAACGTACGGTAGAGAGGAGACACATGTAGCAGATATGATCTAGGATAATACGATACTGAACACTGGAATAATGCAGGAGATTGCACAAGGTTAGGGGCAGTAACATCATTTAATTTAACGAGACACCACTGCCATATAAACAGGTAGTCCTAGCAGAAACTGCTGTAGGGGAGGGAAGTGTCAGAGACTTCACCATACTAGGCCTAGCTTGTTTACGAGGTGGGTGACCAGGTCCCTTGCTCGTTGCCTTTTCTTTCCTTAACTCTAAGAGCAGAGTCAGTAGTCACTTACAGCTGGGTAGATTGGAATATACCGCTACCAGATTTCGATCCAGGAACCGGCCAACTTTGCGGGAAAGGAAAGCACTCTAACCACTTAACCATTCGGATGCTCACCGTTGCTTTATATAATGCTTTTTAAAAAAAACATAAATTTATAGAAAGGAAAATGATCAGGACTGTGGTAAAAGGTAAGGCCAATCTTAAAAATAAAAAAAATTGCATCTCGCTCCTTGTATTATCTTCAGTTCAGGACAATAACTTATGTACAACACTAGCAGATGGTATATCATTGTCCAAGTTATTAAAAAAAAAAAAAACCTAACTTGACTTTTAAAATCAACTTGTTGCGGTACATCTGAGCCACCATTATTATCTGAGCGACCGGGACCAAAACAACATAATGGTTATTTTCAAAATTGCATCAAGCTGGTAGCATGGGTAAGACTAGGATTGAAGTAGATACAGGTATACCTCGCTTTATTGCGCCTCGCAGATATTGCGCTTTTTTTTCAAATTATTCATGTTTATTTATTAGCACGTGCCTTCTTCTTCCGATAGATTTTGGCTCAGATGATGAAGATTAGCATTTTTTTTTAGCAATAAAGTATTTTTAATTTTACAGTACATTGTTTTTAGAGCTAGCGCTATTGCGCACTTCATAGACATAGTGTAAACATGATTTTAGGATTTTATATGCACTTGGAAGCCAAATAAATGGGTATGACCCTCTTTATTGCGAATTTCGCTTAATTGCGGTGGTCTGGAACCGAACCCGCAATATCTCCGAGGTATACCTGTAGTTGCAACCAAGGTGGAGTGAGTTCAGTTCGCAGCGCAGGCGGAAAAGACATCAAGAGGCAGACACTTGGGAGTCATAACCCAAGGCCCCCCCCCCCCCCCCCCTAGAGTGTAAAGAAGATAAAGGGCCAAAAAACTTGTCCGACTGATGAACAGATTGCCTCCCTTTGTATAGCTCTGTACAGAGTTTCCTTTCAATATCTTAAACTTTCACCCACACCTTCAGGAGGAAGGGAAACCCGAGGCCTGTAAACAGTTAAATAAATATTAGACAAACTGCCCATGGTAAATTTCCGGTGTTATGTATTGCGAGTCGCACTAGTGACGCGTCATCGAAGTATCATTTTTTTTTTTTGGTGATGCCTAGATGGCAGGGAGGATAGTGTGTTTCGCTTGCATAGCTAGGCGGGGTTGTGGCACGGAAGGTCCTGGGTTCGAGTCCTGGGTAAGCCACTCACGTCTGTTGTTTATCTGTTGTCTCGTGTTCTACTTCTTTATTTCTTACGAGTGCCTGAAAACATACCTTTATGTTTGTCTAATATTTATTTACCCACACCTTCACTTGAGAGTAGTTTAAATGTTAACGATTACTATGTGCTTGCGCAGGAAATAATGCATTAAAATGGTATGACAAGGTCACTAATGTGGAACTGTTGACAATAAGAGAAGTAGAAGTCTAGAACTCCCATGGTAAGAGAAGTAGAAGTCTAGAACTCCCATGGTAAGAGAAGTAGAAGTCTAGAACACCCATGGTAAGTGTTACGGTATGTTTATTGATGACGTCTGCTATAGGTTGGCGGCGTGCAATTTTAGGGGTTATAGCATTTAATATAATGTAAATAATTATTAGACTATTGAGCGCTACACACGATCGAATTATGACGTATTAGCGTTGGTAGGTCACGCACCGTGACCAGGATACGGTACCCCTTTTTACATTGACCGTCAAGGAGTAAAGACGCATCGTTTTACCCTTCCAGTGTCGGGCATGGTATTGCCGCACAGATATATTTTATTCAAGTATGGACATGGGTCAGTCCATTGTTATTATGAAGATATGAAAGAATTAAGGTTAGTACGTACGTAAATTTAGGGAAGGAGGAATTACAGTCCATAGTATTGCCAGACTCATAGACTCACTGTCGGCCGTTGGAACCCCCAACCGCGCGTGCATACAGCTATGACGTTCTGCCTACAGTAATTTAATTATTGGACAAGGACTGGTAGTATATCTACATATATATTCAATATATGATCAAGTTTCAATATGTACTTTTAATGATCAACATGCGTGATTGTTTTGATGTGTGCAACCTGTAAATTAAATGTATGGACTCAATGAAAGGATTTATCAAGTCGATTAACTTTTGGAATTCAACTATTCTTATGTTTACAATGTTCTTCTCCCACCTTCACGTGATTTATCAACAAGAGCACGATCAAACTAGTTGAATGAAAAAAACAATGAAAATGGCCAGATATTAATAACTGATTTATTAATAATACATGGAACAATATTCTATAAGATATGACCCAGTGTTAACAGAAGAATCAGCCCTTCAACAGCTGGTGCCCATTGCTTATGGATCGAAAAAAAATTTTTTTTCTTCGTAAAATACTAAGGAACTGTTTACATTTGTTCAACGATCACGTGATAGGCTGAAACGTGACCTATGATGCATGGTTACCACTAAAGGTCAAGTTGACGTCATAAAATCGTGCGTAGATGCCTAACGCCCAAAGTACATCCTTCAGTGCATTCCAGTTTGATGGAAAAGAAAACAAGATATAAGAAGACCAGAAGATGGAAAACCGTTATCGGCCAACGAGGAGCAAGCAGTTCTAGACATTAGTCTAGCCCGTTGGTGAAAACAGCATCGATCGGATCATTAAAAAGATAAGTCAAATTGTGACGGTTGTCATTGAAAGATTCACAGTGCTAAGTCCATTTCGTCTTTCATACAGGCATGTCTAAATATGTTCATATATATATGTATTATTTATGTTCCAACGTATGTTTTTTGTTACTAATTAGCGGGAGGTTGCTTGGGAATTCTAGATACGTCTACAATGTCGCTTCGCAGACCGTAGAATCTAGAATCGTTCGATAGGAAACAGTTTGACTATCTTCGGCTCAGCTGCCATGACAAGGTTGAATGTGATCTGGAAAAGTAACATCAGTTTTCCTGTGAAGATCAAATTATACAAATCACTTGTATTATCTATTCTCTTGTATGGGTGTGAGGGCTGGACACTCACTGCAGATACGGAGCGAAGGATTCAGGCTTTCGAGCATAAATGTTATAGAAGAATTTTGCGCATTTGCTATAAAGAGCACAAAACAAATGTCTATTTTAGAGAGAAGATAAACACCTATGCAGGCCATCAAGAACCACTTTTGTCAATAGTGAAACGTCGAAAGCTTGCCTGGTTTGGGCATGTAACTCGTCATGACTCCCTTTCGAAAACGATCCTCCAGGGAACAGTCGAAGGTAAACGGAGAAGAGGAAGGCAAAGAAAATCCTGGGCTGATAACATCAAAGAATGGGCAGGACACGGTTTCTCCACACTTGTACGCATTGCTGAGAATAGAGAGCAGTGGAGGACCCTGTCTGCTGATGCTTCCACCATGGCACCCCTACGACCCATGACGGGTTATGGGTTGAGATGATGAGATGATCTTCGGCTGACGAAGAATCCGCTAACGGCTGCGGCTGACTTCGTTCGTCCCCGAATTCAGTCGAATACTATTTGTTAGCTGTAAGGTTACGTGATACTCGTTGTATTTTCTATGTACTAAGTTTTATTTTATTCAGTTTTGTCATTTGTTCGTGCTATCAATTGTTAATTCTAACCTGACTATCTTTTATTTATGAATATATATATTTTAACGTTTGTCTATGAGTCCATGTATACGTCATTATTTCTTGTGTACGTAGATTCAGTCTCCATTTGGTTTTCTCTTTGACCTCTCAATACTTCCGGTTTGTTCTGCTTAGTTTATAAATTCATTTTTATTTGTGAAAAGTCACTTTGGTATTGTCCTGCTGTGTGGTAATCCTTGGTTAATGAACTGTTTTGTTTTTGTTCATCTTATACATTTATCATATAATAATAATACTATAATTTGTTCAATAATAAGATAATAATTGAATTTAATTAATTATTTTTTAAATTTGATGATGAGTCAGGGATTTTGCATCAATTTGCAGTAGTAGTTCAAGACACTAGCGATGCACTTTGGATATGATGACTAAGGCATAATAATATAATATATATTGATAATTAAATATAAATTTATGGTCTGCCTTGAATATGACAGGCATATTACATGTTCATTAGTACATTTTCTCAGTACTACATTCTTGACTTAGCACATAGCATTGATTGATTATTGAGGGATAATACCAATAATTATTAGGTCATAATATTTTATGCTTGATTTCAATTCAGCATCTTAAATAAATAAATTGTAGAACTATTTATGATTTATATGAGTAGTTACATATAATATTATCACAAAATATTATATAGTGGTGGAACTTACAAATAAAAGTTCAAAAATATTATCATTATTTATAGTGAGTATTCATACGTTGAGTAAGTACAATAATTACTTAGATTTTTATTGTTGATTAGTTTAGACCAGTAATTACTTACAATATTAACGTCAAGATGCTTACGTTAGACCATTTTGTTAAAATTGGTAAAGATTTTGGAAAAAAAGGAGAAGCTCTAGAAGCATACGCAGTGGCGGAACTTGTGAAATATAGGGCAGAAATGGAGGAACAGAAAGCGGCATTGAAGAAGGAAGAAGCAGAACGTGAGAGAAAAGAAATTGAAAAGGAAAATAGATTAAGGGACATTGCTAGACAAGAGAGAGAATCAGAAAAGGAGTTAATACAGATGCATATGGATGAATTAAACTTGAAAGCCCGAGTAGCTTCAAATATGAATAATAATACTGATACACAGAATACTTCTACATCCAACCAAAATAAGGTCAATTATTATTTCAAGCTACCGCCATTCAAATTACATGTTGATGATTTATCAGCATGGCTATTACGCTTTGAGGATGTATGCAAAGTCAATAACCTTAACAAATCTGCATGGGCACTTAAACTCAAGGAATTTCTAGATGGTGAACCCGCAAGTGCAGCACAAAATATTGATCCAACATTAGCTACTGACTATGACGCCATTAAAGCCTTATTATTACGTCGTTTCGATTTGACCGAAGAGGGTTGTAGATTACGTTTTTAAGAGTATGCTACCTGATAATAGTAAGGACTTCACAGGTTTTATTGCGAACATACGCAATACCTTTAATAGATGGGTGGAACTGGCAGATGTCAACAAATCGTACGACAAGTTAGTTGATCTGATGCTGAGAGATAAAGTGTTATCTTCTGTCAGCCCACCGTTCTTCGCCTTTTTGCAAGAACGTAAACCATCTACAGTCGATGAGTTAGAAGAAATTTCAATAAATTACTGCACTGCTCATCCGAACGCGAGCATTTCTAACTCGCTAATAAGAGAACCTCTACCTGTGACCTCTAGTATGTCATACCACAGTCATGACAAACCAAGAACACACAGTGTAGATAGAAGTCGCTTTAAAGGAAATTATAACATTAATCTTCATAAGGGACAGAATAACTTTAACAATAAAAATGATTTTAATAGAGGAAGACCACAAAATAGAAATTATTCACCTCAATCGAGATATAACAATGGTCAACATAACGGACATTATAACCGTTGATATAATAACAACAATGGTAACAATTGGAATAACAATAATCATAGCTCGAGACGTCGAGATAACAGTTACAATAGGGGACAACGGGATAATTCTAGGGATTATTCTCGTCATCGGTCTCATTCTCGTAGATCTTCACAGTACAATCATAATACAGGGGCAGCAATTACTAATGGTACTACCCCTGGGGTTCAGGGTTCACATAATGAGAATGTACTACAGTCGTCTTCTACATGTTATGCTATGAATTATAACGTGGCAAACAGTAGCCCAGAATGTAATCTTGTATTTCAGAAGGCAAAAGAGACGGTTCTAAATTGCGGACACATTCTTCCAGAAGTCGGTCTAGCAGCCAATGATGGAACAGGCTCTCTTATCTTTAACAGAGGGATTGTAAATGGATCCATCGTCTCAGTGTTAAGAGACTCCGGGTCCACAACGATTAGAGTCCGGCAGTCACTTGTTCATCCTAGTTGTGCAACAGGAGAGCATGTCAGATGCATGATTTTTGGAGGGACTATAGAATTTTATCCTGCTGCCATTATACATGTTAATACACCTTTTTTCACAGGTAACGTTAAAGTATGCATGTTAAGGAACCCAATTGCAGATCTTATGGTGGGTCGCATCCATGGCAGCAAGGATTGTACATCAGAGGAGATTATTGAATGGGAAAAAAAATAATCTATGCATTGGAAATGCAGTGACAACTAGAGTGCAGTCGAAACTATTAGAGACTATCGACACTAACAAGGAAGAACCAGACAAACAGGAAAATATTGATGTTCATTCTTCAATTGACCGAGCATCCTTCTCTGTAAAACAGAAAGAAGACAGATCATTGAAAATTTTTTTTGCTCTGGTCAACAAAGTTGACAATCCTACTTTAAACAATAAGGATAATCATTGGTTTATTATTAAGAATGATATATTACTAAGATGTTTTATGGATAAGACTCAAGTAAGACAACAGGTCATGGTACCTTTTGCTTTTAGACGGTACATACTTCAACACGCACATGATTCTAAGTGCGCAGGTCACATGGGATATACTCGGACACGTTCTCGAGTATTATCTTCATTTTTTGGCCGGGAGTGTCACGAGATATTTCACAGTACGTACGCTCCTGTACTATATGCCAGGAAGTAAAAGCACGGGGAGCCTTTCACACGGCGCCTATTCAGGCCTGTGACATATCTGTGAGACCCTTTGACAAGATGGCCATTGATATTATTGGTCCACTTTTACCATCAGCAAGAGGACATAGATTTGTTCTCACGTGCATTGATTTATGCACACGATGGCCAGAAGCCATCCCATTGAAGACCACCACTACCACAGATGTAGCTGATGCACTACATCTGATCTTTTCTAGAGTAGGTTTTCTTAGGAAGCTGTTATCAGATCATGGATCTCAATTCATATCTGATACTATGACAGAAGTAATGAAGACCTAGAATATAGATAGAAATCTCAGTAGCATTTATCATCCCATGAGTAATGATGCAGTAGAAAGACTTAACCGTACACTCAAACAAATGTTACATAAGGTTACTGTTAAACATCCACAGGACTGGGACAGAGTACTCCCAGCTGTTTTGTTCGCCTATCGAGAGGTGCCACACGAACAAACTGGCTTCTCTCCATTCCAATTAGTCTTTGGTGCTCCACCAAGAGGCCCTTTGGGACTAATCAAAGATTTATTGATTGACTCTGAGATGACTCAGGACACCCAGTCATCCTATGAGTATGTAATTAATCTCCGGAATAACATTATTGATGCTTGCCAAACAGCAACAGCTTCATCTGAGGCTGCTAAAGAGAAAGCTTGAACATTCCAAAACAGAACTAGACGATTACGTCAATTATTTCCAGGAGATCAAGCTTATGTGTTATTGCCACATAACGATAATAAACTACTTATCTCATGGAATGGTCCTTACCAGGTTATTGATAAGATTTCTGATGTTGACTATGTCCTAGATATTAAGGGACATAACAAAATATATTATATAAATATGCTCAAACAGTTTCATACTCGTCCTGAACATCTACAGGCTATTTTTCACGAACTGGATGGTACTTTAGTACCTACATGTCACTATTCTAATCTGTCGGTTATCCAGGAAGAAGAATCTTCTTTTCCTGAGGTACAGATGGCGTTACCTGTACCTATAGTACAACCTACTGAATCTTGGCGGGATGTAACCATCTCTTCGTCGGTTGCACCGCAACAGCATCAACAGATCGCTGATCTTTTACAATCTTATCCAGATGTGTTGACCGACGTTCCAGGTCGCACATCGGTCATTAGTCATGACATCACTCTTAATGATGATACACCAATTCGTGTACATCCCTATTCTGTTCCACTACACTTTCTTACGAAAACTACAAAAGAACTTGAACAGATGTTATCTTTAGGGATTATTGAGACGAGTAATTCTCCATTTTCTTCTCCATTAGTCATTGTCCGAAAGAAGGACAATAACATTAGACTATGCGTCGACTATAGAAAATTAAATGCACAAATCGTAGTTGATAGCGAACCACATCCACATCTCGACGACTTACTGCCACGTCTGTCTAACGTAATTATATTCACTAAGATAGACTTAACTAAAGGTTATTGCAGATACCACTAACCGAAAAAGCTAAATACTACACAGCGTTTCCCACTCCACAAGGTCTATACCAGTGTGGAATGTGATGCCTTTTTTGGGCTTGTTAACGCCCCAGTTACCTTTATTCGCATGATGCGACAAATTTTGTCAGGTAGACCAGACATCATTACATACATTGACGACATATGCTTATTTAATTCGTCATTTGAGGAACATTTTTCGGGACTTAAATATGTTTTAGACACATTAAGAAAGAATCATTTAACTGCTAAACCTACAAAAGTACAAATAGCGTTTCATGAAATAACGTTTTTGGGACATATCATTGGATCGGGATATATCCAAACACTTCCTAGTACGGTTTCCAAAATTTTAAACGTGTCAGTTCCTCAAACGAAGAAACAGGTTAGAAGCTTGTTAGGACTGGTCCAATATTACAGTAGATTTGTACCTAACTTGTCATCTATCACGGCTGTCTTGTCATCGTTGTTAAAAAAAGACATGCCGGTGAAGGTGACATGGACTGGTGAATGCGATATGGTATTTCGTAAAATAATTAATATGTTCTCACACCCACCTCTTTTGAGACTACCTGATGCTTCCAAAAAGTTTGTCCTCCGTACAGATGCGAGTAATTACGGAATTGGCGCTTGTTTGCTCCAGCATCATGACGACGTCCTCCATCCAACGTTATATGTCTCACGGAAACTTAAGCCGCCAGAAGTCAAATACTCCACTGTCGACAGTGAGTTATTGGCGGTCGTATGGGCGATTACCAAGCTGGAGAAATTTTTGCTGGGTGCACCCTTCGTGGTCCAGACGGATCAAAAGGCTGTGGCATCACTACGACGGGCTAATCATAAAAGCCCTAAACTTACCAGATTCGCTATTCTCCTCCAGCCTTTTGAATTCTCCATCGAGTATATTTCAGGAACAGAGAACATCGTGGCAGATGTTCTCTCTAGAAACCCCTCTGATGTCGCTTCATGAACAATGATATTCTTCGCATAAACTTACCCAAGTACTTATAAAAAAGAGACATAATACTATCGTTGAATTTTCGACATGGAAATGAGCCGTCGACTACAATTCAAGTATCTGGTTATTAGAGACATATGCTATATGAAACTGATACAAGCAAGAGACATATGATTCGTACTTACGATGGGACTTTGGTTAGTATTCATTCTAGATAAAACGATTTGTAACAAATTCGTGAATACTATTTGAAATCCAGTCGAACTAATTTCGGTACTTGACATGAATTATTGAACGTTATGAAGGTCTACACTCATTCCGGATTGGAACACTTGAACATTTTTCGTTATGAAAATTCACAAGGATCAGAACTACGTATGGATCGTCATATCCAATATTAATTAATTTTAACTTAGTAGTTGAATTAATGAAAAAAAATTAAAATGAAATGTGAGAAAAAGATAAAAAAAATGAAATATGAAAAAAATGAAAGAAAGAAAAGAAAGCTCACACAATTCTTAGATAATATTCTTAGATGAAATTATGAATGGTATAATTATATTGTATATTTGATAAGTATATTGACATATTATATACTATTTCATTACTTACTTAGTTAAGTTAGATAGTTAATTAGATAATTCATTTTAAACACACACAACTAATTTAAATTTATACTTTATCTTTTTCTTTACTTTACTTCTCACTTGTTTTGTCTTTTCTTTTCTCATGACAGCGTCTTTTATTTATTTATTTTTTTTTTTGCTTAGAATTTATTAACTTAAGTAGTATTACACAATTACTATGAGTAATTAATTTAATTTTACTTAGATTAATTTTAACATGACACTTTATTACTAAATCACTATAGACTTTAAATTAATTAGTTAATCAAGTATTGACAATTGACATTTTCTTTTAGTTAATATAATACATATGATTAATATCATATTACATGACTGTTGATTAGTCGACATGACCACGACACTGTTCTAGACAGAACATCGTAGGCCATATGTCGCATTTTTGTTAAATTTTTGGGATTATTCATTATGATAAATGTCAAAAAAAAATCTATCGAATAGATTCCCCCCCGGTGGACAGGGAATTGTTACGGTATGTTTATTGATGGCGTCTGCTATAGGTTGGCGGCGTGCAATTTTAGGGGTTATAGCATTTAATATAATGTAAATAATTATTAGACTATTGAGCGCTACACAAGATCGAATTATGACGTGTTAGCGTTGGTAGGTCACGCACCGTGACCAGGATACGGTACCCCTTTTTACATTGACCGTCAAGGAGTAAAGACGCATCGTTTTACCCTTCCAGTGTCGGGCATGGTATTGCCGCACAGATATATTTTATTCAAGTATGGACATGGGTCAGTCCATTGTTATTATGAAGATATGAAAGGATTAAGGTTAGTACGTAAGTAAATTTAGGGAAGGAGGAATTACAGTCCATAGTATTGCCAGACTCATAGACTCACTGTCGGCCGTTGGAACCCCCAACCGCGCGTGCATACAGCTATGACGTTCTGCCTACAGTAATTTAATTATTGGACAAGGACTGGTAGTATATCTACATATATATTCAATATATGATCAAGTTTCAATATGTACTTTTAATGATCAACATGCGTGATTGTTTTGATGTGTGCAACCTTTAAATTAAATGTATGGACTCAATGAAAAGATTTATCAAGTCGTATCAAGTCGATTAACTTTTGTAATTCAACTATTCTTATGTTTACAATGTTCTTCTCCCACCTTCACGTGATTTACCAACAAGAGCATGATCAAACTAGTTGAATGAAAAAAACAATGAAAATGGCCAGATATTAATAACTGATTTATTAATAATACATGGAACAATATTCTATAAGATATGACCCAGTGTTAACAGAAGAATCAGCCCTTCAACAGTAAGAGAAGTAGAAGTCTAGAACTCCCATGGTAAGAGAAGTAGAAGTCTAGAACTCCCATGGTAAGAGAAGTAGAAGTCTAGAACTCCCATGGTAAGAGAAGTAGAAGTCTAGAACTCCCATGGTAAGAGAAGTAGAAGTCTAGAACTCCCATGGTAAGAGAAGTAGAAGTCTAGAACTCCCATGGTAAGAGAAGTAGAAGTCTAGAACTCCCATGGTAAGAGAAGTAGAAGTCTAGAACTCCCATGGTAAGAGAAGTAGAAATCGACCGAATATCACACGAAGAAGAGAACAGGAGACATGCATGACAATGATAAAGCAGTCACGGAAAGACTTTGATCTAATGGTACGGACAGGAAGATTCCTGTCTCTAGCCATGACAATGATAAAGCAGTCACGGAAAGACTTTGATCTAATGGTACGGACAGGAAGATTCCTGTCTCTAGCCATGACAATGTTCCTGTGTAGTTCATATGGGACTACTTTACCTTTACGTATTCGAAGTCTGGATGTTTTGGAAGTCTGGATGTTTTGGAAGTCTGGATGTTTTGGACGTCTGGATGTTTTGGAAGTCTGAATGTTTTGGAAGTCTGGATGTTATGGAGAGCAAGATTTCATCAGACATTAAACAAAATCGTTCATCATGGGACATCGTCTTAAACAAGACAAGGAAAAGATAACCATGCGAAATTAGCAGAGAAAAGAGTGTAATCAATGGAAAACCCTTTGACGGATCTCATGGTGATTTGGGTTTAGTCAAATGACAAAGATGAATGTGGGATTAAATCACCTAGGCCCCCTATGGTAATGGCTCGTAAGTAAGAAGACCTACTTAGGACACCACTCTGGGATCCCGAAACATGCAAGAGCGTCCACTCCCAGTTTAGTTTACCTGAAAAAAAAAAACCAATGATACACTTAAACATCCACAGCACAAAATATTTAAACAAGTGGTAAACTAAAGATGTAAATTTATTAACATATATATATATATATATATATATATATATATATATATATATATATAATATATATATATATACCTTATATATATATATATATATATATATTATATATATATATATATATATATATATATATTCTTCTTCTTCCTCGTTCGCCCTGAAAAGGACGGTGGTTGCGTTGTGTCTGTTTGCGCCTAAGCTGTGATATCTGCACCTTTCGGTCGACACATCCGACTTCTGCACGGCATTTTTTATGGACCGGGTTTGCCTTCCCATTTCGATCCGCACTCGCTCAGCCAGACTGCACTGCTGCAGACTGTTTCCAGGACCACCACGTGGAGGTGGAGTGCGGTCTTGACCAGCTCTGATTCGCTGGTCCTGACGCAGGCAGTAAAGCTATGAGTCGCTGACTGCATTCACTATTGCTGCATCTTGGGTCCCATACATACATACATACATACATACATACATACATACATACATACATACATACATACATACATACATACATACATACATACATACATACATACATACATACATACATACATACATACATACATACATACATACATACATACACACACACACACACACACATATACATACATACATACATACATACATACATACATACATACATACATACATACATACATACATACATACATACATACATACATACATACATACATACATACATACATACATACATACATACATACATACATACATACATACATACTGTCACGTAGGGTTTATATTCATTTAATTTCCTACATCTTCTTCCTATTCTTTCACCCGATTTCTCTCTTTTATTATCTCTGTATTTCCTTTTTCCTGTATATTTTTCATCCATTCGTTTTGCGAATATTATTTTCATATAATTCGCAAACTTTACCTGTTTTCCTTTCTCTAAAACTGAGAATCGCACCTGGGTGGTATTGCGTACATGTCAGTCGCGCTGGTCGGACGATAGGCGTGAATTTACAGCATTCGCTAGACATTCGTCTGAGGGTCTCTGGCCTGGGGCGTGAAAATTCACCCGAGGGACATGGAAAGTAGACAGAGAGTCTGCATTTCAGTAAACGCATGAGGTTTTTCGTCAGAAAAAACCCGGCTTAGCGTGAAAATCCACTCCGCACTGCAGACGGTGGTCTGAGATTTGCAACTCATGCAAGCCCTCGGCCACTGATGGCTGTTACGTCACGCGATAAGCGGACGAAGGTGTTATACGGACAGGGGAGACTATTTCGCTTGGCGAAATAAGATTAGGATCCTGTGTCCGATTTTAAAGATATTGGCCAAGTTTGAAACTTTAATTTCATTCTCGCTCATAGACTCACAGTAGATAGGTTGCTCGTAAACAGAATAGCTGTTAGCGAAGTATCTCAGTTTGTTTCGGCAATTTGTCGAACTTCTAGACTTCCAGAAATATTTTCAGCATTTTATTCTTAAGTTGTGCGACTACCTGTAATTCTGTGGTTGAGGTAATTAATATGATAGATATATAGATTTTGTGAGTGTTAAAGTGTTAAATCGCTTAATTCATTTTAATCTATTTCTTTAGCGCAGAAGAGAAATAAAGTGGTAGGCTATTATATTTTCTAGGGAAGCATTCAGTGGAAAGCAGAATAAAATTAAAATTTCTAGCTTATAACGGCAATTGTAGCTATTTATGAATTTAATTTAACCGCTAATACTCAGTCGAGTGTATTTTTCTAAACTAACGTATAAACTCTAGAATCGAGCCTCATGAATGGTGACGGAATACGCACGTGTTCCTAATTCATGAGGATTGCTGATTTTTTAAATATAACTTACGTCACGGGAAGTTTAAATGATAAGCAAAGCTCTCTGCTTGCAAGTTTAAATGTAAGTTATAACCAGTACAGATTCTGTTTATTATATTATATGTGTTATTTTTCCTCCACACAGTGAAAGTTTTGGGGTGACCCTAACTTTACCAGCACCTAGTAGTAGTTTCCATACTTGTGAAGAAATAGACAGTCCTTATTTTGAACCACGTGGGTTTCTTAAGTACCACTGGTCTAACAGTGCATATGCAACCCGAGTTAGCCAGAAATACTATATCCCAATAACGGGTTTTCAAAGACTGTAATGATAAATACTGGACCTTGGAGCCAGATCTTAATTTCTTCTAGAAAAAAAAACTCTACGTAATCTTTCTGCCTGGTGGCGCGAAATACTTCTAGTATTAACTAACATTTCCCGACTATATATATATATTTTTTTTTGTGGACAAATCTGTGGTGTGACTAAAGTGAATCCTATACTGAGGGAAGGCACCGACCTGACATTCATCATTTCTAGAAACCTACGCTATTGACACTGTGCTCTGCTAACTCCCGCGCCTGGAATAATTTTAGGTGACTTAATCAGACATTTGAACAAATTTGCACACCCAAGTAGTCGTTCCCGGAGACTCCGAGTTAAATACGTCTTTTGGAACTGGGGACTTCTTGGCAGAAGACTGCATTTTTTTTTGAGTCTGTGTGAAAATCTAAAATCAGTGTGTTCCAAGAGGCAGCGAGCAAAGTCGTGAGTACATGTATGAGAGGCCATGGCGGAATGAATGAGTGTACGCTGGTTTGAGTGATATTTTCACTATTATATCTTTGACACCCTGTTGCTGTCCTATTTTTTTTTTCAATCTGCATAATTTGTTGCTAAGGCTAGAGTTCTTGTGTTTTTGTCTTAGGTTAAATCAGATTTTTTTTTTTCAAACTCTGTGCATATAATTACGAGATAAAACAAAGAAAAAACTCTTAGACTCAAACCCTATGTATCTGTGACTCGGGCGCCATCATCTGTTCTCTTAACGGGGCCGGGCTAAACCTAGAGTTAACACTATAACGGGGCTATCATCCTTGCAACATTTCCTTGAATTTTTATGACTATGTGTATATGTATTTTCCTTGATGTACTTTCTTTGATGTTGTGAGCCGATTTTTTCCTGATATTAAAATCGCTCTTGAACTTAATAATAGTGTTTGGTCAGCTCGTTCTAGAAAATATATATATCATTGTTATAGTTTTCCCACGTCTGTGTGTTTACCTGTCGTCACGTGTATGTGCGTGCCTGTGAGTGATAGAAATATACGTAATATGTATATTGGTGTAGTCTGTCTGACGCTGTAACAACTGTTGTAGAAGATAGGTGAGAGAGAGAAGAATTCTTTTCGCTTTCAGAGACAGCCACTATATCAAAATCTATCATCTCACGTGTGTGGAAATTCTATTACCTTTCACTAACTCTCACTGAGTCTATCACCTATTCAATCCTATTCAGAAGGGACCAAACCTAGTCTTAATTCTCCTATCGAAAATCTACGACAAATGGTCGCTCGTTACCGGGAATTGAACCCAAAATCCTAAGGCGATACGACAAATGGGTTCTCGTCCGTAGGATTTTTGAACTTAGAATAGGAAGACGAGTACGACAAATGTGGACTCGTCTATCTGGATTTTGAACTTAAGATTCATTATTCTGAAATAGAGTAAGAGTGTGATGTCTTGTGAGTTTTGTATCTTTTAAAAATAACTTATCCCCTAGACTAGCGATCTGTTTACGGGCGTGCTGACCACACAAACTAATAAGTTTTTTTTTCCACAGCATCTTTGAATAATATACATTTTGGTTACAGGTTGATTTTGTCGGGATATATGTTAACTGCTGATTGTAATACTAAATGCTGGTAAAGTTTTGTGAGTGTATAACATTCACAAGGGTTCTGAAGCAGGAAGGTGTTTGAACTAAGTTAAGGAGTGCGTTTCGGACTATTTGTCCAGATTAATTGCCTCCCTTACCCTATCTGACTTCAGGGGCGAACTTAGAGTGGATTTTATAAGTAAGGGATTATTTTTCTCTTTAATTTTTGCAATAATTATTTTGCTTTTCCACTGTAGCAACTTATTTTTCAGAAGTAATCTTAACTACCATTTAGTTGGCGTAGTCGTGTTTTGCATTAGGTGCTTTATTGCCGATAATAGCAGCGATAGTTAGATTTTTATTTTTTGGAGGAGGTATCCCAGGGTTAAGGATATCATCTTTTGAATTTTTGATTTTTTTTCTCGTAAGTGGTAGGAACCAGGTTATTCTTTTTCCTATTTTCTATCTCCACGTGTCTCAGTCACTGACATAATATGGCCGAGAGGGCAAAGCTTAGACAACTCCTCAGGGACGAAGCGAGAGAGGAGGGACTGGAAGGAGAGGAAGCGAAAGCTTTTGTCAGGGACGAACTTGAGAGATATGACGCGGAGAGAAAAGCAGCTGAAGCTAAAGAGGAAAAAGAAGAAGCCAGGAGGAGCGAAGCAGCAGCCGAAGCTTTACAGCAGAAGAAGATGGAGGAGGAAATGGAAATTCGCAGGCGCAGCAACGAACGAGAGAAGGAGAGACAGCATGAGGCAAGAGAGAAGGAAAGACAGCAGGAGGAAAGAGAGAAGGAGAGACAGCATTTGGAAGGAGAAAATGAGCAACGACGACAGCATGAGTTGGCTCTTAAGGCTCTAGAAGTCCAAAGTCTTGGCGCTGCCTCTACCTCCAGCAATGGAGAGTCTTCTCCTCATTCTTCCTTAACTGATCCTTCTAACACTCAATCTCTTCAACTCAACGCTATGTCTTTCACCCTTGAGTCTTTCCCTTGTCCAAATGAGAAGATTGACACTTGGCTAGAAAAATTTGAGAAAATTGCAACTCTGTACGGTTTAGAGAGGTCGCGTTGGAACATGAAACTTTCCCAGGCCCTAAAAGGTTCTGCTTATGATGTTTATTCTAAGCTGGAAAGTAGCCAACAAGACGACTACGATGTGTTGAAGAAAGCGTTACTGGAGCGCTTTGAAATGAACGCTCGCAAGTTTTTGCAACTGTTTCGCAACAGCCGGAAAGAGAATTCTGAAACTTTTCACCAGTTCTCATCTCGTCTTAAGGGATATCTAACAAAGTGCCTTGAGCTTTCGCAGCTCCCCTCTACCTATGAAGGTCTTGAGGAACTTGTTCTAACTGAACAAATAAAGAACACTTTGTCTGCTGATACCCGGAGATTTCTCGCTGAGCAGGGGGCAGAAAAACTTGAAGACATTTTGGAAAAGTCTGAGCGTTATCACAATGCGCTGGCTGAACTACCGGCCACAAAGCGGAAACCGACAGAGGAGCATTTTCGAAAAAATAATCTAGATGCAGTCTTCTCATGCTTAACGAATCAGTTTAACCACAGAGAAACTGGACCTCAAAAACCCCCCTCCTGAAAAATCCAAGTTCTACAAGAACAAGTATTAAGTTACCCCAAACAGCCTGATCAACCCGACCGCCCTACATGGCAGCGTAGCCAGAAAGGACAAGGTGGCAAAGGGAGAACCCCTGAGCACGGGACATATGATCAGACCGAGCACACCGAGCCGAAACGCATCGGATGCTTATTGACAGTCTCGCAAGGCGGAATTATTGACAGTGATTCCCAACCTGTTGGGGATAGACCCTCAACGCGAGGTACTGTTACTTTGAACGGTTCTCCAACTTCTTGCTTATTTGACACGGGGCTTTCTTACGATTGCATTGTTGCCAGAAACCTGGTTAAACCCGGTCAAGAGACAGGAGAGACCGTCAAACTTTGTGGAGTTCGTAAGAGTGATGCACCTACAGCGCTTCCCATCGCATTGGTGGAGATACACTCTGTCTTTGTCAGAGGCGTGATCAAAGCGGCTGTTATGGATGATCCCATCTACCCAGTCATACTTGGCGGGAGATACGTGTGTATTGGGAAACCGGAAGAGCCGATTGTGGCAGCAGTAACTATAAGAGGGCAAACCAAGAAGGAACGGGAGCCTGCGCCAAATTTGTTACCTATGGAACTTAAAGAAGCGCAATACAAGGACCCTACCTTGGCACCCTGCTTTAGGAAACTGCCCATGGCGAAGGAACCAAAACAGCACGGGGACATTTTTTCTGAGGATGGCGTACTTTATGGGAGAACGGGCAAGCCTGACCAAGGTTACAACCAGCTCCTAGTACCGAAACAGTACAGAAGCCAAATCCTAGAAATGGGGCACTCTCTTCCCTTTAGCGGACATATGGGACAGAACGCCACAAACCAACGTATAACCACTCATTATTGGTGGCCAGGAGTATATACTGATATTATCAGATATGTCAAATCCTGTGCCCAGTGCCAACGTGTGCCACCCAAGCAACGGGCACCCCCAGTCCACATGGGTGAAATGCCAATAATGGGAACACCATTCAAACGGGTTGTGATCGACATTTTAGGGCCTTTCGAAAGGACTAAAAGAAGGAACAGGTTCATCCTGACCTTAGTCGATACATGCACTTTATGGGCAGAAGCTATCCCGCTAACATGCGCAGATGCCAAGCACGTCGCAGAAGCCCTCGTGCAGATTTTCACTCGGTTGGGATTCCCTCAGCAAGTGTTGACGGATAATGGATCTCCATTTAGTAAAACCTGTCGTTTGATGGATGACTTCGTTAATGAGTGTCTTGAGGACATTTGTCAGCACATCCACGAACTTATTAATTCGCACATTATACTCCAATCCAAATGGGTCGTGGAACGTGCCAATGGAAACCTCAACCATGATGCATTAAGTAAGTGGAGCAAACAAAAACCATAGAGATCTTATTGATGATGATCTGTATTCCATCCACATTATTTATCCTACAGAGAATCTCCTCATACTAACAGGATTTAGAAAGCTACACTCTTATTCGGCAACCCTTTAAGGGTCCACTTGAACCTTAGAGCAGTCTCTTCTCAGGCTTGATAACCAAAACTCAGCCAGAAAAATTGTCGGACCTCAAAACCCCCCTCCTGAAAACTAGGGTGGGACCTGGCACCCACCCCAAACTAACTTTAAGCGAGCACGCACCTAATGGCACGCAACCAGATAGAAAGGAAAGTCGCGGAAGAGAGAGAACCCCTGAAAGCAGGAGAGACAGTTTTATGTTGCTCCCTACCGAGAACAACCAACTGAAGATCGGAAAAACGCAAGGGATGCTTATTAATAATAACAGTCTTGTAAAGCGCAAACACGGACATAAGGCAGAAACCAGTGATTCTCCACCTGTTGTTAGTCCCTCAACGCGAGGTCCTCTTAGCTTATTTTGAAACATTATTTAGGCCCAACGTTCTTCCTTCTCTTATTATTGTTCTTCTGAGTGTTTCTTTTGGTCTTCCTTTTTTCCGCTTACCCTCAGGAACCCAAGTGAGCGCTTGTAGTGGTATTCTGTTGTTTTGCATTCGTAGGACATGACCGATATATGACCATCGTCTTTTCCTTATATAGTCGGAGACATATTTCTGCCTAGAGTCTTCTCTTATTTGTCGATTAGTCTTGAATTCTTTCCATTTGATGTTCATGAGTTTTCTAAGACATTTGTTCTCGAATGTATTCAGCTTGTTCTCCAATGATTTTGTTATTTTCCAACTCTCACAGCCGTATGTTAACACTGAGATAACATTTGAATTAAACAGACGAAGCTTGGTATGTATATTCAATGATCGTAATTTCCAAATGTTAGATAATCTATTGAAGGCGCTAGCTGCCAAAGCATTTCTAGTATGGATTTCTCTTGTTGTGTCACCATCCTGAGTCATTTTACTGCCTAAATAATTGAAACTTTCAACTTTCTGTAGTTTTTCCCCGTTCAAGATGATATCAAAGGTCTCGTTAGAAAAGTTCATAGCTTTAGTTTTAGAGGCATTTATTTGGAGACCAATTTTAACCGAGAGATGACACAAATTATTTATTGCTGGCTTGGGTAATTACTGTCTTGATATGTCAAAACTTAAGAATGCTACATCATCTGCGAAATCCAGGTCCCCCAGGAATTTTCCATTTGTCCATTTTATACCCAATTGTTCATTGTGGGTATAGTTTCTCATAACCCATTCAATAGGGCCTATTCGAAAAAAAGTAGTGGTGACATTCATACAGACCTTAGTCACCCCTGTTTTGCACTTTAAACCAGAAGCTATCCCTTTATTTGTTCTAACACAACATCTTGCATTGTCGCAGATAGCGCTTTGATTATTTTCACTCGGTTGGGATTCCCTCACATAGTTTTGTTGGAAAATCTCCATAGAAACCTGTTGAAGTGAGATCTTCCACTTGAGGGGCCAGCACATCCACACTAAGCCAACTCCGGCCGGAAATCTCGAAGGTGATGCTAATGGGATTGCCTTTCCACTGATTGCTTAATAATTGCTTAGTGGAATAGTGATCAAACACCTGAAGTTTGGCCTGACCCGCTTGTTTCTCTCTGATCTTTTCGCAGCATTATTTGGCTACAGAGAATCTCCTCATACTTCCACAGGATTTCCGCCAGCTACACTCTTATTCGGCAGAGGAGATAGGGCCCCGTCTGAAGCCATTTCCGCTTGAACTTCAGTCTCTGACAGACCAGAAGGCTGATGAGACAGGACAGTTGTCTCAGCCAGCAAATATGTGTCGGTTTTAAAGGAACGGTTGAAAAATTCTCTAGGGTGGGACCTAGCAACGACTGAAACTTTAAGCGAGCACGCACCAAGCACGCTAACCGATACAGGAAAGTCGCGAAGAGAGAGAGAACTGGAAGCAGGAGAGAAAGTTTTGGTGTTGCTCCCCTACTGAGAAAAACCAACTGAAGATCGGATGGCAAGGGCCGTTTACCGTCCTGAAAAAGATTTCTAAGGCTAACTACCAGATCTCTATTGAAGGAAAGGAGAAGGTTTTCCATTTAAATCTCTTAAAGAGATACTTGGAAAAACCAGTGCCAACCTCCGACCATCTCCTGACGATCGCCAAAACTGACGAAGATGACGATAGTGGCAGGGATATTCCACCGCTATCACAGGAAATCTTTCAAAAATGTCAGAAGCGGCGACGCTCTTTCAAGCGCGCATATGAGACATTCCAGGGGAAGGAAACTTTGAGGAGTGGACTTGAGTAGGAATTGGACAGAGATGGGGGGGGGAAGAGGAGAGGGAAGAAGACAGACACCCCGAAGCTACGGTTATAGGAAATTAAACTCCATAACGTAGACATGGAGTGCTTCCATATCTTAAGGGGGGAGGCTCTGTCACGTAGGGTTTATATTCATTTAATTTCCTACATCTTCTTCCTATTCTTTCACCCGATTTCTCTCTTTTATTATCTCTGTATTTCCTTTTTCCTGTATATTTTTCATCCATTCGTTTTGCGAATATTATTTTCATATAATTCGCAAACTTTACCTGTTTTCCTTTCTCTAAAACTGAGAATCGCACCTGGGTGGTATTGCGTACATGTCAGTCGCGCTGGTCGGACGATAGGCGTGAATTTACAGCATTCGCTAGACATTCGTCTGAGGGTCTCTGGCCTGGGGCGTGAAAATTCACCCGAGGGACATGGAAAGTAGACAGAGAGTCTGCATTTCAGTAAACGCATGAGGTTTTTCGTCAGAAAAAAACCCGGCTTAGCGTGAAAATCCACTCCGCACTGCAGACGGTGGTCTGAGATTTGCAACTCATGCAAGCCCTCGGCCACTGATGGCTGTTACGTCACGCGATAAGCGGACGAAGGTGTTATACGGACAGGGGAGACTATTTCGCTTGGCGAAATAAGATTAGGATCCTGTGTCCGATTTTAAAGATATTGGCCAAGTTTGAAACTTTAATTTCATTCTCGCTCATAGACTCACAGTAGATAGGTTGCTCGTAAACAGAATAGCTGTTAGCGAAGTATCTCAGTTTGTTTCGGCAATTTGTCGAACTTCTAGACTTCCAGAAATATTTTCAGCATTTTTATTCTTAAGTTGTGCGACTACCTGTAATTCTGTGGTTGAGGTAATTAATATGATAGATATATAGATTTTGTGAGTGTTAAAGTGTTAAATCGCTTAATTCATTTTAATCTATTTCTTTAGCGCAGAAGAGAAATAAAGTGGTAGGCTATTATATTTTCTAGGGAAGCATTCAGTGGAAAGCAGAATAAAATTAAAATTTCTAGCTTATAACGGCAATTGTAGCTATTTATGAATTTAATTTAACCGCTAATACTCAGTCGAGTGTATTTTTCTAAACTAACGTATAAACTCTAGAATCGAGCCTCATGAATGGTGACGGAATACGCACGTGTTCCTAATTCATGAGGATTGCTGATTTTTAAATATAACTTACGTCACGGGAAGTTTAAATGATAAGCAAAGCTCTCTGCTTGCAAGTTTAAATGTAAGTTATAACCAGTACAGATTCTGTTTATTATATTATATGTGTTATTTTTCCTCCACACAGTGAAAGTTTTGGGTGACCCTAACTTTACCAGCACCTAGTAGTAGTTTCCATACTTGTGAAGAAATAGACAGTCCTTATTTTGAACCACGTGGGTTTCTTAAGTACCACTGGTCTAACAGTGCATATGCAACCCGAGTTAGCCAGAAATACTATATCCCAATAACGGGTTTTCAAAGACTGTAATGATAAATACTGGACCTTGGAGCCAGATCTTAATTTCTTCTAGAAAAAAAACTCTACGTAATCTTTCTGCCTGGTGGCGCGAAATACTTCTAGTATTAACTAACATTTCCCGACTATATATATATATTTTTTTTGTGGACAAATCTGTGGTGTGACTAAAGTGAATCCTATACTGAGGGAAGGCACCGACCTGACATTCATCATTTCTAGAAACCTACGCTATTGACACTGTGCTCTGCTAACTCCCGCGCCTGGAATAATTTTAGGTGACTTAATCAGACATTTGAACAAATTTGCACACCCAAGTAGTCGTTCCCGGAGACTCCAAGTTAAATACGTCTTTTTGGAACTGGGGACTTCTTGGCAGAAGACTGCATTTTTTTGAGTCTGTGTGAAGATCTAAAATCAGTGTGTTCCAAGAGGCAGCGAGCCAAGTCGTGAGTACATGTATGAGAGGCCATGGCGGAATGAATGAGTGTACGCTGGTTTGAGTGATATTTTCACTATTATATCTTTGACACCCTGTTGCTGTCCTAATTTTTTTTTTCAATCTGCATAATTTGTTGCTAAGGCTAGAGTTCTTGTGTTTTTGTCTTAGGTTAAATCAGATTTTTTTTTTCAAACTCTGTGCATATAATTACGAGATAAAACAACGAAAACTCTTAGAATCAAACCCTATGTATCTGTGACTCTGGCGCCATCATCTGTTCTCTTAACGGGGCTGGGCTAAACCTAGAGTTAACACTATAAGGGGGCTATCATCCTTGCAACATTTCCTTGAATTTTTATGACTATGTGTATATGTATTCTCCTTGATGTACTTTCTTTGATGTTGTGAGCCGATTTTTTCCTGATATTAAAATCGCTCTTGAACTTAATAATAGTGTTTGGTCAGCTCGTTCTAGAAAATATATATATCATTGTTATAGTTTTCCCACGTCTGTGTGTTTTACCTGTCGTCACGTGTAGGTGCGTGCCTGTGAGTGATAGAAATATACGTAATATGTATATTGGTGTAGTCTGTCTGACGCTGTAACAACTGTTGTAGAAGATAGGTGAGAGAGAGAAGTATTCTTTTCCCTTTCAGAGACAGCCACTATATCAAAATCTATCATCTCACGTGTGTGGAAATTCTATTACCTTTCATGTATGACCACACAACAATGGCTGACAAAGGTAATAAACACCTTCAACAGGTACTTCCCTTTAATAATATACACACACAATAAGGCCTCACACGGCCATCAAACGCATCAAATACAATAATGAAAAAAACCACTGTAAACCTGCATTAGCAGCTTAAACTATCACCTCCATACACGAAGGTACAAATTATACCACAAATGGCTGCTATAAATATCGCTCACCCGAGCGGCAAAACTATGACAATAAAAAAAGTTAGTTG
This sequence comes from Oreohelix idahoensis, assembly GCA_024509875.1. Taxonomy (NCBI): domain Eukaryota; kingdom Metazoa; phylum Mollusca; class Gastropoda; order Stylommatophora; family Oreohelicidae; genus Oreohelix; species Oreohelix idahoensis. Next base: position 68,258 of record JAMPIV010020382.1, read on the forward strand.
CTTATCCTTTACAGGATGTGGCAATCAACCCAAGCTTTTATTGGCTGTTTGTGATTTTTTTAAGACAATTTTCTCATTCAGTAGTTTGCTATTGCTTTCTGAACGGTACGGCGCTTATACCATTGTTAAAAATCCACACAAAGCGATCTGCTACAAAACCGCCAGCAGCAGGTTACGAACCTGGTATATCTGGATTATGAAACTGCGTTCATATCCATTAGGCCACAGACGCCGACATCTTATCGAACTACGGCCTGTAGACATTACGATCTAGACCCTTCACTGCTCTAGACTTAACAACGTAATTATCACCAAGGTCCGAAAATATTGCAGGCACTCAGTTTACATTCTTACAATATAGTCCACACAGCGATCTCACTGGCATAAGGGAAAACGTCCTTCCCGGACAACAGACTCACTTCTCACTGACCAATTTTATATATATATATATATATATATATATATATATATATATATATATATATATATATATATATATATATATATATATATATATATATATATATATATATATATATATATATATATCATCACCAGTGAAAATAAATATGGTGCAAGATGATGCGATCAACAAATATAACAAATGATATAGACTGATATAGATTTAATTAACAATTCAATTACTCTTAACTTGAGACTGGACTGGTGACAAATGTGACGAAAAGTCTTCAGTCCCACAAATAGGTAAACTGCTCTGGAAAGTGATGAAATAGCAAGTATACTGCTTGCTGACGAATGAAATAAAATAATGTTATGCTTATACGACACAGTCTATAAACGTATCACTTTTGAATAACTACAATGGAAAAGGATATTTTCCGCTATGGCGTCTGGTGTATGTATTCATATCTGACCATTGATGGTTGACTGGGCCAAGGACACTCTGATGAATGTTTATCTTGCGCCTCAACCCTATCTGGCAACTGGCACTGAGTACTGTGGTATACCTATGGCTGACTTTGCCAATAAGTACGGCTGGCGTGATCTGGTGCAAGACTTATATCTTAAGAACCACCACTTAGATTTTTGGGACACCCCGTGACATACGTGGATGCACAGAGGTCGGGGTAACAAGCGATCTATCGAGAGGAGTAGGGAAACCCTTGCTCTCTCTCCGTTGACGACAATATTTCTTGCTTATGCCGAAGCTGTCAGTCCAATGTCTGTCCCGACTTGATGAGAACGCCCTTGCTGTTGATACGTTTGTTACAGCAGTTTCTTCTTGGCGTCTCTTCTGAGCCAAGGTACAAATCGTTCATTCATTCGTTCAGGACGTGTGTGATTATGACTAATAATTTACTTGTTTATATACTCCGAAAACGAGCTACGAAAGATTTGGAAAATAAGTTTTGCCCGTTAATTAATATCATGCATTATCCTATTTTAAATTTAAAATATCGAACGTTTTAGAATGCTTTAGAACTAGTGTTATTTTTAACATTCCCCCTAAATTTTGAGTAAGAAAAAGATGTAACACCTTTGCCCGTATCCCATGCAAAATCGTATCGCGATTGAATTTAAAAACGGCGCCGTCCCTATTTGAAAATAAAGAGTGGGAGAAGGGGAATTCCCCACCGCGCTCGTCTGATGCAATTTATGTAAAACATTTTTCAAATATGAACAATTCAAATATTATCAGCTAAAAGACCCAGATGGTTATATCACAATCACAAAGGAAGGTCGCTATTGTCAGTCTGATTAATTCAGGCCTGTACTGATTGGCTGAGTGGTTAGAGCGCTTGCCTCTCGCGGTAAACATAGCTGGGTTCCAGCACCAAAACTGGAAAGGCAGCGAGGAAGGGAATTCGCACTCCACCCCATAAAGCTGGACCAAGTATAGTGAAATAGACTTTAATAAATGTATGCTTCAGTGGGATAGAAAGATTGAAGTAGTATGACAAGATCACTAATGTGAAACTGATGACAAGAACCAGACAACTGCCAGTGATACAAGAGATGAGAAAAGGACGGTAGCGATAGATAGGACACACACTGAGGAAACCTGTTGATAGCGTTACCAGACAGTCGTTGTTCTGGAATCCCCAGGGTAAGAAGTAAAGAAAGACAAAAGAACACAAGGAGAAGAGAACAGAAGACAGACATGAAGAGAATGAAGAAGACATGGAAAGCCCTTGAGCTGATGTGACATGAAGACTTGGCATAACTTTGTTGAAGGCACGTGATCCTTGAGTAGTTGAAAGGTGATAACGATGGCGATGAGTACAGTGACGAGACTTTATCACTTCACTTCCTTACAACAGTATCTGCAATAGGTCTACGTTTACCTTTTGGAAGTCTCGATGTATTGAAGAGCACGATTGTTGAGATGTTCTTTAGACATCGCTAAATGAAGGAAATATCGTATATACTCCAGTATAAGTAGAGAAATGTATTCCAATTTTTGACCTAAAAAATCGGGACCTCGACTAATAGTGCTGTAAAAAAATAAAAGTAAATGTTGAATGGGTTTTAACTCCGCGGCAAAAGTGTTGCACCATTACTCGAGGATCAATATGAATTCATGTCCTTCAATTGAAAAAGAGTGAAACATTTCGCACATGCCAGAGATATCGAAATTTCTTGCATCTGTAATCTGTAATAGCCGTTTTATTAACCGCTTTTCGCCGTATCTTCGCCACCGCACAAATAATGCACATAAATTACCAACAGCTTGGGAGGAAAACAATTCTGGCTTTTCATAAATTCATAATTGAGGGATAATTTATTTTGTTCTTCGACTTATAATTGGGTCATTCATTTTGGACGCTTTTCAGATCCAAAGTCTAGGAGTTGCCTTATAGTCGGATCGACTTATATTCGAGTAACTACGGTACGTTGCACCAGTATTTTTTTTTTTTAAAATACCGAAATTTGAATTACAGAAGGTGTAACACCTGGTGAAATTTCATACCGCTTGTGATGAAAGTATGTTAAAATATTTCATGCCTAATCCTTGACCCGTAGAGTTATGTGTAGTGTACTTGTACTTCACACACATGGCATAGTTTCATCTGTGCATACTGATCTGTTTCTGTTTAACTAATTTTTTTTTTTTTTTAAAGAAAAGTTTTGGCAAGGCGCGTTCTGTTCAACCTAGACTAAGGTGACCATATTTTTTTTTTAAGCAATACATTTTCAGATTTTTTGACTAAAAAGGGGGACAAGGGAGGTCACTTTTTAAGAAAAAGGAGGACAAAAAATGGACACATTAATTTCACTAATTTATTATATTTATGAAAAGAACCATGATAAAATATATAGAAATACTTCAACGAAATAAAACAAATTTTTAAAAAATCTTCATAAAATGCATGTTTTAATAATTTTTCTATCAAGCATTATTTTTTTTAAAACATCACCAAATATTCAATTATTAACATTGTACTTTTTCACTTGATATTATTTTTCTCAGTAAGTCTGAATTTCTAACTAAATACTCATGGAATTCTGTACATGAAACATTCTTATAATTGTATTAAACATGTAATATTCCTTTAATACATTCAACAGTAAATCGATTTCTGTCCTGTGTCCACTGACTTTCCAAAAAAGCCTCTCTAAAGGTGTTACCCATACCTGAAGGTATTCTATACAATTGCCATTGAGACTTTTGCTTTCCTCTAAAAACTCAACACATGATAGTCCTTTTTTGCTTTTCTTCAAGCAAAGATTGTACTTTCATGGGCACAAACTCTTCACGTATCCTGAGTTTTAAAAAATCTATTACATTTTGAACATAGTTAAAAACTTCCACAATAGAGTTGCACTCTCTTTCTATTTTGTCTATGTTGGTGAGGAAAATACCCATTAGAGAATAAGCTTGTAGAAGATATAATTCAGTCATCTCACTTTCAAAAACCTTTTGACTGCAGTTGGAGGTTTGTCCTGTGAAAGGAAAAATAATTTCAAAGCAGGATATATTTCTATCATTCTCACAATGCCAGGGAATAGTGACAACCACCTAGTCTTGCTGTGGGACAACAGCTGTTTCTCCTCAATTTCCACAAATTCACAATATTCTTTCAGAGCCTCCATACGAATGGTGTGTAAATGAAAATATTGGTATATTTAAAAAATCACGTGTTCAATGTCTATATCCATTTTGTCAGTTGCATTATGCACACAGTTATTTAAAAGGTGTGCAGGACAACCAACAGCAACTAATGATTATTTTTTGCAAGGAAAACTTCAATTTTGCAAACACATTGTTACCTTCTTCATATCTGCGAATACCTCCAAACATGGTGTTACCTCCTTCATATCTGCGAATACCTCCAAACATGGTGTTACCTCCTTCATATTTAAAAAAAAAATTAAGTTATGCGGTGGCATTCCAGTTGGTTCCAATGAGTTCAGGAACTGAGTCGGATAAAATACAGCCTGCTGGCTGTCTATGACAGTGTCGATTGATTTGTATGTTGTGGCTATCCTCGGCAGCTGATTCTGTATTTAGAGATTAATAATATGGAACACGGAATTCTACAGAACCACTCAAAATTGACAGAGGGATTCTTAAATATAAATAATACACCAGATGTGTGTTCGAGGCATCTGACAAACTCCCAATCATAGCGATTGTTTATTCGGGCCTCAAATGCCCGCCAATACATTTAAAAGTACATGTTATGATAAAGTAGTGCTTATGTGATTTCCTGTGTGACTCATACGTTTGAGAATTCAAACAGTCATCCTCCGTATATGGAGTTGTGATATCCGTAAAATGTTGTCAAAGTTGACTTATATCTCACTTTCAGCTCACTCTTCAAAATATCTTCCAAGATTGTGTTTATGTCACAATCCGACTGCCTGTCTGGACATATCGTGGTCTATACAATTAAACCCGTATTGCCAGTCCATTCTACTGTCGAATCGGAAGTGGTTACGCAATCTTGAGCAAACATTTTATGCTCGCATTTAGCTGGAGTCAATGTGGTATCACGTTTAGTGATTCAATTAATCTCTCTGGGGTGGGCGATTGACTGGCCTGTCAAGCATCGAAGCATGAAACGTGAACGAGGATAGTATGAAAAAGGGTAACAATTCTGAGTAGAGGATAGGCACGAACTTATGTGCGTTAAATATGCCGAAATAATAGATAATAAAGGCGATGAGAGGAAATTACGAAAAAGCAAACGAGCCGAATTGTCACTCAAGGGTTTTTTAGTGTCTTATTCAGTTATGTATTTCCTTTTTATGGGAGAGGACCACTAATTAATACCAAGGATGTCGCAAGAGGCGATTAATAATAACACCTCATATGTTAAACAAAATATTGCCTCTGAGCCAAGCACTGCAAGAGACCGAGAAATGATTTGACTTGGGCTAGGATGCATGGGGGCCCCAAATGAAGCAGTGCCTTGGTGTTTCTGAACAAGTGAAAAAATGAACAAGAAAGCAAGGCGAAATGAAATAAGAACAACGAAATGAAAATGCTGGTGAAACATGGCAGCGCTGTTTCATCACTAGCATTCAAAATCTAGGTGGACCAATTCTCGTTAGAAACAAAGGAAAAACAAAGATAAATGATTTGCTCTCCGTTATTGTTCAAAGCATGACATACGATTTTGACAAGCAGCATCTGGCACACAAGAAAGGCCACAGAAACGAAACTGTAATAAATATATTATATAAAAATATTGATAACAACGGTTGTGAAGATCAAAAGAATGTTATTAGAATATACACTCAGTCTTTAAAGATATATTACCTCCGTGACAATGTCTGCGAACGTAAATTCACCTTTTTGCGCAGGCTTGCCTCTGATTTCTATAGCTCACTCTTTTCACACCGAATATTTCTCAGATTCTCTGCTCTACTGACTCAGAGTATTAATGACTCAGAGTAACCAGAAGCTCATAACGTTACAGCTGTCTCCAGTACATTATACCAATATATAATAACATTTTATTTCTTCTTCTTCCTCGTTCGTCCTGAAAAGGACGTTGGTTGCGTTGTCTGTTTACGCCGGAGCTGTGATATCTGCACCTTTCGGTCGACACATCCGACTTCAGCACGGCATTTTTGGGACCGGGTTTGCCTTCCCTCTGCGATCCCTACTCGCTCAGCCAGACTGAAGTGATGCAGCCTGTTTCCAGGACCACCACGTGGAGGTGGAGAAGGGTCTTGGTCAGCTCTGGTTTGCTGACCCTGATGCAAGCAGTCAAGCTATGGGTCGCTGACTGCATTCTCTATTGCTGCATCTTTGGGTCCCTAATAACATTTTATTTGAGGATTATTATTTGGTAGGAGTCATACTGTGCAATTTTTTTTTGTACTCATAAAGGCAAATGGTAATATTGTTTTCTACTAATGTACTTTACGTAGTTTACTGCCATTACCTTGAACCAGATAGGTGATATTTATGCAGGTACTTTCATTATGATTTAATGTTTCCCCTAGTCTGCATATTTCGTTCCGTATGACTGGGAAATATAGATGAAATGTCTACAAAGCTCTATAATATTATAGTTTTACGTGCCCAGTTTGGTTACGGCTAAAGTACGCAATATACAGCGATATGTAAATACCATAAAGCTGTAAATAGAGTATTTAATGTGTCATTAGTTGAGTGTATATAATAACATATTGCCGCCCCAAATTACTTTCACAATGTTATTCATATGAACCAGGTTTCCACATCAGGTAACATGCCGCATTGTTGTGCAATACACTGTTGGAGGTAAGCTCAGTACAGCGTTCGACTGGCAGAGTGGTTAGAGCGCTGGTCTGTCGCCACAAAGGTGCCGAGTTCGATTCACGGTATCGACACGCTGCAGTCTACCCAGCTGTTAGTAAGTACCTGACTTTGCGAGGAAAGGAACTTGTCACCCCTCCTCTTGATGCTGGACCTAGTATAGTGAAGTCTGTAACACTTCACTCTCCCTCGGCAGTATCTGCTATGTGACAAATTTTTTATTTAACCAGTAGAGCAGGGCGGCTCAAGGTGCGGCGTGGGGTGTTATTGTGAGAGTGGGGATGGTAGCATAGACATAGGCATTTATGTATACCTTCGTACTATAGTCCGCGCGTTGAGTAGTTCCCAGAAGCCTCTGAAGAGACAAAGAAAGAATAAATCTACTGTACTATCAGGTGTATCGTACAAGGTGATTGATTTGAATTTTTGCGTGGGGCTGGCGAAAAATTGCTGCAGATGCCACTGCTGCAATGGCACGTAACTGCTTGGCGGAGACGGCCTGCATGAGGACTAGCTGCACTGGTAGCTTCATGCTCTGTAAGGAGCGCAAAGGAAAATGATGATGATGATGATGATGACTAGCCGTGGCCGAAACAACTTCAAAGAGGAATGGCTTAACCGAAGGGCACCAGAATCTACGTGACGTGTGTGAAGAACTGACCCACCCAAACGAAATTGACAACAATAACAACCTACGATGGAGAAAAGTACACACCAGACTCAATGAGCACGTAAACAAAATAACACTTCAAATGAGCCTAATTGCCGCAGCTGAACCCATCTTCCAAATTACAGAAATTTGGCTTTTTTAAAGATCGTTTGGCGTCAGAAAATTGGTTTGGCTTTTTGACTTCACGTGAAAGAGAAAATCGCACTCCCATCTTATGCAGTTCATGAGAAAAGTTAATTTTAATCAGCTAGCTAGTGGGTTTTATCTCTTAACGCGGAATATAAATATCTTTTAATCCTGGAGGTACCATGCTTTTAAATGCCGGCAGGAAAGGCCTAGTGCTAAATCTCTCTACCTTAAATTATAAAAAATTTAAATTATAATTTGGACAACAGCCAAAATGTATCCGAGACAAAAGTAGCTATTTTCAACTAATTTGGACATGCAGATCACGAATATGAACTTAAAAATCATGAATTAGCTCTAGTTTTCAAGATCGGTTAGGGGGGAGGGGGGGGGGTAAAAGAAAGGTTACAGCCTTTATTTTGGTTGTGAGATCGGTGACCAGGACCGGTATTGGGCCCCACACATATGTTGTCAATCCCGTGCAACGAATCTGCGCTGCTGGTTGAACCGAAAAGGACGATCGATGCGTTTTGCAGTTCCAATGGTGTGGAGGGAACCGACAAACCATCTTAATGATTGTTACTTTTGCATGACTCCTCCAATTGGACATGGTATTTCTAAGAAAAAGCGGCCTGTGGCCTATCCGAATATTCCCTCTGCTATGCGGCCAGTGCCTCACGGGGAAGGACTTCCTGTTCCTGACCCACCAGAATCTTATACTCTGGATGATGAAGAAGATAATAAGGCCAGTGGACATCCGTCACCCGTGAAGGCATCTACATCAAGAGATCCTGATTTCGTGCCTATTGAAGAGTCTGTACAGCCACATACAATTACCCAGAGTGAGTTGAATGATCTAGTGAGAGATCTGGAATTGCCAAAAAAATAAAGCAGAGCTGTTGGGGTCCAGACTGCGGCAATGGAATCATCTAGAAGAGAATGTGCATGTGTCTGTGTTTCGTGCTCGGCAAAAAGGTCTGGTTCCATA
>JAMPIV010020383.1:0-76752 GCA_024509875.1 Oreohelix idahoensis
ATGGTTTTGGTGGTGAATTATTGGGTAAATAGTAGAGTTGGTGGTAAGATTATGTAGATTTTTGAAATATTGTTTGGGTAGTTGTTGGGGATATGATTAATTAAAAGGTTGGATGGAGGTATTAATATATGGGTTTTTTTGATATTATGATAGCCATCTTGTACTATAACCTTCCTGTAGTGGATTAAAGGAACACAAAATACAATTATTACCCACACTCTACAACATTGGGAACCCATGATGGCCAATTAAAAAAGTTTTAATATGACATTATTACTGGAATTGTGAAATTCGATGGATGACTTTCATAACTGAATTAGTTTTAAATTTTTTAATGAAAGCATAACATGTGAAATAATTTGTTTTTTTTTAATTGAACCATAAATACTAGAGTGTAAGGTGCAAGTCAAGAAATGTTTTTTCCCTTTTTGGACCTTAAAAAAAAAAAAAAACCATTCCTCCGACTTATGCATGTGTGTCTGTGAGCTAAACTGCACCCTCACATATCATCTACACACTTCCAGGGACTCCCCCTGTGGTGAAACTTGTTGAGAACCCAGCATTGCACACTAAGCTTGGAGGAGTCAACTTGAGCCGCAGATGAACTCTGGCTTTTTACCTGGTTGGCTTGCATGTAGGAGGATCTCACTATGGGCAAGGGGTGCTGAGAACTGTCTTGTGTAACGTGATGATAAATTTCAGGACAGCCCAGTGTTTTAGCTCTGCATATTTGGAGAGCCCCCTTGGATGACGGGGAATGCCCACAGTTTATACCATACGCACGTAAACTCCAATGTCACTTGACACAAGATTCTGCTGACCACCTACTGCAGGACAACGAGCAATGGCACCAACAACGCCGTCGTACTCGACCACAGCCACATCCTAATCGTCACATTCCTCACAACACAGCCAACATTATTTATAGGAGACTCCCATTGCTAAATGGCATTCACAGCGATCGAATGTCAACAACACCAGGGGAACTAGTCACTGTTATACCATTACCTGGAGCCGGGAATAGTAGAAGTTATCAATGAAATAAAGCCGTCTCAATCACAACAACAAAAAAAACACCAACAATAAAGAAAAAACAACAATACACGTAGGGAATAAACGACAGCACAAATGGACACACTCTTAAACCTATCAGACATCTCCAGAATTGATTGACCACCATAAAACAAAAAAATTTTCCCACACATCCACATATATTTCGTCAATTATTCCACCCAGCTATGGTAAAGCACGCCAAACTGTGGATATCAACAACAAGGTGCTTTACACTTTTTGTTCAAAGCATAACACGTCTTTCATAAACAACACATCCTTTTTCACATCTAAGTCAGGTGCGCCAAAAAAACTGCTATACAGAGATCAGGTACACACTTCTAAATTAGGGACCAGCTACCTAGCCAAAAATTTAAAGTTTCCTCAGAGGGACACACCAGAAAACACACACATTCATTCACCAGGGACACAAATTAATACACTTAACTTAGTAAACCCAGGCACAACAGCTCATAACCATCAATCACCGTCCTCAGCTGACAAGCAATGTATCTAGAAAAGCTACATTTAAGCCCACCTCCCACGCTAACCTTTATGACCAAATGTATCCGCCACTACCCACACAACAGTCCAGCCAGCTGCTAACTGCACAACAGAAACCACTGGACAGATGGACAGATTGGACTACAAGTAAAACACCCATTCACTTAATCGCAAACGCAGGAACTACAGCAAGAAAAATGGGAGTTTTCTCACCCCGTCTCCACCCGCACAGAACGGAATTCTCACAATTCATCCGTTTTACGGCAACTGACTCAATATAGTCCAGAAATATTAATGCAGGCTCTTCAGATGTCTATAAACGGCTCTACAGAACAAGATTAAAACCAAGCAACTTAAATCTGTTTTTTTTAAAACAAGTTTGCAGTGTAACATTCGACCTGACGCGTCCTCTTCGGAAGCACTTTAGTGACCTTTGTCCTGAGATAAAAGAAATAGCTGAGTATCAGCGTTGAACTTTTAACTGTCACTTTTGGAATGTTAATAATTTTTTATTTTTTTTATTACATTGTCTGTTTAAACATTTCTTTCTGTTCGTCAGAGCAGGGCGTATCTAAATTTGATTTTTTCCGATTTAGTAATAACTCTATCGAATTAATAACTATTGTTTTCTTATTATTATTATCTCTGTGCTTATTCCTCTCATTCCTACGCTCACCATTTTCTCTTTTACATCTTTTATACATCTGCACCTTCGTTTTTTTCATTTTGAGGAAAAAAATTAGGAAAAATCCTCACAAAACTAACTAACTAAGTCACAGCGTGGACCTTTAACTGTCCCCCCGGAAGGATTAATTCTCTACATTGACTGTGGTTGAAGTAAAAATATTCCTTTTTGTTCGGTAACAGACTGTATTTAAGATAAAAACCACACTTTTTGCAGAGATTAAGATAAAAAACTGTAAACAGTGTCCACGGACGCTAGCAGTGCATATTTTATTACTTGTCTACAATTTTGTATAAACCATTGTGTAACCAAATTTTATTGCTTCTTAACTCATTCCTACTCCCCCTCATTTATTTCTTCCCTATTGACTATTATCATGTCCGAGTGCAAAAAAACTCTAATCAAAAATATAGGCAATAAACCACTAATTCATGGCTTAAACTATCAGGGCTTAAAATTGGTCATTTAAACATTTACCACCTGCTAGGTAAGCTTTCTGAAGTCTCCACCTCCCTCCAACAAAACTTCCACATATTTGGTTTTTCTGAAACCCGGCTCAATGATGGACAAAATTACAGATGACGAAATTAGGATTAATGGATTTCACCACCATTCGCAGGGATCCTAACAGACAACATAACAAAAAACAGGGCTAGTCATATACATCTCAACATTCTCTTCAGTACAGACGCCGTGATGATCTAGAACATACTGGCATTGAATGTTTATGGCTGGAAATAAAACTCCCCAACCTGACCCCCGTTTCTAAATTGGTTACCTGTACCGAAAAACCCTAGCTCTTCTGCTGTATGGTTTGACACATTCTCACGTATGATGGACAACGTGTGGGCTTCTTCGAAGAAAAGTATTCTACTGGGAGATTGCAATATTGACCCTCACAAATCGAACAACACGTGGAATGATATTACCATCTCATACACAAACCTCATACAGTTAATCAATCAAACCCAACGAGAGAGTAAAACAGACTCATCATTCTACACTAATTGATCATATCTAACGACCTGCCCAGAAAAAACATTATAGAATGCATAGTCCCACAGACATCATTAAGTGACCACTATCCTATTTGCTGTACCTGGAACGAGAAAGGGGTTTAAAGCAAACCTAAAAACGGAACATATCACAGTCCATTACAGGAATTTTTCAAAAACTTTAACATTCAATTATTCCTACAAGACCTACAAAATATCCCCTCTCTCATACGTGTACCAACTTCCGCATCCAGAAGAAGCCATAAAAAATGGACACAAACTTTCAACAACGTATTCGACAAACATTGTTCCTATAAAGCAGGTTCGGGTCAAAAACATCAGAAAGACCCCATGGATAAACAACGAAATACTATCAACAATGAGAGAGCGGGACGAAGCACATAAGCTCAAAGATTTCAGCAGGTATCGGATGCTTAGAAACAAAGTACAATATCTCATTCGTCAGGAAAAGAAACTACATTTCAGAAAGATGATTCAAGACAAAGCAAACAGCAAAGAAGTCTGGGCAGCCATTAGAACACTAACACACAAATCAAAGTCACTAAACTCTTTACCAAAAAGCTGCTCCCTCACGGCAAACTCATTTTAGCAACCACTTCAAAACAGAAAAATGTAGCCTTCTCAAGTCGACACTAAAGCCAATGGACTGCGATATTAGTAAATTGACAGCCCTTCTGCAACACTGAACAAAACACACCCCAACAGATCTAAGACAATATTCCTTTTCTAACAGTACATGAAGTTTTCAAATATATCTTGGCATTAAAAAAAAACAACAAATTCATCGGGGCTTGATGGTATCAGGAATAAGATTCTACGTTACGCTGCGCCCATCATTTGCGACGCCTTAACCTATGTGTACAACCAATGTATTGCACACAACTACTTCCCCACAGCATTTAAATCTGCCAAAGTGTACCCCCTCTATAAATCTGGCTCACATAGCGATCCCAACAGCTACAGACCAATATCCCTTCTATCATCTCTTTCAAAACCACTAGAGAAACACATTTACAACAACACATTTCAACACTTAACAACAAACAAACTGCTCATTGATAGCCAGTCAGGTTTCAGACCCAAACATTCCTGTCACACAGCGCTCACCAAAATGGCAGACAACTGGCTGTCGAACATAAATGATGGAAAATTATGTGGTGCTGTTTTTGTCGACTTCAAGAAAGCATTTGACATGATTGACCACACTATCTTGGTTCAAAAGTTGGAAACCCTCAGAATAGGCTCTAATCCACTAAACATCATCAAATCATTCCTGGCAGATCGACAACAGTTAGTGCTTCACAACAACTCGGCATCAGATTTCTCGAAGGTAGTTACAGGAGTACCACAGGGCTCTATTCTTGGGCCCCCTACTCTTCGCAATGTTCATCAACGACCTGCCACTACATCTAAAATATTCAACTTGTGACCTCTTTGCAGATGATTGTACTATCTACACTAGTGACAATGACTGCGTGGCACTTGAAATGACTCTTCAAAGCGATGTAGACAATCTAACAAAATGGAGTAATATGAATCGTATGCCAGTAAACACAACAAAAACGAAATCTATGTTGATTACCACCAGACAGAAACTCCTAAGCTGCACCAAAAGATCGCTACAGCTACACGCGGAATCAATACAAATTGAACATGTAACAGAACACAAAGTTTCTGGGGATCACGATTGACCAGCACTTAACGTGGAACTCCCATGTACGGAATTTAACCAAACACATAGCACAAAAGACGTACCAGCTAGCCAAAATAAAACACTTCTTAGACGCAGACACTAGACTATTGTTTTCTACACCTCACATATACAGACACATCTAGATTACTGCTCTACACTATGGGGTTGTTGCCCTGCTTCCACCTCGAAGAGACTGCACTCCCTGCAAAAGAGAGCAGTGCGTCTGATCACCGATAATCGCACGACACCACACACAAGGACAGGAAAAGAACCCAAAATACTGTCGCTAAAAAAAACGTCTTCTCTACAACAAAGCCAAGCTGACTCACACAGAATTCTATCTAACAATGCCCCGTCGTACCTAAGATCATTGTTTCAAACCAGTAGAAGGGAGGGACAACGATTACATCAGTTACGTCTGCCCAAACCTAGGATCGACCTGTTCAAAAAGAGTCTAGCCTACTCTGGTGCCTACTTATGGAACAGCCTTCCACACCACCTAAAAAGCCTACCTACACAATATTCTTTTAACAAAGCACTTTTCAAACACTTCCTCAACACTGATTATCTACCCCCATAGAAACAGTATTTGCCTGTCAACATCTCATCCATAGGTCAACATTTCTTTTCCTCTTCCGCTCATTTTTGTGTGTGAATAATTTTTGTTTTATATCCATGTAATATCATTATTATATTCACTTTAAAATATTATTATATAATGTAATGTATGTGTGAATGTACCCACATAATACTGTACTTTAGAAATGTGAGTCGTGAGAATGTACCCGCATACCAAAAATACAGATTAATTGTAGACGGATTGACCGCATGAGTGAGTGTCGGTATACAGAATTTATTTATTTTTATTTATTGTTTTATTTATTTTATTTTATTATTACTTTTTTCCCCCATTTACTAGCTTGTTTGTTTCAAAAAAAAAACCCTACTCATTTTTTTATTATTATGCTTGCATACTGTAAATGAATGCTGTTATGGTAACTTTATAATGTTGCATGCCTTTAAATTAATGCTTAAAGCATCATGTGGGAATGAAAGGATATAGTATGCAAGATTAATGAGAGTGGAAGGGCAGAATGTTAGACGGGCCTGCGCGCCCAATTCTTTACCCTTCGAAAATAAAGTTCGTTCGTTCGTTCGTTCGTCCTCCTAGGTTAGGACCAGATGACGATCCTTCACTAAGATGTGACCTTACAGACAGGTTCACTTCCATTTTTGAATACTGTAGCACTGTGCTTAGCTGGTAGTCAGATAAGGATGACTTCAGATATGCCTCATTGCATACAATAGTTAGCTGACACTGCCTATGTTGGATCGCCTATGCACTGTAAAAGCACAAAGGGGTCAATATATGAGAAGTGGGACTCGCACGTACCTGTCTGGGTGGCAGAATAGTTTCAAGGATATCAATGGCTTTAGGATCTAAAGACCCATTTGGTGGGAAATTCACCAGAAACTGAACGATGAGTCTGCCCTTTTCAAATGGATCACGGTAAATCGGCATCCCTTCTCCCATGACACACTTAACGTCTCCATGTTTGATCACTTCCCCTGTTGACAAAACATAATACAGTTACATTTCTATGTTCCTTATTCCAATACAATATTAAGGGCACTATACCAGAACATTAAATGTTAACCTTCTGAAATTGGATTTTAACACATCATCAGTTATAAAGAACTAAATTTTCATGCTAATAGTTAGCGATGGTCATAAAAATTCCAGTGTCAAAATGACTGCTAGGGAATAAAAATGTTTAAAGGTGAGGGTTAAGGGTAGTCCTACAGCAAACATCTGCCATATTGGACTGAAGTGTAGAAACTTGACCTATATAAAGTTTCTGCTTTGTGACCAGTCCTCTGTCTCACTGCCTTTGTCTTCCCTAACTCACAAGCAGAGTCAGGTATCTATTTTTACAGCTGGATAAACTGGAGTATGACGCAACTTTGTTTTGAGCCCAGCCCCTTTGCGTTGAGAAGCAAACACTCCAATTATGCTCCACTTAGATGCTCATTACATTTAACACATTAACTACCAAATTGAAAACCACACTGTGGCCGAATTAAATATTTCCCCGCATTTTCATCCTGTAGGTGTTTGCACAAAGTAAGCTTTAGTTTTCGTAATTGTTTACATATTTTTGTGAATTACATGTCATTTTAAAGATAAATGAATGTACTATTACAATAAGCACCATTTGTAACTCTAATATAGGTTGTTGCTATTTAACGGCTGTCCGATGGCCGAGGACTTGCAATATTTTCACAATTATAACTGCTTGCGCCCCATCTTTATCAAAATCACTATTTCAATCAAAGGGCACACCGTTTTCACTCTTGTCCTCGTCGCTAGATCTATCAGTCAATTGTTGAAACAAGTTTCAAGCCTATTCAGCCATTAGACGAGATGTATATGCATTTTTTTGTGGTCCTATCACTAGTTGCCACGGTAAATAGTTTTACATGATTTGGTAACTAACCCAAAATGCTGAAAAATATGAACATAACATCAATTTTTCAGTGTTCAACAGCAACCATGCTTTGGGAATTTGTTTTCCGGTGGCAACTTAAAATCTCGAACCAGATCAGAAAGTGTTTCAGTACATTTTTCATTTGTTTTATTACTAAAATTAGATCATGGTCCAAATGATAGGATTTCAAAAGCCGGTGCTACCGGCTCGTGGTAGTTAATGTGTTAAGCAAACATATATATTTTTTAACAACATATCAAGTGCATATAGTAAACATTGCACATTTTATCATGGCACCATCTTTGGTAAGCTTCAATTTATTGCTCTTCTCTCAAGACTTCTTGATATCTTTGCACACCTACTCCCTACAATTCGAATCCCATGATGCTCATTTTCAACCAGTAATAAATACCTCAATCTTTCAGTTATGTATATCCAGAGTACTTTTGAATTTCATTTACTTAATGAAAAAAAAAAAAAAAGCTAAAATTACCAACCTGGCATACAAGTCACAACTAGAGTTCGACCATCAAGTGTCTCAATTGTTTTCTGGAAGCCACACAAAGCCTCCACTAACTCCAACTGCATTGTCATGATGAGGTCATTGCCACGGCGACGAAACCTTTCATGATCCTGCTCATCCAAGACAATAACAATATCACCTGGTTCAAGGTCTGGTTCTTGGTCTCCCTCACCTGAGAAGCGAATCTGCTGATTGTCTCGCATTCCTGTCAGACGTGGCAATTAGATATTAACTCATAAAAATATGTACAAGAACAATTCTGAGACAGAAAAAACATGACAAAACAGAGTTCCCGTCCAGTCAAAATTAACATTAAGACTACAGTATGCATAACAATATTAGCCGATCTCCGACTGACCTATCTTCTTCGTCCTTCTCAAATAACCGCATCCACCTTTCTTGTAAAGCTGGAGGTCCGCCTCAAGCTTCTTCTCTCATCACCATACATTTGTTTCTCCCTCATCTGGGTTGGAGAAGGCCACACTCCCATGGATCCGACAGTCGTGGAGGACATGTTCCGTGTGTTTATCCTCACCCGTTGGACACCATCCATCTGATATTCAACTTGTTGACCAGATGGCATCTTGAGTCTGCAATGCCCAGTTCTCGAAAATGATTACTTGATCTTTTCTTGGTCCTGCAGTGTTGTACTCTGGATGTTCCTTATGCCACTTTTCTATCAATTTATTTTTTATTATTGGTGTCATCGCCTCATATGTTGCCCCGACTTGGATTTTTCTACCTCCTTTTGCAAGTCTATCTGCCTTCTCATTTCCATATATCTGGCAGTTGGCAGGGATCTACAGTATTATTACTGTTTTGAAGTTATACCTGGTTTCCATTAATGCTTCTGCCAGGTTGTCTAATATGTTTGTACTGATCTAATAAGGCTAAATACTGACCTTTATCTATATGAACTTCCAAAATCTTCCTCTCTTTCACAATCTTCTTTCCACTGCAGTTTTTGCATCTGAGTTTAGGGTCGATCACTTCTCCCGATCCCCTACACTCGCTACACACTGACTGAATCTGCTGCACCATGCCTGGTCCAAGCTGCTGTATTCTAACCTGCATTCCTGTGCCTCGACAATTTCCACATTTTTGTACAGCTCCTTCTTTGCCTCCCCTTCCTTATGAAAGACAATATAAAAACAAAAATGAAACATTATAAGCAATTAACGAAGAAGAAAGCAAACAAACCTATTATAAACACTCAATGAAATAAACATTGGTGAAGAAATACTTATTTAAAATTAATACAAATAATTAATGTTTCAATAATATTGCTACTTTGTTTTCCAGATATCTTCAAAGCTGTATTTTCTATTATTCGTTGTTGTGTTTTGTGTGTGGTGGGGTTGTCTGTCTCTACTGCTACCTTACGTGTCACATTAGGTGACTAATATGAGGCTGTACACATGACCCGACAACCTCATTATGCAAAATGTTTTGGTGCAGACGTCCTGCAAGAAAGCCAGCAGAAGTGGTGGCTCCATGCTCCACAGGAAGCAAAAAGGGAAACGAAGGAATAAATGCTACCACTTCTCAACATAAAATTTCTCATTACTACTAACTGTTTTTTTTTAAAAGTTTCATTTGATAGAATTACACTTTCAAACATTGCATTATGGTACTAGATGAAGCTTATTCATATTCATATTCAGTCGACCCCACATTTTTCAACTTCTTCTTCTTCCGTTCTCAAATAACCATATCTATATCTGTCTTATAAAGCTGCCAGTCTGTCTCAGTTCCAACGCCATACAGTACAGTCTCTCCCTCAACTGGCTTACAGGAAGGCCAAGCTGCCACCCTGTCCCTCTCATGGGGCAGTCAGTTTTGGAATACATGAGAAACGTAAGAGATGACCAAGAACACACAGAGTTTGACTCATTTAACATCGGCGGGTACCAGATCCCGGAAATCAGATATGCTGACGACACAGTCCTCCTATCGACCAACCCAGAAGGACTTGAACAATTACTTCTGTCCACCAAAAAACACAGCGAGGCCCAGAATCTATACCTAAACACCAAGAAGACCAAAGTATTGACAACAGACAAAGTAAAGACCAAACCAGAAATTGAAATTGATAACGAAGAACTGGAAAGTGTCAATGAATTCGAATACTTAGGATCAATCATTAACAGCTCTGGCGACTGTGCAGTAGAAATTAAAAGAAGACTTGCAATTGCTTCACATAAGCTAATACAGATGAAAAACCTATGGCAAGGCACAAGCAAAGAAACAAAGTTACAACTGATCAGAGCATGTATATTCCCAGTAGCAACATACGGCCGCGAGACTTGGACACTCAATAAAACAGTTGCAAAAAAGATTACATCATTCGAAATGAAATGCTACAGAAGGATGTTGAGAATACCCTGGACAGAAAAAAAGACCAACAGAGAAGTACTGCACTCACTAAATGTACAGGAACATTGGCTCCTAAATACCATCGCAATAAGGAAGCTGAAATTTTTCGGTCATATAAAAAGACATAATAGTCTGGAAAAAACAGTGATGGAAGGCATGGTCCCTGGAAAAAGGGGAAGGGGTCGACCTAGACGACGGTGGACCCAGGACATCACAGAGAGTGTCTGAACTTGTCTTTGGCTGATGCAGGTCGACTTGCCCAGAATCGTGATGCGTTCCTGTAATGGAGAAACGTTCTGGAAAGAATACGTCACATGATGATGATGTACTGTCTGTTGTATCCTTAGAAATCGAGGGCAAGTTTCGAAGTCGGAGAAAGTACTCTTAAAAACATTTTTTTCAAATTAATATTGTTATTTTAGATGTAAATAAATTATATTTAAAAAACCTACCTAAATGTATTTAAAACGTAAAATGTTTCTTTTAAAACACGTTTTACTAGGAAATAATCAACGCTGAATTCATGACTGAGCACTGAAAACACTCGCCGCCAATTTGAATTTTTCGATGTCAGATTTCAGTCGCTGGAACTCAAGTCTTGACTTTTTAAGGTTTCTGTGTATGCGACATTTTAAGGTAAAATATTTGTTAATATATTAAACCTATCAGTATTATATATCCATGTGTTTGGAATTGAATGGACTTAGTATAGTAGTAGTTATTTTTTATTTTTAACCTAGGTTCAGTAGCAGCAAGTTAATTACCTAATTAGATGCAAACACAATAACAGAAACTTACATACACTGATATATTAAAAGAAGGGGGAAAAAAAACTTGCAAATGCAATGTATTTCAGGTTCAACCCCAGAAAGCCCAAGAACTATTACACTGGACTACTAAATGTTATGCTTTATTTGTACTTTGAAGACAAGTTTCTAGCTCAGCCTAGGTACCACGGCCAGTCATTATATTAGGGCTTGTGTCCAATTATAACAAAACAATGGGTGTAGTTTAAAAACAAATTTTTTTTTTTTAAACTAGCACAGGAATAGGAAATATCTCGAATGTATATCAATATGGCTAGAAAAATGGTATGTACAGGCATGCTTATAAGATAGCTATAGAGAACAACAGATCAAGACCATATGGCATGATACAAGATATGCCAAATTTATACGCTGGGGAACAACTGTATCAAATGTGTGCTTTCGCATTCGCTGCTTTCATTTAGCAATACACACCATCATTCTTTTGATACATTCAGTCTATACACCCCTCCCCCAATAGTCTGCTAACTTGATGACTGACTGTAACTTCACAATATTAAATCCATATATCAGAACTATCTACTTGACACCAAGAATGCTCACCTTCACATTTACTACATATGACATTCTTGTGCACTGCCAGTTTCCTAGTAGCACCGTTGTATAAATCTTCTAGGGGAACCTGTAACACAACAAATGTATATGGTTTTAAAATCTACACTGTGACAGGAAAATAATAACACACTGGCAGAACAAAGGGGGGAAAAAAAGAGAAGAAACACAAATCACTGAAGTAATTATGAAGTTCTTACAGTCTAACACTTCATAAAAACTGAAGTAAAATGCAATTATTTTTCATGAAAATTACTAGCAATCTTTCACTAATTTATTTCACCGTTACCAGAAAAAAAAAAATGAAAAGTGCTATTACATCACTGATTACAAGATGTGGATAACTCTTAGGCCTAAACGAAACTGATACTCGTTAACAGTGAAAGACTATGATAAGGAATCAACTCAGAGACAACTAAGTAAACTAGAACAGACAAACAAGAACTTACTTTGAGTTGATGAATTACATCCTTGCCCTTTCTTGGCCCTCTCTGAGTGCCTCTCCTTCCTCCACCTCCAAAGAACAGGTCAAAAATGTCCATGGGTGAGTGGAAATCAAAACCTCCACCAGCAGCACCTCCTTTGATTGCTTCCTCCCCTCCCTTATCATATATCTCCCTCTTTTTGGGGTCTGAGAGGACCTCATAGGCCATGCTTATCTGCTTGAACTGTCAAGTATTAATAAATCAAAAGATCAGTTGACTTATAACTGCATACCTTGCCATTTTGGCAGTAATTTAAAAACAAAAAAACATTATATCTAGCCTTTCTAACAAGAAAACAGGGCTTATGAAAAGCCATTATTTCACTATAGTAGCCTCCTTCAGCCATAACTGACTACAGAATGCGCCATTAACATAACCCTCAGCTGCTTTTTTACATGGTGTTTCTACGCTTTCTTTCTTGCTTTATGTGACAGCTTCTTTTCACCCGATCTGATATGGGTCGTAGGGAGAATCGTCACTTGGCGCAATCGGCAGCTTCATCCTCCCAAGTTGTTGAATTTATGTCCAGTGCCTTATGTCTCTCTTGCACACATCTCTGAACTTCAGCCGTGATCACCCAGGTGCTGTTTTGCCATATGCCAGTGTCAGTTGAAAATATCTTTGGGGATTCGACCATCTTCCATGCTGCGTACATGGTTACTATATAAAAAAAATACATCTATATATATATATATAATGAAGTTGGTCTATGTGTCTGTTACCTCATAACTAGAGAACGGCTCAACCCATCTTGATGCGGTTTTCGCCAGCGTATCAGACATTTCTCCGGGAAGGACATAGGCTATACGTCTTTAAGATGCGAAGTGAGAAGACTGGGCAATGAATTGTTCTTCACTCCATTCATTCTTATGTCAAGGGACTTCATTGATTCTTATCTCAAGTTACAAGGGACGTAACTTACAAACTACGTCATAATTTTTTTACTTTTTCGTTAAATTTAGAAAAAGTGTGTTGCTTTCTGTTGTGTACGTTTTTTAAACCAGGGCTTTTGAGGACATTTTAAATAATCCTTAGCTATGTAAAGCTGTTAATTAAATTTACAGTGCGTTGCCTTGTGTTATAACATTTTGTAAATCAGTATCCGTGACAAGAGAAAAGTTTTATTAATTCTCAGCGATGTTTATCCCAGAAGATTAGTGTGTGTGTTCTAGAAGATTCCTGAACTCCATTTTCGAGACCTACAGGTCATTTATATTTGGACATGCGCTCTAAATATAATCGGCTAGGTTCGACGTGGCGCGCCTCACCAAAACAAGGCAAAATTTTATTAAAACAAAAAATTATTTTAAAAAAAAATTCATTAAGGCGATGGGCACTTAATTTTTTTTTTTTAAATTGTTTCAAACTGGAAATATTATTCCAGTATAATATCAAACATTATTCGATAGCAATTTAAATAGATAGATGGACAGACAGACGGGCTGACAGACACACAGATAGACAGGACGGACTGACGTGACACACAGCAGAGATGCGACTGAGGGACGGGACGGACGGGATGGACGGGGGAGACGGTACCGACGAGACATACGGGACATACGTACGGTAATGACGGGACGGACGGGAGAGACCCATTCTGAAATGGACACACAGGCTGGGCCGGGTATGACAGCTAGTTTTTATACAAAACCATATAACCAATAAACACACTAATGCATGCCACTACTGTATAAATGTGGACACAGCAATGCATTCAAATGTGTCAAGTGTGGTCTCAAACACACATTCACCTGATGTATTCATCCAGATCCTATTACACAGTTCAAGAGTGAAACAAACAGCTTAGTTAGAAGTGCTGGAAAAGTCATCAGATCGCTGTGAAATAACCTTAATGAGCAATACACTGCAGTTCATTAAATTAAACTGCAACTTAACTATTGGCTTGGTTAAAGCACAGTATAGGGGGACACACACCAGATTTCATTCAATTGGCTATCTATAAGTGAACTGATAATAGCCCAAGCCAGTATGTCCCTAAATAAGAATTGGGAGATGCAGCAATAAGCAGTATTTGGTATTTTTTGTTTCAATGTATGGCCTCAATTTTTGCCATATATTATTACTTTTGAACAAACTCAATACATGGTTATGGCGTTAGAGAGTATTTTTCTCAGCACCCTACACCTAATCCTGAACCACTAACCGTAACCCTGCTTCTGGCTTTTTGTTTTCTTTGTTGAAAATAATAAATGGATACCAATCTCTCAACAATAACGGCTAATGTTAATCCTAACTCTCTGTCTAGCTTTTTAATAAGTATTGTCACTGCAGAAAAGAAAATAAAAAAAAACCAATCAAACAAATTGGGGTAGTTATGAATAAAAAGTTTGGCCAACGTATTGACAGCCAATTGAGCCAAGTCTGGTGTGTCCCCCCCTGATCTGTGATTCTACCGAACTATTGTCAGTAGCATTTCATAAGCAGAGCTGAGCTTTACATCACAATTAGAACATACCAGTGTGCGCGTATGACAGACATTTACATTTAACAAACATGATCTGAGTATGCTCATCTTACAATCTCCCAACTCTCTTTTCTTACTACTTCCCAAACAAATAGAAGAGTTGGAGATGTCTCCAAAATGGCCATCAATACAGCAGCAGCATCACTTTGTAATTAAAATATCAGCCATGGTTTCATTACTGATCACTATGAATGTCCAAAGTATAAGACAAGAATGAATCAGATTGAATGGAAGCACCTCTGCGATGGCTTTAGATGGATTTGCAGAGTTTACTGTCAGTAAATTGGTATTTTCTTGTTTTTATTTAATGTATGGCCAGCTTGAAACGCAGGGTTATAGTTCAGGTATCAGGTATATTTCTAAAAAGTGCAAACAACATATCTGAAGGCTATTGGCCAACGTTGGTGTCCGTTTACTATTCTTCATTTCTACAAATCTGATTAACCTGTGGCTGAAATGAAGAATAGCGAGACGTGTTCCCCGTCATCCAAATTAGTTACACGTGTCCTAAACTAAGCCTTATTACCGCCACTCTGAATTCTATTCTAAGGCAATATTGAATACGCATCCCTTCTTCTTCTTCTTCTTCCATCCTTAGCCACCGACCGACAAAGCAGTCCGTGGCCAGTGCGCCTAGTGGAGCCTTAGGGCAACAAGAAATCAACTGATGTTTCGTTACGCCTAGTGGCATTTATTGGTACAACAGAAAATTAATTGTTTTTTCCGTAATCAGAGTGACTGGCAAGCGGATGATCAGCCCGCTGTGGAACACGCATCCCACTGTTCTTTATTTCAACCCCTTCAATAAGTTTTCTAAACGACGCAAATAACTATAATGTACAAATACAAACCTTATCGCCTGCCTCTGGATTCTTGTCTGGGTGGTATTTAAGAGCAAGTTTTCTGTATGCCTTTTTCAACTCAGCATCTGTGGCTGTTGGCTTAACTTCCAGTATATCATAGTACCCAGTCTCCTTCACCATTGTGGGTTCTAGCTGTTAGCAAGAGATTCAACTAGATAAGTCTCTGGGGTAGTTAAAATGACCAATTAATATTGTGTCCTTTATCAAGGCACACAAGTCAGAAAATGAAGATGAACTGAAGCTCTGTTGATACACAAAAGACGTGTGCAGCAAATCTGTCCAATGTATAGCCTATAGTTGTGAGTCTGTTCAGGCTTGCTCTCTAAATCAACTGCAACCTGAAAATTTAAAAATAAAAAAATTCAGATCCAAGCTGTTTGGCTAACTTTCATTCAGCCAGAATTGTATTCCGTCAATTAGTAGGCTATCTAAATGGAAGAAAATTGAAATGAAGAACAGTGGATTTGTGTTCAATGTAGGCCTAATCCAAATTAATTGCATCATTAGGGTTTGGATTAGGGTGTAGGTTCTAACCCTAACCCCTAATTACTGCGTCTCTGAATTCTTTTTTTTTTTAAAGGCAGCATCGAACACATATCCCACTGTTCTTTATTTCAATAAAAAAAATAGGCTAGGCCTAACCTACGTCCCAAGTTAAATTTGTCACAATTAGGCCTATATTGCAATGGTATCTAACATAAATGAATGTAAATGAAAAATAAATAGTTCAAATGGAAAAAAAACTGACATATCACTACGAAAACTGATGAATATTAGAACATATAGGCCTACATGAAATTAATCACGTGATAATACATTACAACCATTAGGCCTAGGTTACTCTTTTTTTTTAATGGTAAAATCATGTAAAAATCGGTAGATTAACAATTAAAACTATGTCATTACGTTTGCAAGTAATACACAATACTATGGTTGGAATGTGTGACAACGGACATAAAAATACACCGTGAATAACTAGCTACTTTTAATGCCTAAATCTGCCTAGGCCAACACACACAAAAAGAGATCGTCCGCTTTATCCTGCTGAAGTCTGCCATTATTTATTCGAACCCTAGTAGCTCTGATTTAAACTATTGTCAAACTTTACCTTTTTATTGTTTTGAAGGCTTCGTTGAGTAAAAGCTGAGAAACACTTGTCTTGGCGAACAAAACTGTAAACAAAATTCTGACTTTCCAAATGCCACTTAAATATTTTAATACAGCATAGAGATCACACTAGAAATTTCTAGCACGATTCTCTGCTGTCTGCGCATGCGTAAAGGATAATGGCTACTTTCAGAGTTTACAAATGTGGAGGATGACGTCATTATGAGACAGGGATTTCCTGTTACTATGATAAAGGGCGTTTCAAGCGAGATTAAATAGAAGAATTTATATATAATTGTATTTATTCAATCACGGTATTTCTAAAGCGTTTAATACAAATATAAATTAGCATCATTTACTTATAACAAGTAAAGATCCCACATACATAAATAAAATCTTCTGCACAAAAAAGTACAAGAAGTGGATTGAAGGGGAAGATACTCTTAGTGTGAGGATTTCAGTAACCATGACGACGGTTTTCGTTGGAGTATCGATGGTGAAAAATACATTAACATCATCATAATTATAACCATTATTCTCCTTTTATGTTCCATAAAGAGCATATAGCCACCACCAAATTTGGCATCTTTGCATGAAGCTTACGCTCATGCACCGCATATGCTCTTGCATGGTGGCTTAAGTAGCAATTTACTTTACAAGATGAGTTTGCCATATTGATGCTCAATTTCTCATTAATCATTACTTAACGATATTCCTGAGGAGGCAGTGGTTCGTTTCTTCCTTGATCTTCGTCTCTTCAGTCTGTAATGGGAGCCACTCAGAGTAAAATTTATAGATAAACTAACTGTATTGCCCAGCATCAAATGATTATATCATGGTAAACTGCACAACCTTATAAGACAATAACAAAAATTAACCAAACGTCCCAATCAACTAAGCAAACAAAACAGAACAATGCACCACCTTCACATGCTGGTATAGAAGGAAATGAAAAGGCTAATAAAGAAGCTAAGAAAAGTAGAACTATTAGAAACCAAATAAATGTGGAGATGAGTAAAACGGAGATCAAAAGCTTAAATAAAAGAGTAATAACTGAGCATTGGACAGTAGAGTGGGATGGAAGTCTGAAGGGTAGACATGCATATAAACTGTTCAAGACTCCAACAAGAACGTATCAAGTATCTGTGATGAAGTGTACTGAGATTCTGTCTTTCAAATGGCCCATGTCTTTTTCTCCTTGCATTTTGTTCACTTTTTCTAGGAGGGATTACAGGTAATCCTTCTCCATGGTTCTTCTAATTCTATTATTTGCGGTTTTTCAGAGTGAGATAACGGTGGAGTTCTATCTCATCTGCTTTATGGTTCTTCTTTATGTGATTAGAGTATGTGTGTAGGGAATTGTTGCAGTAGTATTCTAGATTAAGACTATAGAGCCTTGATCAGATTTGCACCAGTTTGTTTTTCTTTTAAAGATATGACAGGCGGCTAGACGCATTTTTCGGGGATTATATATATATATATATATATATATATATATATATATATATATATATATATATATATATATATATATATCGGCCATTTTGCTTCATTGCCAGTAGAGGGCAGAGCGTAATCCCGTTTCTTTGTCTAGAAGTACCGGTTGCATCAGTATTGTTTACAATTCTGATTGGCTGAGATATAACGGCATTTGAAATCATTGGGTTAAAAATCGAAGCCGCGTATATGACGTCACGAGGTCAGCGTGCTGTTAGTGATTATAAATAGGGCCGTAATTTAATTTTCGTTCTCTTAAATGTAATTGCCAGCCGCGTGCCTGAGTCAAATTGTCGATTGCCTTTCAGTGGGAAAATTCGAGATTTGGTAAGCATAAATTTTTGCGTGATACTCTATTTAATTTTCCTAGACCTAGGCCGATCAGTAAGTTTCTTTGGGCAGTTTAAGTTTAATGTTAATTCTTAACGCCAGAGCCATCAAATACGATCTGAGTGATAGACTTGAGAAACTTAAGAGGTTCATAATAATTCCTTATTGAAGGAATAGCGGTATTTAAGCTGGGTTTAAAAGTTGAGATGTCACCGGCGTGCTTTGTATTCTTGCAAAGTAGGTCGGGAGAGAAACCCGCATCTCTGATTTATGAATTTACAGAATGACGGGAGCATGGGTATTTGTGATTTTATTGAGAGTGTAATGCTGCTAGTGGACGGGAGTGAAAGAGGTGTAATCTGTAAGCACGCGTGGGTTACTGAATATTTATTTGAGACGATGTTCAGAGGGGTGAGGGGGAGAGAAGCACGTGGTCGTAAGAATTGTAAACACGTGTTGGTAACTACTGAGATTTAATTGATAACCTGGGGTTATGTAATACTTCTAGGCAGATGTATAGGCTAGCATCTAAAGGGGTTATATGTCATTGATTGTGCATTTGTTGTTCTGTGTATTCAGAAAGACGGGAGAAGTAATTTTAAAGGAAATTATTTTGTATTACATTTTATGTGATTTACGATTTATTGACGGGAATTTTAGGAATTCCTAGAGAGGTCTAGTTATTTTGTGTTAAACATTTTTGCTGCATTCAGTGTCAGCGAGAAGTGGGCCAAAGTATTTTAGACAGTTCGGTCCTCAGTGAAAAACTGTTGTGATTGTAACCAGCCAGGCAGAACCCTAGGCCAGACGGTCTGTGTGTTGTATTATCGGGTAATGTTTACTTTGGGCTCAGGTAGAGAAGGGAGCTGAGTGGGAGAGAGGGCTGTGTTGGCCTGATTATGGTTGTATGGAGGTGCATAACGGGAACAGACAGTAGGGGAGTTGTTTGTTATTAGAAATATATTATTACTGTGTGTTTAGCTGTTGTTTTATTTTTTTTGTCTAAACAGCAGGTACCGGTTTTTGTGTGTGGGGAAGAGCAGAATTTTTGATACCACAAAATTTCTCCCAACTCTGCCAATGCCGGTCCCAAGCCCGGATGAAAAAGGAGGAGGTCGGCCTGCATGGAGGCCGTAAGGAGGCAGCCCCTCCACCATGCAAAGGCACAACAGGCCAATCACCTGTTTGCTTTAAATCACGATTACTAGCAACACAAGAGAGAAAACTGGACTGATTCTAAAGGCGACGAACTGGAACGGACTACGGACTACGACTTATGGAACTTGGAACACAAGAAGTATAAATGGGAAGTAAGAGGAGCTGGTGGAAGAGATGAGGAAAGCAAAACTAGAAATCCTGGCTATAACGGAAACAAAGAAAAAAGGACAAGGAGTCATGGATCTCGATGGCAACACGCTGCTCTACAGTGGTGTACCCATGTCTGAAAGAGCTAAAGGGGGCGTGGGTTGCATTGTGGCCCAAAATCAAAAAGATAGTATCAAGGGATGGAACTTTGTCTCGGAGCGCATTATGGTTGTTAAACTAAAAGAAGGAGAAACCATAGTCAACCTGGTCATAGTGTTTGGGCCAAATGAGGATGAGAGAGCAGAGGTCAAGGAGGAATTCTTCGAGCTGCTTCAAAGGACAGTGGATGACTGCCTAGATGAAGTTATCATGCTCGGAGATTTTAATGCCAGAGTTGGAAATGACCATGCTAGATGGGGTGGAGTTATCGGAAGATATGGAGAAGATACTCTCAATGACAATGGAAAGCGACTCCTTAGATTCTGCAGTGAGCAGAATCTGATCATTACAAACACAAAGTTCCCCCATAAGCGCATACATGCATACACTAGATGTGAACAAACAAAGAATGAGAAGTCAGTGATCGACTATGCCATTGTTCGGAGAAGCTCATTCAAATATGTCCGAGATGCTAGAGTCTGGAGGGGGCCAGAGATTGGAAGTGATCACTACCTGCTAACAATCAAAAGAACAACTGAAAGAGTTGCTCAGCCTAGGAACTGTCCAACATCACGCAAGAAACCAAGTAAACGAGCGGGAGAAATGAGCATTAGGACCTACAAGCTGAGAGAGCCAGAAATTAAGACCAGATATCAGGGGCTTATTGCTGCAGCGGTGAGCAACACAGAAGAACGACCTGATGACTTGGAAACCCTCTGGATTAAATTCAAGGATATCATAAAGACAGCTGCTGCAGAAGCATGCGGTGAAGTCCGACTTGGGAACAAGAGAAAGAGGACACCTTGGTGGACAGAGGAAGTCAAAGAGAAAATAAGAGAGAAGAAAATGGCATGGAAACAATACTTAGGAGCTAAAAACACAACAGGACAAATGGAAAAATATAGAGAATATGTGACACTCAGAACAGAAGCAAAGAACAAAGTGCTAGCAGCAAAACAGAAGTCCTAGGAAGAATTTGGAGAAAAGCTAGAAAAAGATGCACAAGAAAACCAGAAATTGTTCTATAAGACCCTAAAGAACATGAGGAAGGAAAAACAATGCCCTCTCAAATTTATAAAGAACAAGCAAGGCAAATTGCTTACTGCCCCGAAGGAAGTAATGGGAAGATGGAAATAATATTTCTCAGAACTCCTGGATGGTGAGCATGGTGAAGCATCAGAAATAGTAAACACTAGCACAGAAGAGAAAACCAATGATGGTGAAGATGACATAAAGATGGAAGAACTGAAGGCAGCACTGGAGAAAATCAAGATGGGCAAAGCAGCAGGGCATGATGGTATAACACCAGAAATGGTTAAGTTCATGGGAGCATCAGGCGACCTATTACTCTTAAGGGTTTTACAGGCAGCGTAGTACAACAAGACCATACCAAAGGATTGGGAGATTGCCATCATAACACCAATTTTCAAAAAGGGTGACAATCGACAGTGTGGAAACCATAGAGGCATATCCCTTCTCAGTGCCCCTGGTAAAATCTACTCTAGAATCCTAGAGCAGAGACTCCGACGCCTAGCTGAGCCACAATTGGATGAGGTCCAGTGCGGATTCCGAGCAAACCGAAGTACTTACTTACTTAGTCGTTCCCCTTCTACCGTGAGGTGTAGAGGTTTGGAAGAGAGAGCGCCAGACCATTCTATCAGCTGTCGTTCCAGTTCGTCGCCTTTAGAATCAGTCCGGTTTTCTCTCTTGTAGTTCGCGTAATCATGAAGTACTCAAGACCTAATCTTCACACTCAGACAGCTGAGTGAAAAGGCCCTTGAGTATAAGAGTGAGATGCATCTTTGTTTCATAGATCTGGAAAAGACGTTTGACAGGATCCCCTGGAGCAAACTTTGGGACTGTTTGGCAAGGAAGAATATTCCAGCACCTCTGATTCATGCTATACAGAGCTTCTACAAGTCTTGCAGAAATTATGTGAGGACAGCAAACCATAAGTCGGAAGAGTTCAGGACCACCACTGGTGTAAGACAAGGTGATATCCTATCACCTTGCCTCTTCATACTCCTTATGGACGATGTCATCAAGGCATGTAAGGAGAGAACAAGAAAGTATTCAGTGGGGTACTGGAAGATGAGACAGGTCTATATTTCGGAGCTGGCATTTGCTGATGATGTTGCCCTGATTGCTAAATCAGAGGCACATCTCCAATCCAACCTGCAAGTCTGGAAGGAAGAGCTGGAGAAGAGAGGGATGGTCATAAGCAGCTCTAAAACAAAATCCATGGTGATATCACGAGAAGAAAGAAAACATCAGATTAAGCTGGGAGAACAGGTCCTGGAGCAGGTCGACCACTTTAAATACCTCGGAGCTATTATAGACCGAAAGGGAGGCATCAAAGAAGAGTTGGCCACTCGAAAAGCAGCAGCTGGGAGACTTTTTCAGGCCATAAATCGAGGATTCCTCAGCAAGAGAGAGGTTGGTAAGAAAACGAAGATGGCTGTATACCGCTCCACCTATGTCCCAGTCTTGACATACGGATGCGAGTCATGGGCAATGACTACAACCCATAAAAGCCAGATCCAAACCTCAGAAATGAGGTATCTGAGGAAGGTGGTTGAAGTAACAAGAAGAGACATGGTACGCAACCAGACGATACGTCAAGGCCTTAAATCCTACCCCCTGCAGACCCAAGTAGAACAGTCCCAATTAAGATGATTTGGCCATGTCTGCAGAATGGGAGAAGATCGGATACCACGACAAGCATGGGAAACAAAGAGCCAAGGATCCAGACCCCGAGGACGACCCAGAGTCCGCTGGGAGGATAACATTAGACAATCTTTGAAGGATTGAGGACTAGAATGGAACCAGGCCAGGAGGAAGACAGCCGATACGATAGTCTGGCGCTCTCTCTTCCAAACCTCTACACCTCACGGTAGAAGGGGAACGACTAAGTAAGTAAGTAAGTAAAATTTCTCCCACGGCAAAGTTGTGGCATTCGCCGACACGCAAAGTCGTGCGTTAATTGCCAGTGGCAGACGGAGCGAAAGAAAATACGTTTTCCCCAGGCAGGGAAGACATTCTCCAGTTGAAAGGGATTTTGGTGGAAAATCCGGAGCTTTGATGCTCAATCTTCTTACACCCGCAAATCGGCAAGTTGCCAGCGTGGTTGTAAATTTATTTCGATTCGTCCCGGCCATAATAACGCCGAAGGCCTGACCCCAGAGTAGGGAGCGGGCAGGTAAATCAAGAGTGGTAGCAGCCAAACCAGCTACCAAATCGTAGTTTTTCCAGAAGCCAGTGGTGAAACCTAGTCGTCAATTTCAAGAATTGTGGGGAGCAACAGGGTCAAAATCCTCTCCACAGATTTTAGAGCAGAGGACAGCTGCTGAAGTGTAGTCTACAGGTAGTAGACCAGAAAGACAGAACTGAGACATAGTTTTGTAAAGATCATAGCAGAGAACAGCTGTTGAAGTGTAGAGGTGCAGTTATCTGTGTAGCAGTTCATGAGATTTTCAGGATAGGTTGTGTAGAAACGAAGTCTGTGCAGAGTTGGTGTGGACACTTCGTAGTAGATCCAGCTGATTGTGTACTCAGAGTTTATATTAGAGTTTAGAATAGCTAGTTTGTAGTGGAGGCTCGGCATCTGAGACCCCACCCAGTGCGGTGTAATTTATTTCATTTAATCTTACCTTCTCTCTCCATACAGGTGAAACTTGTGGGTGAAGGGTTGGGTTTTGATGATACAAATTTGTAATTTTTCCTGAATTTGTTTGTTTCAGGAGTGCTTACACTGCAATTTTATGTATTTGACATGTTTATGAGTTTTGTTTATAGGTGTAAATAAAACTTGTAACTTAGAGCTGGATTCAGTCATTTTAATTACGTACAGTAGCTATCGGTTGTCTGTATCGTGGTGTATGTGAATCATAATTGAACCTTATCCCCTTAGGGTAGCTAGAGGGGGTCGAGGCCATAGCAATTAAGACGTCCGAAGTGGCGAGGGAGAGTTAACTTCGGTTCTCAACCTCGGAGCCAATGGTCTCACTTTCACATTTGTACTGTCATTTTCCATCTGAATCTATCATTTCAGTCTTTCTTCTCACTAATGTCTTGTCACTATTAGACCTAGAGAATTGCACAATATAGTAAAACAATATATAACAAGAACTAAAATTAATATATAAGGATCAATGATTGTGTGAGGATACGGGGTAGTCTGATGGGGTGCCCGTTTGGATGATGGCATAAAGTTTGTGGATTTGATTTATCTCAAACACCCCCGGGCTTTCTCACTCTTTTTCACCTTGTTATAACAGGGCAGTAATGAGAGACTTTACTTCGTTTTTTTTTTCTATTTATTTTTTGTTTGTTTCTTTGTTTTCTATTTTTGTTTGTTTATTTCTTTGAAAGGGTAGGTCACACGCACATACATAATTTTGGTTTTGATTTACTCTATTTGGACTGAATGGAGGGGGGAAGACCTTACTATATTGTCTTGAATTTATTAAACTATATATCCTAATTATAACCTATCGAGGGTTGAATGAAATACTTTGTCTAATAAAAAAAAATAAAAATAAAAACAATCAAACACGAGCCAGTTTGAATTCGTCTTCTTCTTCTTCTGCAAGTTCCATGCCTCGTGGAGTAGATGATATGTTTTTCCACAAACATCCTGTCTCTAGTACTATCAGTTCTGTTGTTGACGTCTTTCCATACCATAATGTCAAACTGTCCTGTATCTTCTCTCTTTGTTGTCCTCTGTATCTTTTTCCTTCTATTTATCCCGTTGTCACGATATATCCCAGCTTTCTTCTTCTCGTAACATGCCCAAAGAAAGTGGATTGCTTCCTTCTAATTTAGGAGTAAGCTTATGTTGCGTGTTCGCCTCTTTCGGGACATCCTTATTACTCTTTTTTAGCAGTTCGTGGTATTCGTAACATTCTCAACATTTTTAACATTCTTAACATTCATGAATTATTGAATTGCCAAGCAAGTAAAAGCCAACCAACACAAATAAAGATACAATAACACACACAGAAACCAAAAAAAAACAAAAAAAAACCAAACATCAATGAAACAGCCCAACCAATCAAACGTACAAAATGAACCAAAT
This sequence comes from Oreohelix idahoensis, assembly GCA_024509875.1. Lineage (NCBI taxonomy): Eukaryota > Metazoa > Mollusca > Gastropoda > Stylommatophora > Oreohelicidae > Oreohelix > Oreohelix idahoensis. The sequence goes on from JAMPIV010020383.1 coordinate 25,024, forward strand.
AACCCAATGCGAACTACGCAGCAATAAAAATAACAAAACTAAAGAAAAAAATAATAGAAACGATCAAACCAGCATGAGCAAAAGAATAAAAACCTCATTATAGATGGTGACTCACATACTGCCATCTGTATTATCAAGGACCGACAGAGCTAATGCACATGACTATACTAGTGAAGTCAATATATAAGCAAAGTAGAAGATATTCCGACAACGAAAAGTATGAACTAATTTTTTTCTTAGTGACAGAAATAGTTTCAGGTGCCATCTATATTGCTTATATAGTGATATAATTAATCTAGGCCAATGTAAAAGTAGTGACTGGCCTTTGTAAGCACACTTGGACTGGCTCAGACACAGATGCATGCACGAGGCATTCTTTTTCTGAGTGTTGTCTTCCAGCAAGCGAATGCCTATTTACTCTAAAATGTGGGTGCCTTTGTTCACGGACTTGCTGTATCAAATGATCTAGATCTTAGCACAAGCTTGCAGTACAAACACCATTGTGGGATATATGGGTATATAATGCATATCAGATAGTACTCAGTATACCTAGATCCACGTGACAATAAAGCATTGTGCTCCTTAGGGAGGTGAAGAATAATTATGATGATGGAGCTTTGGAGGGCAACGGCAAGTGGTCTGATGGAGGTGCTTTATTGGGCAAAGGTGATCGCCAAATGGTCTTCTACTCGTTCCACGCGTTAAATGGTTGGCTGCAAATGTCCTAGTGTTTTGTTAGTGCTTTGTCCAGCTCCATATTCTTTTTTTTTTTTTTTTGCTTAATATATTATTTCCATTGATATTTTTACTATTTCATTGCATAGTCAATTACTATTGAGATTATTGACAACAAAGCATTGGTACTCTTAAAGAAACCAGAAACTATATTATTTCATTGACTAAATAGGTCATATTCGGTCAAACACAATGCCTACTTTAGACTACTTCATTAAACAAGGTAAGACCTTGTGTATGGATGGTGAAACTTTAAAAGAGTTTGCTCTTGCTGAATATGCAAAAGCACAGGCCAGGGAAGAAAAACTTAAAATGCTTCAGATAGAAGCAGAAAAAGCAGAATTATCAGAAAAAAGAAAAGCTGAAGTATTAGCCAGACAGGAGGAGACTAAACTTAAAATTCTGCAGATGGAAGCAGAAAATAAGAAAAAACAAGATGAAGAAAGACTTAAAATTCTGCAGATGGAAGCAGAAAATAGGAAAAGACAATAAGATGCAGAAAGGGAGGAAAGAGTTAAGAATAGGTTACATGAAGAGAAAATGTTTACCTTGCATTTGGAATAATTGAGATTACAAAATGGTAACAAACAGAAAGATTCGGGGGTTCAAGGTCCCTCGAACAAAACTCATTCTTGGTCGATTAAGTTTCGCTTACCTTCTTTTAAACCTATAATTGATGACATTTCGTGTTTCCTCAACCGTTTTCAGACGGTTTGTGAGGGTCACAAGGTTGATAAATCTGAATGGTGCAGCAAATTAATGAAAATTCTCACAGGAGATGCTTTGACTTCAGTCTGCACAATGGATGGACAAAACAGAAATAATTATGAAGCTGCCAGCGCATTATTGCTCAAGAAATACCAGTTGGGTGAGAATGGCTATCGTATGCGCTTCAAAACCATGATACCTGAGACAGGTAAAGACTTTTCTGAATTTATAGCTGCCATCAAGTTGACTTTCAACAGATGGATTGAGCTGTCAAAGAGTGATCACTCATATGATGCTATCATGGACTTAATGCTTAGAGACAAAAAGTTGTCTTCTATTAGCCAGGAATTTGTATCCTATTTGCATGAACGCAAACCTACAAATTTGACAATAGTTGAGGAATTGGGACGTCAATTCATAACTTCTCACCCTGGCACAGTTGTGAGTAATTCTAACATTAAAAAGGCTCTACCAGTAGCTTCAGCTACCTCATGGAATGCCAAAAAACATAGATTTCAGAGTCTTGACATAAATTTTGGTCGTGGTAAGGATAATAAATATGGATCTTACCGTGGTGGGCTGGTGCATCTTGTTCACCTCAAATTAACAATACAGTAGATCATTCTGCTGCTAGTTCTTTTTTATTTTGATAGTACTTCACAATGTCCTGAGTGTCATACTTTATTTCAGCCAGATGTAGTGTCTACATTGCGGTGTGGTCATCCACTACCCACACTTCCAGCATTGTAGCACATGGTGGCACTGGGTCCTTACAGTTTTATAAAGGCCTATTGAACAACACACCAGTATCTGTGTTGAAGGATACAGGATGCACTACTGTAGGAGTGCGACAATCGCTAGTGCATCCATCCTGTTCCACAGGACGTTTTGTTAAATTTGTAACCTTCGGTGCCACTGTTGAGTTTTACCCAACAGCTGTAGTTCACATTGAAACACAATTTGTTACAGGAAGAATTAAAGTGTGTCTATTAAAAAATCCAATTGCTGATTTGATTGTGGGCTGTATCTACGGTGGCAAAAATTGCACACATGATGAAATTGTTGAGTGGGAACGGCAACACATGTTGTCTGCTAATGCAGTCACAACTAGGGCACAAACACATGCCCAGGCACATGATGATAGTGCTTTGAATGATAATATAAGAAGTAACTTCCACACTTCTTCTTTGATCCTTAGCCGCCGACCGTCAAAGCAGTCAGTGGCCATTACGCCTGGTGGCGTCTTGTAGGGCAACAACAAATTGATTCCACTTTGCTCGGTCGGCGGCCATCCTTCGTACAGTGCCCCAACTCTGGTTCACCCCCTGCAACTCAGCCTCCACAGCTCCCCGCCAAGCCACTCTTGGTCGGCCTCTCCCTCGCCCTCCCCCAGGGGTCCATAGCATAACTGCCCCCGTGATGGCATCGGGGTCCCCCCGAGGACACGGCCAACCCAGCCCCAGCGTCCGCCAGCTATGACAGTGTGCATGTCCTCCCGCTCGCTCCGAGTAAGCAGATCTTGGCCGGTGATGGCACCCGGCCAAAAGACTCGGAGAACCTTTCCTAGGCATGCCGTGTCAAAAGAGGACAACCCCGGCAACCCCCCCCCCCCTTTCTGCAATTCCCCAGCCCTCCGCGCCACAGAGAAGCACAGAAAGCACACAGCTCTGACACAATCCCAATTCTGTGCCCGTGCTGCACCGAGAGGACCCCCAGACGTTGCCTAGACCAAAAAAGGCCGCTCCCGCTTTGTCCACTCTGCTGTTCATGTCCCTGCCTGCCCCGCCGTCTGGCGTCACCATGCACCCCAGGCATGCGAAGGCATCCGTCTGCCCCAGCCGCCGACTCCTCACCGACATGGGCCCAGGGTTGCTCACACCGAGCGCCACGACCTCTGTCTTCCTTAGATTGATGTTCAAGCCCACCTGCTGTCCACAATTATTAAGTTTATCCGTTTTTTTCTGGATGTGCCGATGTGAATGCGCCAGCAGTGCAACGCCATCTACACACCTCAGATCCTCCAACGTAGAAAATGCAGTCCATTCCACTCCTCCCGGATTGCCCTCTGCCGTCCGGCGCACCACCCAGCCCATTACTGCCGAAAACAGAGTGGTTGACAACGGGTATCCCTGCCGTACCCCCGTCCTCACCTCAAAGGCCAGGCCGTTCCGCCCAACGCCACACGCAGAGCTGGCACAAAGGCTTTCCATGACCGACACCATGCAGCCCGGAATTCCACAAGCCCTCAGCACCTTCCATAAACTGTCCCTATGTACACTGTCAAAAGCCTTTTCAAAATCAACGAAATTAATGTACAGCTGTCTTTGCCACCCCGAGCACTGCTCTATAATGTTCCCGAGGGTAAATATATGATCTACACATCTTCTGTTCTTTCTAAATCCTGCTTGTTCTTTCCTCAGCCTGTGGTCCACTGCCTTTGAGACTCTCCGCACAACTATCTTGCCCAGCACTTCGCTGGGAACCGAGAGAAGAGCCACTCCTCTCCAACCATTGCAGTCCGCAAGATCTCCCCCCCCCCGGGCAACCCGACAACCACTCCTTTTCTCCACTCCGCCGGTGTTGTCCCCGCTCCCCAGACCCGCGCAAACAGCGGTTCCAACAGTTCCGCTGCCAGCTCTGGGTCTGTCCCAAACAGCTCTGCACCTAAGTTATCATGACCAGGAGCCCCTCCATTCCCTAACCCTTTGATTGCTGTGATGATCCCTTCTTTTCGTGGGATGTCTGTATTAACATCTAGATCATTTTCAGCATCAGGAACATTCAATTGTGTCTCTGGTGGTTCCCCATTCAGAGCCTCCCCGAAATGCTCTGCCCATCTTGCCTCCCGTCCCTCCACTGTCGTGATGAGACCTCCATGCTTATCTCTCACCAATGTAACACTGTTTGCACCTCTTTTTCCACTGATGACCCCAGTCATTTTGTATACTGTGCTCCGCTCATCTCTCAGCGCTGCCCCCCTCGCCCGTCCCGCAAGGTCATCCAGAAATGTCCCCCTGCTAGCACGGGCCTGACGTTCAACTTCCCTGTCCAGCCGACCGCACTGTTCACCACACATTGCCCCTAACCTGGGAGACTCAGCTTCTGCCCCTTTCCCTTCACTTCCCTTCTCCTCGCCATGGTGTCTAGCGCATCTGGTGCCATCCAGTTCCGGCCCTTTCCCTCCCGGAATCTCAAAGCATGACCCGCCGCCTTCCCCGTACACTGTTGAGATGGTGTTGAATCGGTCTCTGTTCTTTCCTGGCTTTCGATAATCTCAAATCTTCTCTTTACGTCGACCACGAAAGCCTTTCCGGCGAGGGGATCCTTCAGTTTCGTGATGTTGTATCTTTTCTGTTTGACTGCAACTGGTCCAGCAGCTCTGAGTTTCACCCTCAGTCTTGCCCCTACCAGGTGATGATCACCTCCCACATCCGCGCCTCTTCCCACTTTCACGTCTTGTAGTGCATGTCTCCATCTGCCATTGATCATCATGTGATCCATCTGGTTTCCGTCTCGTCCGCCTGGTGATTCCCATGTTAACTTGTGCACTTCCTTGTGTGGAAAAAGTGTTCCTCCAACGACCAGGCCGCCAATACCGCAGAAGCTTATTAACCCGTCCCCATTCTCATCTGCTGCTACACCGCCGCATCTCCCCACCACTCCCTCGTTATAATTATTGTGTGCTCCCACTTTCGCACCTAGGTCTCCCATTACTATAATGAGATCGTACCTGGGTGTAGTTTCCATTTCTTTTTGTACCTGTTGACAGAACTCGTCCCTGATCTCCCCACCGCTGTCGTCCATTGGCGCACAGCATTGTACAACTGTGGTGCCAGCGAACCTCCCCCCCCCCCAGTCCCGCTCCCATCAGTCTGCCGCCGATGGGCCTCCATTCCAGCAAAGACCCTTCCACTCCTTTCCTCCAGACAATGGCCACACCTTCGTTGCGCTGACCGTCCCCTCTGCCAGAATAAATCACCGCCTCCCGTGTAGCTGTTTTTATTCTCCCTGTCGTAGATTTTAGATAGGAGTATTAAGACTAGGGTTGGTCCCTTCAGAATAGGTTGGAATGAGTGATAGTCACAGTGAGAGCTGGTGAAAAAAAAACCCCCCACAATAGAATTTCCCACACGTGAGATTATAGAATGTGATAAAGAAGCTGTCTTTGAGAATCGAGATAATCTTCTCTCTCTCACCTATCTTCTACGACCGCTTTTAAAGGCGTCAGACAGTCTACACACAGATATATATATTAATATATCTCTATCTACTCACGGGCACGCACATACACGTGACGACAGGTAAACACACAGACGTGGGAATCTATCACAATGAATTTATATGTATTTGAACGAGCTGACCAACGCATTGATTTAGTTCAAGAGAGAGATTTTTTATTATTATCATCAAAAAAAATCTTCTCACAACACCAAAAATACATCAAGGAAAAAAACATATACAAATAGTCATACAATTCAAGAAAATGCTACAAGGATGATATCCCCGTTATGATCTTAGCTCTAGGTTTAGCCCACAGCCCCGTTAAGAGAACAGATGATGGCCCAAAGAGTTATAGATACGTAGGGTTTAGGCTAAGAGTTTTTCTTTTTTTCTCGTAAATGTATGCACAGAGTTTGATAAATCTGATTTAACCTAAGAAGTAAAGAAACTCTAGCAAATAGTAACAAATTCTGCAGGTTAAACAAAAAGAATTAAGACAGTAAATGTGGGACGATAATACATCGGTAAAATAACACTCAGACCTGTGTACTCTCATTCATCCAGCCATGGCCATGCAGTTATACTCACAACTTTGCTCGCTGCCTCTGGGAACATACTCAATTCTAGGACCTTCACACAGACCCGAAAATGCAGTCCTTGACCAAGAAATCCCCAGTTCCAAAAGACGTACTAAACTCTCAGGGAACGATTCCTTGGGTGTTCTAATTTTTGGAATGTCTGATTAAGTCACATAAAATATTGTCCAGGCACGAAAGTTAGCAGAGCACAATGTCATTAGCTTTGGTTTCTAGAATTTAAGGAATGTCGGACCGGTGTCTACTTTCGGGAAGGTACTATATTTTGTCACCACAATACTAGTCACAATCTCTGTCGGGATGGTTTAATGTTTCTTGTAATATTCTCGCCGCCAGGCAGCATGTACATTTAAATTTGTGGAGCAATTTGAACTGGCTCAAAAGCCCAATATATATTTCTAGTCTTTAGAAACCTTTAGTGGGATTGTTATTACTGTCTCTCTCTGATGGCATATGCACTGTCAGATCCAGTGTTACTTGAAACAAAGAAACCCACGTGGTTAAAGATAGGAAATGTCTATGCTTCTCACAAATATGTCTCTCAGGTTACTAAACGCTGGCAAGTTGGGTACCACCGTTTCACTATATAAAAGAAAGAACACATATCAAATAATTTACATATATGTACTCAATATAACTTACATTTTAAATAGCAAGCCGACCGCTTGACTTATAATTAAAACTTCCCATAAAGTAAGTTATATAAAATCAATCATCAGGAATTTAGGAATATCTTCGTATTCCGTCACTATTCACTGATGTAGCATCTAGCATTTATAAGTTTGTTATTAAAAACAGTTTCGACTGAGTATTTAACAGTTAAATTAAACTTATTTCAGCTACTTGTTTAGTAAGCTAAAAAATATAATTTATTTTGTATTTCCACTGCAACTCGACGATTTAAGAAATAACAAACTATCAAAATATTCACTCTGCACACAGAACTAGTTTAAAATGGAATCGGCGATTTAACACTAAATCACTTCACAAAACTAGATATCTATTATATATAATATTAATATACCTCAACCACAGAATTACTAAGAACGTTAAACCACTTCGACCAAACTAAGGCCATCTCTATTTACAGAGATTATTTAGAAATCGAACGAAGGTTGTTCTAGTCTAACTGCAAAGTTACTGAGTGAAATGAAATAGTTTCAAACGTGGGTTAATATTTTAAACCAGACAAAGGATGAACTATTATTTCGTAGAACGAAATGCTCTCCCCTTTCCGGCTTAAACGATACGTTTCACACCTAACATGTCGTAACTGCCACCACTGACCAAGATGTACGCGTGTCAGTTTCAAATCTCAGACAACCTGTCTCTAATGCAGGGCAGTTTTCACACTACAGCTGACCATGGCCCACAGTGAGCGCCGTGTCAGTTTGGGGATTTTTCAGACAAATGTCTGAATACTGACCGGTGCAGATGTAAAGTATCACACCTCACCGGGACTTATGCCGAGAAGAAACTCGCGCGCTCGGTGAGAATGTAGACTATTGTCTACGTCCTATGTTCAGCGAACCGACTTATCACGCCTTCTGACGCCCTGCAGCCCTGACATCTACGTAATATCGTCCTAGCGCGATTCTCAGTTTTGAGAAAAAAACAGGTAACGTTTAAAAATACTGAAGAAAATATTTTTCGCAACCGAGTGATGCGAAAAATACAGGAAAAACAAGTAGGGAAAGAATATAAATGAAAGGATTAGGGTGAGAGAATAGGAAGAAGATGTAGGTAATTTAATGACATAAAGACCTACGTGACACTCCCCTTACCTGTCCATCTGCTCTCGCCCATTCCCAGGATATGTATCTTGTAGTTCCCCATCTCTGCTGTGACCTGTTTCAGCTTTCCTGCCCCATTCATAGTTCTGACGCTCCAAAAACCAATTCTGGTTTCGTGTTTTGCGGTCGGGGCATCCGCCTTCATGCCAGTGGCTTCCCTTCGGTTTTCACTACCGTCAGTCACACGAGCCCGAGACTCCGGACGCCCGCCCCGCAGCAAAGCCTTTCCATTTATTGTTGTTTCCGTAACATGTGCGATTTTTTTACATAGGCAGGGGTGTCGGCCTTGTGCTAAAACCCCCAACCTGGAGGACCAGAGTACCAGCTTTTGTCTGACCCCTACCCACGCAGACCAGTCCAGCTTGGTTGAACCTACCAGGAGTAAATCTCCCACTGGCATAGCTCTGGGGATTGTCAGGGTACACAAGCTGCCATACCGCTACAAGGTATAGGTACCTACCTACTATTGATGAGAGTGATGAACTCACTCAGACTAAGGATTGTGATGTCATACGAATGACTAGAAATCCAGTCGAAAGGGACAGTAACCATATATTACCTACTAGGATCACACCAAGTAAGATGGACATACAAAAATCTTATGAGGCGACTGAGGTTATTCGCCCAGCATATGCAAACATAATGGTTTGGCCATTATTTGGGCTTAGTTGCATATTTAATTTTATTAATGGTTCTAAGCTTTCAGCATTTCCATGGCATTTCCTTGGAAATTATAGATCATTTACAATTAACACTTCTTGTTTACTGTGCAAGATTTTACTTAACAGTATGCTGATTTTTGCTCTGATAAACCTAACCTTTGGTTCTGACATGAGTCAGACTACTATATTAGATTGCTCCACTTACGACACGTCATTGCTAATAGATTTGTTTCCAGAATCTAGGATGACCCAGGTCACCAGTCATCTTACGAGTACGTCGTCAATCTCCGACATAACAGCATTGACGTTTGTCAGCTGGCATCATCATTTTCTGAGACTGCCTAAGAAAAATCTCGTCACTTTCAAACCCGTTATAAACGACTAAGACACCTTATTTCCTGGTGATGAAGCTTTTGTGCTTCTCTCTAGAAAGGAAAATATGTTACTCATTGCTTGGAGTGGCATTTACAAGGTCATTTCGCGTATTTCAGATGTTGATTATGTACTTGATATTAAAAGTAAACAAAACTTTCCACATAAATATGTCGAAAGAATTCCACACTCGACCTGATTATCTTCAATCTGTTTTTCATGCAGTTGACGAACATACTCGTCGTCCTGTTCAGTTTTCTTCCTTAGCAGTCATCCAAGAAGACGAATCTTCATTTCTGACTTACCTATGAACCTTCCTGTCGTGCCTCTACAGGCTACTGAGACATGGAAAGATGCGACTATCTGTTCGCATCTGTCATCCAACAAACAACAAGTTTCTAATCTGCTACAATCATTCCAGGATGTTCTTACAGACATCCCTGGTCGCACATCCGTTATCACTCATGATATCATTTTGACGGATGACCGTCCTATTCGGGTACGACCATACCCCATTCCTTTGCATTTTCAGGATCAAGTTGAGAAGGAACTTGATGACATGGAACGTCTAGGTATCATTGAACCTTCAAACTCTTCATACGCTTTTCCCATGGTCATTATTAGAAAAAAAGATAAGAGCATTAGGTTATATATCGATTTTAGAAAACTTAACAATATTACGGTTTTCGACGCAGAACCAGTGCCATTACTTGATGACTTATTTGCAAAATTATCTAAAGCTCTCTTTTTTACTGTTCGATCTCTCCAAAGGATACTGGCAGGTACCTTTGTCTGATAGGGCTAAACTTTTGATGCGTTCGCAACTCCTAAAGGTCTTTTCCAATGGAATTGTATGTGTTTTGGCTTTATGAACGATCCTGCCACCTTTGTTAGGATGATGAAAAGAATTTCTCACATTGGTCTGATGTCATTACTTATATGGATGATGTCATAAGAGGTTTTAATGTTAATAAAAGTATAGGCTATCCTGGACAAATAGGTGTATCAGAGGATACCAGGATAGTGCCAGATAAGAGACTGGTCTTATAAGTAATACCCCCTTCTCTGAAAAGAGCAAGGGTGTATAGACATCAAGGTGGGGTCAAGCTATGTAAGTTCTCAGAGAAGATGAAGATGTATTCTGAGTCCCTAACTGCTACCTCTTTAGATCCCAACTTGAGTAAAGATTATCTGTGTTGTGTTATTTGGCAAATTGTCTAGGGTAATTTATTTAATACGAGGGGCGTTCAGAAAGTAATGCACCACATCGTTTTTCTCAGGAGCTGTTTATTCAAAAAACATGAAATTTATGCACAATATACATGGATATGTCATGTAAACATCGGTATTATTTAACATAATCCCTATCAACTTGTACGACTTTATGCCAGCGCGAAACAAGTGCATGTATTCCTAGCCCGTACCAGATTTTGTCTTGATCATGTAGCCATTTTTCACCCGTGTGTTACCGGGGCCCGAAAGGGGAGCAAAGAATAGTAACACTGCACCCTACCACGCATGTCGTAAAAAGCGACTAAGGAGGGTATGGGCATGGGTCTGTTTACCCCATCCCATAAAAACTTCGCACAGTGGGCTGATCACCTGCTTGCCAACCAATCTGATTACGGAAACAATGATAGATTGTTTGGTCTGTTTTTGTTCCACAAAGACGCCACTAGGCGTGGTGGAAACAGCGATAGATTGATCAATTTGTTGTTGCCCTAAGACGCCACTAGGCGTACTGGCCACATACTGCTTTGCCGGTTGATGGCTAAGGATGGATGAAGAAGAAGAAGATGTAGCCATTTCTTCACTGCATGAATCACTCCTTCCTCATCTTCAAACCTTGTCCCACGGAGTGCATCTTTAAGTGGACCAAATAGATGAAAATCAGAGGGTGCCAAATCGGGACTATAGGGTGGATGGGGTAGTACAGTCCAACCCAATTTGGTGATTGCTTCCCTTGTTGCCAGACTTGTGTGAGGGCGCGCATTGTCGTGAAGGAGAAGCAGGTCTGCTGGATTCTTTTGCGGCCGAACTCTGCGAAAACGTTGATTGAGTTTTTCCAATGTCTTAATGTAAGCTTGCGAATTGATTGTCTCTCCTCTTGGCATAAAGTCCACAAGAATCACACCTTCAATGTCCCAAAAGACAGTGATCATGACCTTTCCAGCTGAAGGAATTGTCTTGAATTTCTTTCTTATTGGTGATTGCGATGATGCCACTAAATTGACTGTCTTTTTGTCTCAGGTTCAAAATGATGTGCCCAGGTTTCGTCACCTGTAACGATCTTAGTCAAAAAGTTTTCTCCATCAGCATTGAAACGCTCCAACAATTCAGAAGAAATTGCTTTCCTTTGCAATCGGTGGTCATTTGCGAGACTTCGAGGAACCCATCTTGCGCAAACCTTAGAAAATCCGAGAGTTTTTATAACTGCATTTGCAATACCAATGCTGACTGACAGCTGTAAGGCCAATTGTTGAGTAGTGATTCGCCTATCAGTAAGAATAATGCCCTCAGCGCATTTCAACATTTCTGCGTTGGTGGCTGTGGCAGGACGTCCACAGCGCGGCCTATCAAGCAGCTCCATATCTCCACTTCCTGATTCTTTGATTCTCTGAACCCAGCGACTGACTGTACTCCTGTCGACTGCAAAACTTCCATACACATCACATAGACGCTTGTGAATATTCACAACAGTTTCCTTCTCTGCAACGAGAAATTCTATCACAATTCGCTGTTTATAACGCAAGTTGCTAACACGCTCCATTTCAACGGTTTCGTGCAGCCGTATTATTTGGCCGGTTGCGGAGCAATTTGGTGCACACAATTGGCACATGCCATATTTGAAGTGTGCAAAATTTCATGCTTCTATCTTCATTATTAGCTGAGAAAAACGATGTGGTGCATTACTTTCTGAACGCCCCTCGTATAACAGGTATTGATTTCAAACAGAACTTTAACTTTAATAAAATTATTAAGCAAGGCTGGATGAAATTTTATGTACAATTTAATTGTCCTGAACCTCAATCTTTTCAGGTCAGGAATACTCAAAAGCAATATAAGGATATTTACACATCAAAATAAAGATATTGGAAAAACTGTTCCATTTTTGTAGAGTGTTCACTTGAATAACTACACATACAGTTTCTGTTCATATGAGTGATAACGTCTGCTATTACTATGCTTTAGGTTCTCTTTATTATTTTGATGGTCTTATCTATTCCTCCTAAAAAGGGTTGTAATGCTAGTTTGATTACTCTTAGGTGAATGATTGGATGTTCTGACACCGGCCTTTATAAAGGACTTATCTTCGAATGTTGTTGCTGCTATTCATATACCACTGCAGGACCACAAACTTAGTAGCTCCTGACTGAGAAGATGGGGTCTGGCTCCAGTTGTATGAGGAGCTCTCATCACCCACACACTTCCTCTCAAGTGAATACAGCCACGAGGTAATTTCGTGATATAACCTGGAATAAAAGGACAACCACATTCCATGTAGAAGTCTGCCTCAATTCACTCACCCACAAACAACACTAAGTCTTACCCTTTTTCAGTTATTGTGCTAACAAGTTGCACAAGACCTAGAATTTCTTTGCCTACAGTCAGTTCCAGGTGATCATTCTTTCGCTGCATTGATTCCATGTTAGCGTCCCTAGTCCATGCTTGGCTTCCGTACGATAATCAGGTTAAGTACAAAACAGCATGTGACCTATTGATTACTTCATTCTAACTTCTCCTGTACGTTTATCACATGATCTTTGAACAGTGGGTCACTCCAGAAGAAATACTAATTTAAATCGCTACTAACACTAACTGTCGTAATTTGTTACCATATTTGCAAACACTATACACATTTTTTTTCATTTCGAACATGACTGCAAAACTACACACATTCATAAATGGGTCAGTATGGCACAACACATTAGTTTCACTTTCTACTAGCACTCGAACAAATAGGCTGTTTACTCACAGGTTAATAATTAACAAAATAAGAAAATAAATATATCTTTCTTACCCTCAGGTAAATATAGTCACACACACTCAAGCTGAACTGGCCTTCTAAGGGATCTTAGAACTGCTTTCAGATCAGAAGGCAAAGACTTGATCTTTCTATCTTTCCAATGCTATCAGCTCTGTGCAAATTTTTGAATCTAATGGCCCCGATAGTACCACCTTGTTACTATTTATAGAACTACATCCGCCCAATAGAGGCAACTTCCAAAAAGTTAATTTTTGAGACTTGAGACTTATGCGGTTTTAAGCGTGTTTGTATAATCTGATTAATTTTAAATATTTTATATTATAGTTATTAGCGGACCGATTTTAATTATCAAAAGTGATAATTAAACGGCCCAGTGTTCTCTATCGCTCTATATGGATATTCCTTAGTTATTTCTTTGCATTTCAATCTGGGTAATTTTTGAGTAATTAAATTTGGCATTACCCTGATGTGAAAATATCACTAAAATAAATTTTTCTATTACAATAAAGTTTTATCATGCGTGAATATTTATGCTTATGTGTTAAGCAATATCAGCGCTATAATTTGAGATATTTCTTTCTATTTAACTATCTTTAGTTGTTAAGGAATAAAATATCTTCGTTCAGTCATAAACACAAAATAGGCATTGTTACCAAGTTAAAAGGTTTCTTTATCCTTACCCAAAAAAAGAAGCACTTTGATTGGTTGTTAAATTTGTATTAGGCTCTTAGATAATTTTTGTGGGCGGTAGATTTTGACTGGGTTCCTAGACAAATTCAAATACACTAGATAAATTTTTGGCGGTAAATTTGACTGGGTTCTTAGACTGCTTCAAACACTATAGTTAATTTGGATTAAAATATTATAGCTAGTTTTTGAACGGGGAATTTGAGTGTGGTGTAAGACAGATTAGAATTTTACGACAGACGACAACTTTCTTTTCAGTAACTCTTGGGATGACCATTTTTCAGGTCTCAGTTCTTTACTTGATACCTTACGTTATCATCACTTAACTGCCAAACCTTCTAAGTTTCAAATCGTTTTCAGTGAAATATCATTTCTTGGTCACAGAGTTGGCAACGGTTTGCTTAACACCAAGGAACATAATGTTTACAAAATTCTTGACATATCTGTTCCTAAGACTAAGAAGCAGGTACGCAGTCTACTTGGTCTTGTCCAGTTTTATGGTAGATAATTTATTCCTAATTTGTCTACTATCACTGCTAACTTGTTCTACTCCATTAAGAATGGGCTTGCCTAATAATGTGCATTGGTCAAAGGAATGCCAAGCTATATTACCTCATTTTAAGTTGCTATTTTCCTCTCCGCCAATACTAAGCTTACCAGATAAAAACTCACCTTTTATTCTTCGCACAGATACTTTGCTGAAAGGTATCGGAGCGGCATTGATGCAGAACTTTAACGGTACTCTATATCCCATTCTCTACGTGTCCAGAAAACTTACTGACACAGAGAGTAGATACCCTGTCGTCGAAAAAGAGCTCCTGGCCATAATTTGGTCAGTTCTGAAGCTTCAACGTTATTTACTCCGCTAACATTTTACAGTCGAGTCGGACCAGAGAGCTCTATCTTTCCTCAAGAGAAGTGATCATAAAAACGCCAAGCTTGCTCGCTACTCAATTTCTATGCAGCCTTTCCATTACGATATAAAGGCTATTCGAAGCACCGACAACGTACTAGCAGATGCTCTATTTCGTTGTCCACAGCCAGACATTGATGACGTAACTTTATGACTACTACAGTCGTGGTCCAGCGCATGTATATTTATATACTGTTCAAAAAAAGAAACGCACAGCTATCCGAGGGCGCGTTTTTATGAGTTTGTAAGTAAAATTTGGTGCTAGGGTATATAAAAACCAGCCTCAAAAGTTCTTTATAGTGTCAAATGCACGTGTTGACCTGAATTGCGTTCGTTTTTGTAATCGTTACAACGCAGTGGTCAATAGTGTTTATGACGCAATTTTTGACCACAACTCATGTTGCGCGCACGTGAAAGCAACAAAATTTGGGGTGAACACTATTCACTGACTACGCAGCTGAAACCCTATAAAAGGATAACGCTACACACAAAATATTCAGTTCATTTTCAAGCAGACATTTATGGTGTCTCTGTCGATAAATTTAATGAACATTGCTATTGGCCGACTGCATGCAGGCGAAAGTCAAAGTCAGATTGCCAGGAATCTAAACGTGCATCAGAGTACCATCAGTCGACTTTGGCACGGGTTCCAAGCCACTGGCTCAGTTGAAGACCGGCATCAAAGTGGACGACCCAGAGTGACAACAGCAGCGGAGGATCGCTTTATTCGGCTTCGTCACCTCAGAGACAGGTTTACAACAGCTTCCTCAACTGCCCAGTCATTGCCTGCAGGACGTCGTGTGTCTTATCAAAATGTCCGGAATAGACTGAATGACGCTGGACTTTGGGCACAACGACCTCACCAAGGACCTGTCCTTACGCGCCGCCACGGCCAAAATCGACTTCTTTGGGCCAACTAGCATCGTCCCTGGACAGCTGACAATCAATGGAGACGTGTCTGGTTTAGTGACAAATCTTTCTTTTTGTTGCAGCGTCATGATAGACGGCGTAGGGTCTACCGTATGCGAAATGAACGTTTTGCCCAAAATTGCGTTGATGAAGCTCCGCCGCACGGTGGTGGAGGTGCAATGGTGTGGGGAATGATCAGTTACAACGGAAGGAGTCAATTGGTGCACATTGAAGGAGGCTTGAATGCGCAACGATACGTCAATGAAATTCTTCGACCCCATGTCCTTCCACTTTTGGCTGCCCAAAGGTCTGTGTTTCAACAGGACAACGCCAGACCCCATTGTGCACGGTTGACCACGCAGTTCCTGACTGCCAACAACATTCTCACCCTTCCCTGGCCATCCCTGTCTCCAGACATGAGTCCGATTGAGCACCTGTGGGATGAGCTGCATAGACGTGTTTGTCGCAGAGACGTTGCTCCAGCCAATCGTAGTGATCTGTTCCAGGCTCTCCAGGAAGAGTGGGCAGCCATCCCACAGGCCCACATCAGACGTCTGATCGCATCCATGCCCAGGAGATGCCAGTCGCTGATCGATGCAAGAGGAGGCCACACACCATACTAACGGGAAAGCCCGTACGCCAAAAAAACTCTCGTGACCCAGATGCAAAACAACTGTCAATTGATTGGTTGAACCCTAAGGTATTCTTGTGTGCAATTTGAACAATTAACTCATTAAATTAAAAAAGTTATTGAATGTCAAAATTATGGCTATGTGTGTGCCTTCAGTAGCTATGCGTTTCTTTTTTTTGAATAGTAATTTATATATATATATATATATATATATATATATATATATATATATATATATATATATATATATATATATATATATATATATATATATATATATATATATATATATATATATATATAATATATATATATATATATATATATATATATATATATATATATATATATATATATATATATATTAAAGACACTAAGCTTTTTTGCGCTGCTACACATGAAACTGGTTTGATACACACGTACAGCTCCTCAGTAACATTATATGCCTGCATGTTTTCTGTGATGCTACACATGAAACTGGTTTGATACGCACATACAGCTTCTCAGTGACATTAATTGCCTACATGATTTTGTAGATGCTTGGAACAATCTGATGCTGTCAAGCCCATTGTTTGCTTCTTACGATGCTCAACTCGAGATCGAAAACGTACACTAGACAAATTATTTTGTCAATGCAGACTATGCACACCTGTTGATGCCATGTGCCCGTTATGAACCTTGCGTTATTACAGTGAACTGATTTTTTTCTCTCAAGTGACTTTTTTTCGCATCAAGCCACACAAACCTGCAACTATGTCACGCATTTCGCAATCACTCATTACCATTGTGACTTTGGACAGTCCTGTTGTGATTCTACAAGAATTCGTGGCCAATTCAACAATTTACATGACTTTGTCGTTGCTAATGTTGCAATACAAGCATATTAGTATGAAATTGATACTAATTCTAAATATTGACAGCCCATGTGAATAATTGCCCAGAGGACTTCTCAGATGTTGAGATACTACAACTAAGACTTTAATTAATGTCTTTGCATATATATGTATTCATACATATTATTAATTAGTTCTTTTTTCACTCATTTTCACAACTTTTTTCATTTTCACATTTTCATTGCCATTTTAATGATAGTTTTTGCTAAGGGATATAAGTACCTTTAATGTTACTCATTGAACATTTAGTTACTTCCCTTAATATAGGAATGTTTTCTTATTTAACTATTATTATTTTTGATTATACTGTACTTCTTTTCTTTTAACTACATTTGAGAATTTATTTTATTCTTTCCATTTTTTATTTAACACGTAATTAGCTTGTCATTTAGTGAATTAACTTTTTACTGACTGTCGACAGATTGTTCATATCATTTTCGTCATTTTTTTATGCCCTATGATTGGACTTAGACTCGGCCGTGACGACACTTTGTTATGACTTTGTATAGATGTCAATTTTTGTCCGTTTCGATTCCCGAAAAACAAATTTCGGGGAGAAGGGGTGATGTTGCGTAATGCTTTTGCACACAGGAGTATGCCATTATCTTTGGAGATACAGCTGTATGCATTAGCAACATTTTTGTACGATAAAACACTATTATTGAACGCCGCAGTTTTTAGTAACGATATGACGTAATTATAACTATGTGACGTAAG
Organism: Oreohelix idahoensis; assembly: GCA_024509875.1. Taxonomy (NCBI): domain Eukaryota; kingdom Metazoa; phylum Mollusca; class Gastropoda; order Stylommatophora; family Oreohelicidae; genus Oreohelix; species Oreohelix idahoensis. Next base: position 42,849 of record JAMPIV010020383.1, read on the forward strand.
CGTCGTCTGCTGGTAAAGGCCAACCGTTAGTTTTCTGGGCCTTTCGCTAGTATTCGTTGAAGTGTGAGGACGTACTTATTTTATGCTCCCAAGCAGTGAAGATTTTTCAAGATATTAATGCCGTGGGTATTTGTTTGAGACTGGTCGCCACTATATTATTTGGCCATTACGATTTGCAGCTTCTCGAGTAAGTCATGCAATAGATTATTATAAATCAAGACAAAGATGTCTTCAATGTTTAACCTGCCGTAGGATTTCGATCAAGTCAAAACGTGGACCGATCTAAAGTTGAAACGGTCAAGCTTAATCATCTATAAAATGCATGCTATTGCTTTTGACTTTTTACGGACGAAGAATTGCATTCTACGCACCAATATATTTTTGCATGTCAAAAGAATATGGAGTACGTTAATAAATATGATGAAATGAGGACAGGCCTACAATTGCATCCTGATATTATTTGTTGAATCTACCTATGGGACCCAAAGATGCAGCAATAGAGAATGCAGTCAGCGACCCATAGCTTGACTGCTTTCGTCAGGGTCAGCGAACCAGAGCTGACCAAGACCCTACTCCACCTCCACGTGGTGGTCCTGGAAACAGGCTGCATGACTGCAGTCTGGCTGAGAGAGTAGGGATCCAAGAGGGAAGGCTAACCTGGTCCCAAAAAATGCCGTGCTGAAGTTGGATGTGTCGGCCGAAAGGCGCAGATATCGCAGCTCCTGCGTAAACAGACACAACGCAACCATCGTCCTTTTCAGGACGAACGAGGAAGAAGAACAATCTACCTATGTTAATGGTGGACCGTTTGGACTTGTTTAATCGTTACATGTCAGAACCTAAACCATTCGCATTATGTCACCCACCAACTCTACATATAACTTCAAAATCCACCTTAACACTAACTTTCAACTAAAGTTGCATCCCTTAGAAAGCTGGGATTTTATATATATATATATATTGAAAGGGCCTACTTTATTTTTATTTTTTTTAAACACTCCGTTGATGAAAAAACTTAGTAGGTGTAGACATTGTAATCGTCTTCTCTTCTGGAGGATAGAAATATGTTCTTTATTGTATACTTTCATATCTATCTGGGAGCCGCGCTAGCGTAGTGGTTACAACACCGCTCTGGCGACCGGGTGATACAGGATCAAACCCGGGCGATGGCATTTGAGGATTTTTCGTCGACCGGGATTTGGACTGGATTAACTCGAGACCTGACGAGGACATTTGAAGGAGTGTCGTCGACCAGGGACTGGCGGCTCCTGAGCCGACCCAGCTGCAATGGGTACCTCCGAAATCGGCGAGTATTTGCCTGAATGGCGAGGGACACCTGTCTCTGTACAAGAAATAAAGGGATACTCACGTAAAATCAATGTCAGGTTAGACATAAATAATAACCTGAGATTTCGCCTCGAGTATTAGCGGGCGTACGCAAAAAAAAAAAAAAAAAAAAAAAAAATCTATCTATCTATCTATCTATCTATCTATCTATCTATCTATCTATCTATCTATCTATCTATCTATCTATCTATCTATCTATCTATCTATCTATCTATCTATCTATCTATCTATCTATCTATCTATCTATCTATCTATCTATCTATCTATCTGTCTGTCTGTCTATCTATCTGTCTATCTGTCTATCTGTCTGTCTGTCTGTCTGTCTGTCTGTCTGTCTGTCTGTCTGTCTGTCCGTCCGTCCGCCCGTCCGTCCGTTCTGTCTGTCTGTCTGTCATTAATGATCATTAACATTGTGCTACCTCCTCCGTTTAGGTCGCGGGGCCTTCAATATATAAAAATTCTTAATGTTGCCGTGTAGCTCTATTTTTAATTTTTTTTTAGGGTTTTGGCTATTTCTGAGGAAATACTACAGAGATGTTTTGTTTAATTTAGCATATCAATCAATCAATATCCTTTAGCTCCACAAGGAGCATAGGCCTTCAGCAAACACATACCAAGTCCTGTCACGTGCCATCAGCTCAAGTTCCTCATCATATTCACTTCTGTATCTAGCTCTCATCTCCATGTGTTTTTTTGGTCTACCTCTGCCTCTCTGTCCCTGGGGATTCCAGAACAAGGACTGCCTTTTAATGCTATCAACAGGTTTCAGCAGTGGGTGTCCTATCCATCGCCAGCGTCTTATCTCTTGTTCCACTGGCATTTGTCTGGTTCTTGTCATCATTTCCACATTAATGACTTATTTATTTATTTCAATCCTTTTATTCTACGCAAGCACCCATCTATGAAAGTCTGTAGCTTTTTGGTTTTGTTGATCTCCATGTTTCAGAACCATACAATAGGACTTCTTCTTCTTTGATCCTTAGCCGCCGACCGTCAAAGCAGTCAGTGGCCATCACACCTGGTGGCGTCTTGTAGGGCAACAACAAATTGATTCCACTTTGCTCGGTCGGCGGCCATCCTTCGTACAGTGCCCCAACTCTGGTTCATTCTTTGCATCTCAGCCTCCGCAGTCCTCCGCCAAGTTGTTTTTGGTCGGCCTCTCTTTCGTTTTCCTTCAGAGGTCCATAGCATAGCTGTTCTTGTGATGGCATCGGGGTCTCTTCTGAGGACATGGCCAACCCAGCATACAATAGGACTGACTTGACATTAATTTAACAACGCCAGAGGTATTATGCAGCATTGGCATGCATGTAGCAGGAAATAATTCATTTGTTAAGTGCATTACAACCTGGCAATTGTCTCTCAATTTCCCGTGGTCTCTGGTGTCTTGAAACAACTTTATCTACAAACTCTTCTCACACCCTGCGATCATCGTATTTCTATTTGCGTTGAATTTATCAGCTGTTACCATTTTCTCTAACCCTTGTCACATGATGTGTCAGAATAGCTTTAGTTCACTGAGCCTTATGGTGCTGATTAGTTGACAACGGTATTATGTTTCTCTGAATATTTTCTCATTTGGTTTCAATAGTAATAATGCAGATCCTTACTTTTCGAGGCAAAGAAACCTGATTCAAAACTAGCTCGCCTAACGCTCCAGTCTACCTGGCTGTAAACATAAGTTCCTTACTCTGCTCAAGAGTTAAGGAAGACAAACGCAACGGTGAAGGAAACTGGCTATCCTCATCTCATAAAGCTGAGATCTCATATATGTGCAGTCTCTAACAATCACTACCCTACGGACGGTAGTGCCTGATATGGGCATTCACCTTCAGTTACCTTCACAAATCCCTCATACCAAAAGGGGTGACAATCACTTGGTCTTTTATTACTGCTGCAATTTGAGCTTTCATTCCCTTACTATCTCGCATTTAGAATAGCCTCGTCGCCAAGGAAATAAAAACATGGCGTCGACAGTGATATAAACCAGTTATTGAAGAAACATAATTCCAAAGGCGACAAAAACCGAGAGATAAAAGAGGGCAGTAAGGAAGAGAGGCTCGAGGGTTTACCAGCAATGAGCAGCAAATCCAACATGAAAGCAAAAGGTAGGAATAGTCATCCAAAATCATCTTGTGATTGTTCCGTCTCGTCGCGCCATTTAGGCCTATCCATTTTGCCCGACACATGGTTATTCACACAACTCCACAAACCTTATCATCCAGACATCAATCTTTCCAGTGCTGAATTGAACGAAATTGACAGCCAGTGATTGATATTTCTATGCGCGATAGCTGGATCAATAACCTTACTTCGCAAAGCTTTACTTAACAAATAAATTGTTATTATTAAAGTGAAGTGTTTCATCGGGGGGAGAAGGGGAAGGGGTGAAAAGGAACAGGAGCCCATTCGTAATGGAATAAGTAGAGCTGCTTTTTATTCGTATTAAATGTTACTCTCTAGCCTCCCCCTTCCCGGAAAGGGGTGGGGGGGCTCCGAGCAGACAAAGAAAGATCAGAAGTACGTCTCCTGCAGGCATGTTATAAAAAACAACGAAAATGAAGTTATGCATGGGGCTGTCAATGTCATCATGTAAAACAGATTGCTACAGAATCTCCCATTGCTAGAGCACAGACATTCTATGACACAGGCTTCTTATAAGAGAACCAGCTGCCATGGCGACTCCAAGCTCCCTAAGGAGCAAAAGGGGAAATAATAATGACTAGTTATCAAGTTCTCCATAAGAATGAAATTTCTCAATTCCCTGCAGACCCAAGTAGAACAGTCCCAACTAAGATGGTTTGGCCATGTCTGCAGAATGGGAGAAGATCGGCTACCATGACAAGCATGGGAAGCTAAGAGCCAGGGATCCAGACCTCTAGGACGACCCAGAGTTTGCTGGGAGGACAACATTAGACAATGTTTGAAGGACCAAGGACTAGAATGGAACCAGGCCAGGAGGAAGACAGCCAATAGGATAGTCTGGCGCACTCTCTTCCAAACCTCTACACCTCACAGTAGAAGGGGAACGACTTAGTAAGTAAGTTTAGATTATCTACATTTGCCTTAATTTATTGGATTAGGAAAGGAGGTGGAATTGTGTCAGTTTATGATTGCAAGAAGCCAAACAGTATTTTCTTACATCATCTTTCAATATATTGATATGGGCACTAAAATGTGAGAAGATATACAGAGTAAGACTAGACGGTAATGTTCAGGTGCATATTAGGATGTCAATAATTGCAGTCAAAGGTAGTTCCAAAGGAATTAGTCAAAGGAAACTAAGAGCCAGGGATCCAGACCTCCAGGACGACCCAAAGTCCCCTAGGAGGACAACATTAGACAATCTTTGAAGGACCGAGGACTAGAATGGAACCAAGCCAGGAAGAAGACAGCTGATAGAATAATATGGTGCTGTCTCTTACAAACCTCTACACCTCACAGTAGAAGAGGAACGACTAAGTAAGTAAGTAAGCTAATTCTATAGCAGATACTGCCATAGGGGAGTGAAGTGTTAAAGACTTCACTTTTTTAGGTCCAGCTTTGTCACATGGGGTGACCAGTTCCCTTCCTTGCTTCCTTTGCCTTTCCTAATTCAGCAGCAGACTTGGGTATCCATTTATAGCTGGGTAGACTGAAGCTAGCATTTGAAGTGCAGGGCTGATGAAATCGATGGTGGTGTAGTGGTTGTAGGGTAGGCAGGTCAGGTGTCTTGTCATTCTTTTGAATTTTGCTGGTACTGGCAAAGAAACTGACCAAAGTGGTCTGTTTTAGACAAACTTTTAGCAGCTTCCTGAAGTTAGGAAGGAATTGTCTTCTATTTTACACATCAGAGTTCAGTAATTTCAATTTTGGGCTTTTTTTTTCCACCACTTCTCTTAAACACTCCCAACAAGAAAAGGCAGTCTTCACATCTTCAGCTCACACTTTATGTGTGTCTTCTTCTCTTCATCCAGTGTCACATTCCATAATTTTGCCCAAATTATGCTGCTCCTCTGTTTTTAGTTCACCCCTATGAGCATCAGTAAAGTTTCCCACATCCTCATGATCGACCTCCAGACCAATTCATTCACATATGGAAATTTCCACCCACACATCGTTCCCAGGTGTATCGGAAATTCAGAACATGCAAATATCATGGGTTATTAAAATGAAATTTCTAATGGATGGTAAATCAGTTCCTGAGAATATCAAATGTCAATGTTAACAGAAGTCAAGGCCTCACTGTACTTACCTATTTGTCATGCTTTTTTCTTACCACAGTACCTTGTGGCATTCCTCACAACTTATAATTATTTTACCATTATTTTAACATTATTGGGCAGGCTTGATTTGTCTGTTATTTATAATGAGTACTTTAATTCTTAAAGTTAATATTTAATTCCTTACAGTTCAAGTAATTCAGGGCAAAAAAATGAACCAAAACAAAAAAGTACAGCTTTGTCCAGTTTAACATTTCACTTTAAAAAAAAAAAAAATTTTGCCTTGTTTTGGCGAGGCGCGTCCCGTTCAACCTCGCCGGTTATATTAGTGCGCATGTCCAAATATAAAAGACCTTTAGATCTGGAGAATAAACATTTCACTGTTACCTATACTACTATTTAACTTTTGAGTACTCAGCCTTTCTAGAACCCGTAACAGATCACTGCAGGTGATTGTCTCCCTGTAAGACAATGTTTCCCAAAACTGAGAGGTGTCCATAACAGACCACTGCAAGTGATTATCTTCCTGTAAGACAATGTTTCCCAAAACTGAGAGGTGTCCGTAACAGACCACTGCATGTGATTATCTTCCTGTAAGACAATGTTTCCCAAAACTGAGAGGTGTCCGTAACAGACCACTGCAAGTGATTGTCTTCCTGTAAGACAATGTTTCCCAAAACTTAGAGGTGTCCGTAACAGATCACTGCAGGTGATTGTCTTCCTGTAAGACAATGTTTCCCAAAACTGAGAGGTGTCCGTAACAGACCACTGCAGGTGATTATCTTCCTGTAAGACAATGTTTCCCAAAACTGAGAGGTGTCCGTAACAGACCACTGCAAGTGATTATCTTCCTGTAAGACAATGTTTCCCAAAACTGAGAGGTGTCCGTAACAGACCACTGCAAGTGATTGTCTTCCTGTAAGACAATGTTTCCCAAAACTGAGAGGTGTCCGTAACAGACCACTGCAGGTGATTATCTTCCTGTAAGACAATGTTTCCCAAAACTGAGAGGTGTCCGTAACAGGTCACTGCAGGTGATTGTCTTCCTGTAAGACAATGTTTCCCAAAACTGAGAGGTGTCCTTAACAGACCACTGCAGGTGATTGTCTTCCTGTAAGACAATGTTTCCCAAAACTGAGAGGTGTCCGTAACAGATCACTGCAGGTGATTGTCTTCCTGTAAGACAATGTTTCCCAAAACTGAGAGGTGTCCGTAACAGATCACTGCAGGTGATTGTCTTCCTGTAAGACAATGTTTCCCAAAACTGAGAGGTGTCCGTAACAGACCACTGCAGGTGATTGTCTTCCTGTAAGACAATGTTTCCCAAAACTGAGAGGTGTCCGTAACAGACCACTGCAGGTGATTGTCTTCCTGTAAGACAATGTTTCCCAAAACTGAGAGGTGTAACAGATCGACTGCAGGTGTCCGTAACAGATCACTGCAGGTGATTATCTTCCTGTAAGATAATGTTTCCCAAAACTGAGAGGTGTCCGTAACAGATCACTGCAAGTGATTATCTTCCTGTAAGACAATGTTTCCCAAAACTGAGAGGTGTCCGTAACAGATCACTGCAGGTGATTGTCTTCCTGTAAGACAATGTTTCCCAAAACTGAGAGGTGTCCGTAACAGATCACTGCAAGTGATTATCTTCCTGTAAGACAATGTTTCCCAAAACTGAGAGGTGTCCGTAACAGATCACTGCAAGTGATTATCTTCCTGTAAGACAATGTTTCCCAAAACTGAGAGGTGTCCGTAACAGATCACTGCAGGTGATTGTCTTCCTGTAAGACAATGTTTCCCAAAACTGAGAGGTGTCCGTAACAGATCACTGCAGGTGATTATCTTCCTGTAAGACAATGTTTCCCAAAACTGAGAGGTGTCCATAACAGACCACTGCAGGTGATTGTCTTCCTGTAAGACAATGTTTCCCAAAACTGAGAGGTGTCCGTAACAGATCACTGCAGGTGATTATCTCCCTGTAAGACAATGTTTCCCAAAACAGAGGTGTCCGTAACAGATCACTGCAGGTGATTATCTCCCTGTAAGACAATGTTTCCCAAAACTGAGAGGTGTCATCTATCCCCCAGGGAATTTCAAGAAAAAAAAGGGTGGTGGTTGGGGGAGGGGGGAGAGGATGAAATTAAAAGGAATAATGAGTCAAATAGTACAATTTATAATTCCATGAAGTAAAGTAGCATAAAGTAGCAGTTGCTTTTTTACTGTTATTCTGGCTCAAAAGAACATTTATCCAGACAAATATATAATCTTTTCAGTTTTTATTTGAGTATTTTTTAAATTAATTGATTAATTAATTAATTTATGTTTAATTGATTGATTGTTGAAATTAATACAATCATTATGATTATTTAAGAAATTTAAAAAGTATACAGTTAGAATTTTGAATTAATTGGTATACAGTAAGGAGTAAGTGATCAGGAAGTATTTGATAGTAAGAAAATAGTGTCATGGAGTCAATCAATCAATCAGTCAAAATCCTTTAGCTCCCCGAGGAGCATAGGCCTTCAACAAATACATGCCAAGTCTTCATGTTCCGTGCCATCCACTCAAGTTCTTTCCATGTTTTCCTCATCATTTTCACCTCTGTATCCAGTTCTCTTCTCCATGTGTTTTTTTGGTATACGTCTGCCTCTCTTTCCCTGTGGATTCCAGAACAAGGACTGCCTTGTAATGCTATCAGCAGGTTTCCTCAATGTGGGTCCTATCCATCGCCAGCGTCTTCTTCTCAACTCTTGTTCCACTGGCACTTGTCTGGTTCTTGTCATCAATTCCACATTTGTGACTTTGTCATACCATTTCAGTCCTTCTATTCTACGCAAGCACTCGTTTATAAAAGTCTGTAGCTTTTTGGTTGTTGTTTTTGTTGTTCTCCATGTCTCAGAGCCATACAATAGGACTGACTTGACATTTGAGTTGAAGATTCTTATTTTCGTGTTGGACTTGATTTCCCTTGTTCTCCATATGTTTCCCAATGCAATGAAAGCGCCTCTTGCTTTTTGTATTCTTATTGTGATATCATTGTCTGTCCCTCCAACTTTGTCTATATTACAGTGGCATTGAATATGCTCACTTTATTTCCCTTTTTTACCCCTATAGAGCACGGACTCACAACTGCAGCTACCCCCCACCCCCCTGCAGGAAGCCTGCATCAATGGAATTATGTTCTTTTGCAGCAGTGGTTTTACATGATGAGATTGCCAGCCCCATACACTATACACCATATTAGTCACCTCAAACAACAACATGTCTGAGGGAATTGTAGCCCTATTTTTTTTTTTTTAAATTTGTTGGTGCCTTCTCAGAATCACCCAGGAAATACACGGGGATTACATTAGCTATAATCTAATATTATTTACAATTATATAATCTATATATCTTAATTATAAGCCAGCCAGGGTTGAATGGGATATTGTTATTCATTAATTACAAGTGTTAAAAAAACCTGGCTAGCAGCTACACTGTGACCTTTTAAACACAAATAATTGTACTTGGGGGTTGTTCATATATGACATCGCACAGAGGGCGGGTCTAAAATTTTGTAACGATGGGGGAGGCGGGGTTTGTAAAAATGTGATGTCACACAAAAATAGGAGTGATATTTTTTAATGTAAATACTCAAAGTCTGCTTTTATCAGCATTAGTTAACAACTGCCTCATGGACGACTTATACTACTATAATATTCTCAGCTGAAATATCAGATAGTTGTTGTAACCAGGGCCATGGAGTCAGATTCGTGGAGTCGTAGTCGTAGAGTCAGTCGTTTTTTGATGGAGTCGGATTAGGTTGATTTTTGGTGAGTCGGAGGCGGTAAAAACGTCTAGACTCCTACGAGACTTAAGACAAGGAAGATCCACGTTTGATCCATGTAAAGGGGGATGGGAGGCGCTTAAAAAAATTGAAATAACACTTCAAAGTAGTTGTTTATTATTGACTTAGTACATTTTATCCGATTTGTGAGCAGCAATGAGGCCGGACCGATTAGAAGCGATCCCTTTTTAAAGGATCAATTCAATTTAAATAAAAATTATCGTATTTAAATATACTTTTTGAGTTTTTGTTTTGTGTATTACTGTATGAATGATTGAATAGTTAAAAATGTAATCTACGAAAGCTACGTAATCATTTATTCACACAAATACCCTACCTATACTCATAACTTCATAAAAGTGCATAATATTTTTGCCATATGACTCGTAAAAAAACTATAGTCAGAGATGGGAGTCAGAGGCTCACTTCTAAAATTTCATTAGTTGGAGTCAGAACATTTTTTGACTGATTCCACAACCCTGGTTATAAACTTTAACTGTTTTAAACTTTTTAAAATTAAAATATACGTTTCTTTATTTTTAATATAATATAATACACTCTTTTCAACTAAACGATGTTAATCTGGAAGATAAAGGATTTCTAGTTCGTTTGGTGGAGAAGCAATTTACTTTACCATCGGGTAATCATAACAAAGAGAAATTATTCGTTGATAAGAAGTTCAGTTTTTTAAACCCTTGCATTTTTGTGGATTTGCTTTCACGTTTAACCTTATTTCATGAAACGTTAAGCAAGAAATGAAGTTATTGATGTGTTTACTTTAGATTTAAGTAATGTTTTATTGTTTGAAATTAAATTAAGCCAAAAATGAGTGATGTTTTTAATAAATTTAGCAGCAAAGTAGTTACTGTAAAACACTGATTAATTCAATCACAGTTTTACTGAGAGATTGTTATTGTTTCTGCACTAGTTAACTAATTTACATTCAATTACATTCTTTCATTTCAGTAGTTTAAAAAAGGGAAAGGTGGGGGGGGGGGAGGAGGGGGGGGGAGGTAAAGATATTTGCGACGTTATATAAGAGTGGGGTCTGAGTTTTTGTGACGAAGTGTGACAGTGGAGGGGAGGGAGAGGTTAAAAAATGGCCAAAATTGCGGAACGTCACATGTGGACAATCCTTTAGCTACAAAAAAAGTATAATTCTTCTTTCATTATGTATGTAAGGTAAAGGTAAAATTATTCCAATCATGAGGCTACCTCCAAGGGTTTAAAAAAAAAAATTGCCTTGTTTTGGCTAGTCGCTCTCCGTTAAACCAACCTAGACATGGGGTCCGTTGGTTATGTTACGGCACATGTTCAAATATAAAATTCGTAGTGGCCTAGTTAATTGTCCAGTGGTCAGGGAGCTATAAAGTTCATTCTTGTTATGATTCCTTAGGGGGGCAGGTATGACTAACAGGGAATTTGTGAAGAACACTGTCTTGTCTCTGTCATAATCCTTATTGTCTGCAGTGGTTTAGTGCGGCTGTTTTTAATGCATCTGCCGCATCTTTGAATTTGTTTCAGATTCTTTAAGTGGCCACTGAAAGATGAATGTCCTGTCTATTCTTTAATTTTATATATACCTGCACTTCCATATTTTGTAGTTGTTGTTCCTGATCCCTCTTTAAATATGTGGCTCCATCCCCATAGTCAGTTATGACTAAAGGGGGTTACTACTTCTACTTCTGCTGCTGCCATTACTGCTGCAACTACTACAGCTGCGACTACTACTACTGCTACTACTACTACTGCTGCTGCTACTGCTACTACTACAGCTGCTGCTACTACTATAGCTGCAACTACTACTACTGCTGCAACTACTACTGCTGCTGCTACTACTACAGCTGCTGCTGCTGCTACTACTACTACTACTACTACTACTACTACTACTACTACTACTACTACTACTACTACTACTACTACTACTACTACTGCTGCTGCTGCTGCTGCTGCTGCTGCTGCTGCTGCTGCTGCTGCTGCTGCTGCAACTACTACAGCTACTACTACTACTGCTGCAACTACTACTGCTGCTGCTACTACTACTACTACAGCTGCTGCTGCTGCTGCTACTACTACTACTACTACTACTACTACTGCTGCTGCTGCTGCTGCTACTACAGCTGCTGCTACTACTACTGCTGCTACTACCACTACTACTACTACCACCACCATTACTACTACTACTACCACTACTACCACCACCACCATTACTACTACTACTACCACTACTACCACCACCCTTACTACTACTACCACCACCACTACTACGACCACCACCACCACCATTACTATTACTACTACTACTACTACTACTACTACAAGCACTCTGTAGTTGAGTACGTATACTTAATGTACTCCATCGCTACATGCCCCGTTTACTTCTCGAGGGTCTCCTATAATATTAAGAAATAATGGGACCCCTACTCCCTCAGGCGTATCGTGTCAGGTGAATTCTGTGAAGTTGTGCATTGGGGCTGGCAAATTCATCACGTAAAACACATTGTTACAAAAATCACTGTTGCAGGAACATAATGCTTTGTGCAGGCTGCCTGCAAGGTATTGTCCAGCTGCGGTGATGGCTTCATGCTACACAGGAAATGAACAAGAAAAAGATAGCTACATGTTTCTTCTCAGCATCCTTGTTGGCGCTGTATTTTTCTTCACTTCTGATATGCTTGTCAGGGAATAGTTTTCTCAGCAATGGTGGGCACATGAATCCTATTTTCTGCTACGTGCCCTTTTTTATACATAACTGCTGCAGAATTGATGCATGAGGTCAGCTCTTTTATTGTAAGCCGGGGGTGGGGGGTGGCTAGGAGGTACGACGTCTGCCTCGAATTCTAAAGGTACCGGGTTCAATTCCCATAGAGGGAACATAATTTATGGAAATTTTTTTTCAGAACCAGTGGTACTAATGATGTCATACTCCCCCCTCCCCCCGGTCTCCTGGATAGTGAGATCGGATGACTAGCCTTCTCGGATAAGGGCGAAAAAATTAGGTCCAGTGTGGAAGTTGCGCACGTTAAAAATCCCACGGCAGTTGGAAATCGTAAAGAGTAGGCCGTAAGGCCGCTGCCCTGGCAAAATTTAAAAAATTAGAAACCTACCAATTACAAAAATATTTATAGAATGTGTGATTCCTATATACACACATTGGGATTCTCGCTGGTGCTGCAGATTTTGTGCACTGTGCGGAGATCCTCCGTGTGTGATCTAAGGGAGGAGATCGGAGCACTGAGGGAGTTGTCCGTATGCAATGAAGATAGTCCTTCAAACCAAACCATGTCCACCTCCAGTCATTTTCTTATTTGTTGTTATTTATGTGGGTAGTTGTCAAGAAGATTATTGTTCGTGGCTCTCTCCTACTGATTAATTTGAAGATTTTTATTAATTTTCTTGTCAACAATTTCTATAGTCTGTGTTCAAACATTTATCTATATATGCCAAACTCAAATCTCGGACTTAGAGACCCCAATATATGTGGTGGGTTTAGATGTTAAGAAGAATGGTGTGCATATAGTTGCGGGAATATCCATTTGTGGAATTGGCTTCGGGAGTAAACCCTGAGGATAAATCCGGAGTCGGAGTCCCTAAGGCAGTCTAATGTCGATTCGACATTATTCTGGCAACTCCTGCGACATGGCTGGTACCAAACTGTATCGGCTACTGCCGTTCCTTTGGATCTACCGGCTGTGTGGAGAGGGGGAACATGCTGCATGGGCAACAGCTTGATCTCCATATAACTGTGCCCAAGCTCGCGCCCTGGAGAGGACACTCCAGCTTCACCCTATAGGTGTCGGCAAAACACGGGAAGTAGCAGTTACCGGTTATAAGCATTTTGCCCAATTGGCGTAGGGCATGGCGCCAGGGGCTACTTCCGACAGTGGGAGAGGTTCTAGGATCTCATTGGACAGCTACCGCCCGCTTCAAGCTGGGCAGCCCCCAGTCAATAAGGTGTTGTCCCGCCACTGTCTGCTTTCCCCATTGGGTGCATGGGGATTAGGGTCAAACCCGAACTGTGGACAGAAAATTTTGCACCAAGCAATTATCGAAAAAAATAGAAATAAGCAAACTCTCAGATTGGGATGCTGGAACGTCCGGACTATGTTGACTGGACTATCCGAAAACCTACAGGATGTAAACGATGTAAGGAAGACAGCCATAATTAATGATGAGCTTAAACGACTTCAGGTGGATATAGCTGCACTTCAGGAAACGCGACTGGCGGGCTCTGGAACGGTGAGCGAGAAGGACTACACATTTTATTGGCAAGGGAAAGATCTTAATAAAGCTAGAGAACACGGAGTAGGTTTTGCGGTCAAAAAATCGCTAACTAAAATGGTTGAACCAGGCGAGAATGGATCAGAACGCCTGTTAACGCTCCGCCTGCAAACTAGCACAGGTCCCATCACCCTTGTCAGTGTGTATGCTCCTACTCTGTACTCTGCCTCAGAAGCTAAAGATGAGTTCTACGAGAATCTAGCAGCAGTAATCAAAAGCATACCTAGGCAAGAACAGCTTGTTCTCCTTGGTGACTTTAACGCTAGAGTGGGTGCCGATAATGTTTCATGGCCTTCATGTCTGGGCAGGTTTGGTATTGGCAAGATGAATGAAAATGGACAACGGCTCTTAGAGTTGTGCGTCCACCATGACCTCTGCGTGACCAACACCTACTTTCAGACAAAACCCCAGCATAAGGTGTCATGGAGACACCCACGATCCAAGCACTGGCACCAACTTGACCTGATTCTCGTCAGAAGGCCACTCCTCAGGTCTGTGCTCTCCACGCGCTCGTACCATAGTGCAGACTGTGACACAGATCACTCCTTGGTTTGCTGCAAAATCAGAGCACAACCAAGAAAACTCTATCGTGTCAGACATGAAGGGAAACCACGCATTGATACCAGCAAGATGTCAGACCCTTTCATGATCGCTCAATTTACTGCGACCTTCAAGAAAGTGCTCAGTAGCCCTCAGCATGGTGATACTATTACAGAGAACTGGGAGCATCTACGGAACACCATTCAAAGTACTGCACTTGCCACCTTTGGTAAGAAAACAGCAAAGTCAAATGACTGGTTTGACGCTTCATCAGATGTGATGGCACCTGTTATTGAAGCTAAGCGCAGTGCTATGAATGAATACAAACGTTCACCGAGTGCCAGAACCCTACAGATCCTGAGGGCTACGAGAAGCAAAGTTCAACAAACTGCTCGACGCTGTGCAAATGACTATTGGCTCCAGCTCAGTGAGAGCATCCAGATCGCAGCGCAAACAGGCAACATTAGACAAATGTATGACGGTATAAAGAAAGCACTTGGCCCCCATAAAAGTAAGACGGCACCGCTAAAAACCATCAGCGGAGAGAAGCTAACCGATAAGGGTAAGCAGATGGAGAGGTGGGTCGAGCACTACTCTGAGCTTTACGCTAGAGACAATACCGTTACGCCTGCAGCCCTTGATGCTGTCAATAGTCTGCCAACTATGGAGGAGCTGGATGCCAAACCAACATTAGAGGAACTCAGTAAGGCCATTGATAGCTTGGCCTCTGGCAAAGCACCAGGCAGTGATGGGATTCCTCCTGATTTAATCAAATGCTGTAAGAGCACACTATTACATCCCCTGCATAGGATGCTGTGCCAGTGCTGGGAAGAGACAACTATTCCTCAAGACATGCGAGATGCCAAGATTGTAACACTGTATAAAAAATAAAGGAGACAGAAGTGATTGCAATAACTACAGAGGCATCTCTCTTCTTAGTATTGTTGGTAAGGTTTTTGCCAAAGTCATCTTAATGCGACTACACAAGTTAGCTGAGCGCATATATCCAGAGGCACAGTGTGGATTCCGAGCTGGCAGATCAACAACAGACATGATCTTCTCTCTCCGCCAGCTTCAGGAAAAATCAAGAGAGCAGAAAAGACCATTATATATCGCCTTTATAGACCTCACAAAAGCATTCGACCTGGTTAGTAGGGATGGACTCTTTAAAATCCTCCTGAAAATAGGCTGCCCTTCTAAAATGCTGGAAATGATAAAGTCATTCCATGACGACATGAAGGGAACAGTCCAATATGCTGGAAGCACGTCACAGCCCTTTGATATACGAAGTGGCGTTAAACAAGGCTGTGTTCTGGCTCCGACCCTCTTCGGAATCTTCTTTGCCTTACTCTTGAAACATGCATTCAGAGATGCAACTGAAGGAATATGCCTTCACACTAGGTCAGATGGCCGTCTGTTTAATCTTTCAAGGCTGAAGGCAAAAACAAAAATCAGAAGGGTCACTATAAGAGACTTGTTGTTCGCTGATGATGCTGCAGTCGTCACTCAAAGCCAACAAGAGCTTCAGAGCTTGATGAATCGCTTCACTAAAGCATGCAAGGACTTTGGCCTCACAATAAGTCTAAAGAAAACGAATGTGCTGAGTCAGGATGTGGGTGCTGCACCAGTTATCACTATCGATAACTATGAATTGGCAGTGGTCCACCACTTCACATACCTAGGGTCTACCATCAATGACAAACTCTCACTGGATACAGAAATCGACAGCCGCATTGGCCAGCCTCCACCTACCTTTGCCCCCCTCACATCGCGTGTTTGGGGAAACTCTAAACTCACAATGAAGACCAAAGCTGCGGTATATAATGCCTGCGTCACCAGCACACTCCTATATGGCAGCGAGACCTGGACGACCTATGCTAAGCAAGAAAGAAGGCTCAATACCTTCCATTTGCGGTGTCTACGCCGCATCCTCGGCATCTCGTGGAAAGATAAAGTGACAAATGTCGAGGTGTTGTCACGTGCTGGCCTTCAAAGTATGTATACGCTGCTTAGACAGCGCAGACTTCGCTGGCTTGGCCATGTTCGCCGCATGGAAGATGGTCGCATCCCAAAAGATATCTTCTACGGACAATTAGCAGATGGCAAGAGAACAGTTGGGCGACCACAGCTGAGGTTCAAGATGTGTGCAAGAGAGATATGAGGGCACTGGACATGGATCCAGCAACATGGGAGGATGAAGCTGCCGATCGCACTAAGTGGCGATGCTATTTACGGCACCACTGTACTTGAGTGAGATCAACTGTGAAGGTCTCTGAGGTAAACAATGGACAGCTGTGTTACAGAGTACCTTTCTTGTTACCACCCTACGATCTCACTCTAAGTTATATTTTTATTGACTAGCGTGACTGAAAGCTACATAAAGTGTCTAGGGTAATGTAAGGGTGTTGTTAAAAAATCTCAATACAAAAACATATACAAACATATACTAATTACTATGATAAACTCAACTAACTCCAGCTGTTAAATTTTATATTTAAAATTTCTTTTGTTAAACTTTATTGGTCCTGAGCCTAAAGTTGTTTTGGTCAGGACTACAGTTCAATGAGAATCAATTTAGATGGATAGATATATTTACAAATATATATAAAGATATTTACATACAACAGACAATATGTCCATAGTACATTGTTACAAATTTTCAAGTTGATGTTAATTACTCTATTTAACTACTGGTACTGAGAGGCAGGGTGGGGATTTACATCATCCCACCGTTCTTTTGTTTCACTAGAATTGTTTATGTTAGTCTTTTGGAGGAACGTTTTTTGTCTATACAGGAGATTTTTCTTTAGTCGTGATAAGTTGTCCCAGGCCAGATATTGCACTTATCTGGATCCTGGAATCACAGCAGTTGTAGTTGGTTTGGCCAAACACTTCAGTCTCCTCTGGTCTTGAACTTCTTTAATACAAGCAGGTGCCAGAGACTCTTAGAAATCGTGCTGAATTTCTCTATCATCGAGTACCAGCACCAGACAAGTGCCAGCAGGAACCCCTGTCAATGCAAGTTATGGTTCTGTCTTAATATCAAACTAATTCCTCCTAATTTACATGTAAACATACATTCAATACAAAAGAACATGGTCAGCTCTCTCTGACAACCCTGCTTCTCCACTTTAGTTTGATGGAACAATTTGTACCAGTATTTTTTTTCTCTTCCCTAATGGATGCTACGCCTCTGTCATTCCTGCAGTAATCTTTTCCATGCAATAAGATAGGTGTAATGTTCCTGTATGACCATCATATATATATATTCCTGTAGTTCTAAACTTCTTAGATAGTCCCTTATATGATGGATCAACATCTAGGCCATGCCTAAGTCTGCCATGGAACCATTTAATTACAATCTTTTACATGGCCTTTTCTTTTTTCACACAACCCTTTTTAATTAAAAAGTCAATAAAATCAATCTTACCACATATCAAGGAAATATAAACAAGTAACGATGAATTAGGCAATAGAATATGGCACACTTTCATCACTGCCTCTGTTCAGACTGCTTTCTGTTGTTAGTTATTTTAAAACAAAGCACAAGTCTGCTCATCGCTGCTTGCTCTGAATATTTTTGAAAAAAAAATGGCAGCGAGCAGCCTACTTTTCCTATCATGTAAAAGCTTTGGCCAATGAGACCAAGCATCTCTTGTTTTGAATGAAACTTTTGTTAAAAAAAATATCTCAAACCTCTATGTGTTACTATTACCAACTAGATTTGTATATTTAGGTTAGCCAATAATATTTCGGCTTCCTTCAAATTTCATCCAATCCACTTCATCGTACTATCTTAGCCTTTCTTTCACCTAATTTTTTCCCAAAAAAAATATGCTATCCAATCTAAGCAGACATGACTTGACCTGACAGTATCTCCGATTCTCTATGTATTATTACCAATATTTGATTATTTAATGGACTATTTAGATAACTAACAACATATTCTTGGTCAACAAGTCTTCAGGTACACGAATATATGATTTTTATGGGGCTAAGTGGCTTGGTTCAAAATTCTATCTTTTTTTCTATGTTAGTTGTTTATTTTTAAACTACCTCCTGTTCAATTCTTTTTCCATGTACTTTCAAGCTAAATACGAGAGTCTCTCGTAATACACGAGAATTTACGTCATTCGCAATAAGAGCTAAGCGTGTTTTCCTGACCGTAGTGTCCACATTTTCTAACGTTTTCCTCGTATTCTGAAAACCGCCTAAGGGCAAGGCTAGCAAGTTGGTTTTATTTTTAGAAACAATGTGAGACGTGATTTGCGTTGGTTATCTATCCGTCCCCTTCCCCTCTACAATGTATTTTAGGCAAATACTTCATTGAACTTGGAAAAGTGGTACGTTTGTCTCAAGGACGAATTTGAAAAATAGGGTACCCTTTTTGGTTCGGCCAAAGCGTTATCAAATAATACGCTGAAGGCGTAGGCGACGACTACAATTCTCGCCGAAATTTTGTAGTACTATCCTATCTTTGACTTTATGCACTATACTGTTATATTCTAATTTAGATATTGTATTTAGAAGTTCACCACATATCTCCCCACTTAGAACAGACTATCATATGTCAGTTCCTACTTCTAAATACACATAGATAAATTTACTACCTATGCCTGGTGACTACTCTGATGTTCGTCGTACGGATGTCTGCTTAAAAAATCTGCACCTACATTGGTTTTGCCTGGAATATATTCTATGGTAAACTGGTATGGCTGTAGGAGCAACGACCAACGTAATAATCTAGCATTTTCATGCCTTGCTTGTGACAGACACACGAGTGGTTTATGATCTGTTTGGATCTTAAATGATTTACCATAGAGATAAATCTGGAACTTTTTTATAGCCCATATGACAGCTAAACATTCTTTTTCACTTGTTGAATATTTTTGTTCTGCTGAGTTCAACTTACGGCTAGCATAAGCTACTGGGGTTAATTCCCCATCAAGTGAAGTTGACCTTTGTAATAGAGCTGCACCCAAACCTATATTACTAGCATCCGTTCTCACAATGAATTCTTGACTCAAGTCAGGTAATTTCAAAATAGGCCTGCTTGTGAGCTTTTCCTTCAACTCTTGGTAGGCTAATTCACACTGCGCTGACCAAGTAATTCTATCAGGATTTCCTTTGCGCGTTAAATCAGTCAATGGAGCACATATGGAGTTAAAGTTTTTAATATACTTTTGGTAGAAACCACATAATGAGACAAAAGATCGCACATCTTTCTTTGTCTGTGGTCTTGGTGCTCTTTTCAACTTCTCCAGGTTCTTGGGGTCAGGGGTCATGTTTCCCTGATGTACTGTGTGTCCCAAGAATTCCAGCTCTTTACATCCAACACAGCATTTCGTCGGTCTAGCTGTCAAATTTGTCTCTCTAAGTCGATTAAACAACATATCCAGAGAGTTAATGTGTTCCTCAAATGTTTCAGTCGCTATGAGAATATCATCCATGAAGTTGGTGATGCATGGATTATTCAGGGGATCCAGTAATTTTCTCATCATCCTCGAAAACACACTCGGTGCATTTTTCAGCCCGAATGGCAACATGTTAAATTCATAATGTCCTTCCGAGGTGCTAAAGGCTAAATAAGGTCTAACCTCCGGCTTTACTGGAATCTGATAGTAGCCTTTGCTCAGATCCACTTTAGAGAAATATTTAGCTTTATTCAGCCTGGCAAACAGCTGATTTGTATCAGGTAATGGATCCACCTGACCTTCTGTGACAGCATTCAGTTTCCTGTAATCTATACACAGTCTGTGTTCTCCAGAGGGTTTTCTTAACAGAACCACACTGGAGCTGTAAGGAGATTCACTGTGCGAGATAATTCCTTCTCTCAACAGATAATCTATCTCCTCCTTCAAAGCTTTTTCCTTAGCGAACGGAATCGAATAGGCTCTCATACAGATTGGTGTTGGGTCTATGAGTTTCATATCATACTCTAATAAATTTGTATGCCCCGGTCGGTCCGTTAACACATCTGTATGATCATTCAGAACCTGTTGAACCCTCTCCCTCTGATTTTTCGTTAAGTGCGTACTGATTTTTACCTGTGCAGCGGTCTCACAGGGATGTAAAGGATATTCATGAGAGGTGAGTGGTTCCTTTTTCATTTCCATTGCAACAGACAAGGTCAGTAGGTGTGTCTCCTCCTGGTTTTCTCTATCCAGATATTTTTTCAGGAGATTCACATGATAGATTTTCTCTTTCCCCTTCTTATCTATCTTATAATTTGTTCTAGACACCTTCTCTAGAACTGTATATGGACCTTGCCATCCAATTTGCAATTTATTCTGGCTGCCGGGCAGTAGAAGAAGCACCTTCTCTCCCACAGCTAATTCTCTGTCCTTCGCTTTCTTATTGTAATAGGCAGCATGCTTTTTCCTGGCTTGTCTCAAATTTTCATTGGCAAGTTTCCAGCCAGTTTTAAGACGAGTGGTCAGCTCGTTCACATATTGATATGATGAGGTAATATTTTCTTCTGCCTTTTCATCGGTCCATGTCCTTAACAAGCCTTCCAAATAACAAGGTTGCCGGGGCCATACCGGTTGAACTATGGGGTACCTCCCGATAGGCAAACAGGGCGGCGGGAAGGTATTGGTCCCATGTATCTGGTTTTTCATGTGCCAACTTTCTCAGGATCGACATGAGTGTCCCGTTAAATCTTTCCACTTGGCCATTTCCTTGGGGATGGTACGGGCTACAATGAAAGTGTTTGGCTTGAAAGATCCTGAATACTTCTTCCGTTAGTTTCCCCTTGAACTGAGAGCCATTATCAGTCAAGATTTGGTTGGGAAAGCCTAACCTGGTGAAGATTGTGAGTAATGCCTCTGCCACATGTTTCGAATCGATTGATGACAGGGCTACCGCCTCTCCCCACATAGAACAAGTGTCCACCAGAGTCAGAATGTAACTGTTCCTCCTCTTGGTCCGAGTGAGAGGTCCCACAATGTCCACTGCAACTCTTTCAAAGGGTGTTCCCACTATGGGCATTTCCCCTAAAGTTGCTGGAGCAGTCCAATGTTTTGGAGCTACCCGTTGGCATTCTGGACAGGATTTTACATATCTCTTTATGTCTTCAGTTATCCCTGGCCAGAAATAATGACAAGCTATACGCTGTCCTGTTGCGCTGATCCCCATATGACCACTGAAGGGAATCGCATGCCCTAGTTCCAACACTTTTGTCCTATATGAAATGGGAAGGACCAGCTGTCCGTGACCATGGGATCCAGTTCCAGCCTTCCTATAAATCAATTTGTTCTTCATATAGAAGTCTCCCTTGCCTGGAGGTGTATGACATTTGGGCAATTTCTTAAAACAAGGCTTGAGGGTCTTATCCTCCGCCTGTGCCTTCCTCATCTCATCTGGATGGGTATTTATGGGATTATCCTCCTCCTTTTTAGACTGTGATCTGGTCTGCACTGTTGCCATGATCACAGGTCTCTTGGGATTCCCCAAGAAGACATATCTACACCCCAATATCAGAGGGTAGATTGGTTCATTTATCACTGCTGCTTTGATGATTCCTTCCACATATCGCGTTTTCACATTTATCCTGGCGATGGGAAGTGTCATGGTCGCTACGTCCTTGGTTGCAGCTTGAATCTCCACTGTTTCTGTGGTGTATTGATCTGCCTGCACCAGGTGAGAACTCACAACTGAATCATAATCTAATCCAGTATCATACAAACACCTTATGGTGACTCCATTGCATGTTACATCTTCACACACTGGGGGGTGGTAAGGTTCCTGTTGTTCAGTAGGGTTGACCTTTACTCCCTTTCTCCCCATTTTCATTGCAGCGAAATTAGGAGTTTTCCTTCTACAATTTTCGGTGTTATGGTTTTCCATCCGACAATTTTTACACCACCTCTTTCCTTGGCTAAAAGGTTTTTCTTTCATCATATTTCCTTTCATTGAATTGTGGGGTTTTATTTTTATAGTCATTGCGTGGCCTATCAAACTGGTGCTTACCTTTGTTCTGTTCTCTATGGTCAAACCTATTAAAGTTTTGTGGTGCCTTAAAATTGTCTACCTGTTTCTTTTTATTACCAACTACCTCTGCTTGGGCTGCCTGATACCTCTCAGCGACATTGAGTAACTCACCCAGCCTCTCTGCACCTTGTTCCATGAGAAACTTTCTCAGGTCTGGAGCCATGGACTCTCTTAGCTGCTCAATAAGGATCATTTCCTTAAGATCTTGGGTTTTCCCCAGAGCAGTCCATTTCTCCAAGTAGGTCTCTAACCGTGCAGAGAACTGGTGATAGGTCTCACCCGACAGTAGTTTGGCATTCCTAAATTTTTTTTCTATAAAATTCTCCATTTTTTTCATATCTTAACAAAAGAGCCTGCTTTAACATGTCATAATTGTCTTGGTCATCTCTGCTCATCTTGGCAAAAACTTCATAAGCCGTTCCCCTAAGACCCTGGGATAACTTGAGGCTCCACCTCTCTCTCTCTAACCCATATGTAGTAGCCAAAAGTTCAAATCTACTTAAATACCCTTCTATGTCATCATCTTTCTCAACAAAATGGTCTACATGAAAACCCATAGCTGAGGTTGAGGCTCCCTGACTAGCAGTGGCATCTGAGGCAAAGGGGCTGGCACCATTTTCAGGAGCATGGCCTTGAAATTCCAACTCTCTTAGTCGTAGCTCGTGCTCCCTTTGTAACCTCTTCTCCTTCTTTTCTGCTTCCCTCTCTGCAGCTGTCTTCTTTTTCGCTTGTCTCTTTTCTTCCTTTCAGCAGCCTGTCTCTTTTTTCTCTTCTCTTTCTGCAGCAGCCAGCTCTTCTCTTTTCTTCAGCCTCCAACTTCTTCTCTTCATACTGGAGCCTTTTAATCTCTGCCTCCCTATCTGCCTCCAATGCCCTAGCCTCCTTGTCAGCCTCAATCTGCAGCCTCTTAATTTCTTTTTCAGCCTCTAACTTTCTTTCTGCTTCTTTCTCTAATCTTTTATCTTCTCGGGCAATAAATTTGTCCACCTCTGAAGTTACATACTGGACCAGCTCTGGTCCATCCATGCCCATCTCTTTAGCAGTCTGCACAGCGGCAGATCTGAACTTGGCTAAATCAGCCATTCTAACTCAAGCAGGTCTAATAAGGTTCTAAGACAATCTTAAACTTAACTAAAATAAATACTAACTATAATTAACTAATTACTACTGGCTGTGACAACCTATCACTGTAAACTTAATTATTTTTTTATCTTCTTAGGGGGTGTGACTAACCTCTATAACACTAGTAATACAATCTTGAATTTCTATACTACTGCTAATTTTTATTCCTCTTAGTTAATATATGCTGTATGAGATTCCTATTTCAAACATTCATCTATATACTAGTAATACAATCTCGTTTTATACTAACCCAATATGGTGTTGGTTATCTTAGTTTATATGTGTATGAGATTCCTATGCCGCCTTAACCTTAGTTGTTATGAGTGTAGCCTAAAAAATTTCATCTATAGATTCTAAGCCAGTTCACTAACAAACATTCATCTATATATGCCAAATTCAAATCTCGGACTTAGAGACCCCAATATATGTGGTGGGTTTAGATGTTAAGAAGAATGGTGTGCATATAGTTGTACTTGAGTGAGATCAACTGTGAAGGTCTCTGAGGTAAACAATGGACAGCTGTGTTACAGAGTACCTTTCTTGTTACCACCCTATGATCTCACTCTAAGTTATATATTTATTGACTAGCGTGACCGAAAGCTACATAATCTCTAGGGTATTGTAAGAGCGTTGTTAAAGAATCTCAATACAAAAACATATACAAACATATACTAATTACTATGATAAACTCAACTAACTCCAGCTGTTAAATTTTATATTTAAAATTTCTTTTGTTAAACTTTATTGGTCCTGAGCCTAAAGTTGTTTTGGTCAGGACTACAGTTCAATGAGAATCAATTTAGATGGATAGATATATTTACAAATATATATAAAGATATTTACATACAACAGACAATATGTCCATAGTACATTGTTACAAATCTTCAAGTTGATGATAATTATTCTATTTAACTACTGGTACTGAGAGGCAGGTTGGGGATAATCATCATCCCAATGTTCTTTTGTTTCACTAGAATTGTTTATGTTAGTATTTTGGAGGAACGTTTTTGTCTATACAGGAGATTTTTCTTTAGTCGTGATAAGTTGTCCCAGGCCAGATATTGCACTTATCTGGATCCTGGAATCACAGCAGTTGTAGTTGGTTTGGCCAAACACTTCAGTCTCCTCTGGTCTTGAACTTCTTTAATACAATCAGGTGCCAGAGACTCTTAGAAATCGTGCTGAATTTCTCTATCATCGAGTACCAGCACCAGACAAGTGCCAGCAGGAACCCCTGTCGATGCAAGTTATGGTTCTGTCTTAATATCAAACTAATTCCTCCTAATTTACAAGTAAACATACATTCAATACAAAAGAACATGGTCAGCTTTCTCTGACAACCCTGCTTCTCCACTTTAGTTTGATGGAACAATTTGTACCAGTTTTTTTTTCTCTTCCCTAATGGATGCTACGCCTCTGTCATTCCTGCAGTAATCTTTTCCATGCAATAAGATAGGTGTAATGTTCCTGATGTTCCTGTATGACCATCATATATATATTCCTGTAGTTCTAAACTTCTTAGATAGTCCCTTATATGATGGATCAACATGTAGGCCATGCCTAAGTCTGCCATGGAACCATTTAATTACAATCTTTTACATGGCCTTTTCTTTTTTCACACAACCCTTTTTAATTAAAAAGTCAATAAAATCAATCTTACCACATATCAAGGAAATATAAACAAGTAACGATGAATTAGGCAATAGAATATGGCACACTTTCATCACTGCCTCTGTTCAGACTGCTTTCTGTTGTTAGTTATTTTAATAAAAGCACAAGTCTGCTCATCGCTGCTTGCTCCTCTGAATATTTTTGAAAAAAATGGCAGCGAGCAGCCTACTTTTCCTATCATGTAAAAAGCTTTGGCCAATGAGACCAAGCATCTCTTTTTTTTTGAATGAAACTTTTTAAAAAAAAATATGTCAAACCTCTATGTGTTACTATTAACAACTAGATTTGTATATTTAGGTTAGCCAATAATATTTCGGCTTCCTTCAAATTTCATCCAATCCACTTCATCGTACTATCTTAGCCTTTCTTTCACCTAATTTTTTCCTTAAAAAAATATGCTATCCAATCTAAGCAGACATGACTTGACCTGACAGTATCTCCGATTCTCTATGTATTATTACCAATATTTGATTATTTAATGGACTATTTAGATAACTAACAACATATTCTTGGTCAGCAAGTCTTCAGGTACACGAATATATGATTTTTATAGGGCTAAGTGGCTTGGTTCAAAATTCTATCTTTTTTTTTTTATGTTAGTTGATTATTTTGAAACTACCTCCTGTTCAATTCTTTTTTTCCATGTACTTTCAAGCTAAATACGAGAGTCTCTCGTAATACACGAGAATTACGTCATTCGCAACAAGAGCTAAGCGTGTTTTCCTGACCGTAGTGTCCACATTTTCTAACGTTTACATCGTAATTTGAAAACCGCCTAAGGCAAGGCTAGCAAGTTAGTTTTATTTTTAGAAACAATGTGAGACGTGATTTGCGTTGGTTATCTATCCGTCCCTCTCCCTTCCACAATGTATTTTAGGCAAATACTTCATTGAACTTGGAAAAGTGGTACGTTTGTCTCAAGGACGAATTTGAAAAATAGGGTACCCTTTTTGGTTCGGCCAAAGCGTTATCAAATAATACGCTGAAGGCGTAGGCGACGACTACAATTCTCGCCGAAAATTTGTAGTACTATCCTATCTTTGACTTTATGCACTATAAGCGTCGATAATTGCCATCGCACTTCCATTGCTGACTGAAAGCTGTAGGGCCAATTGTCGACTTGTGATGCGATGATCCTCACGAATAATGGCATCGGCGCGCTGCAACATGTCTGGGCTGGTGGCTGTGGCAGGACGCTCAGACCGCGGCCGATCATGCAGCTCCGTCTGTCCACTTCCTGAAGCCTTAACTCTCTGAACCCAGCGTGCAACGGTGCTCCTATCGACTGCACAACTTCTATACACAGCACACAAACGTTTGTGAATGTTCCCCACACTTTCTTTCTCCGCCACCAAGATTTGAATTACAGCTCGTTGTTTGTAACGCGTGTCGAACACAGATGCCATTTTCACAGACTACTACAGCGGCGCTATCTGTCGGACGACCGTGCAATTAAGCACATGTACGCGGGAAACCTCAAGGTTGCTACGTGCAAATGTTCGCATTGCTATCTTTATTCTGAGATGAGGAGAAAAAAATGTGGGGCATTACTTTCTGAGCAAATATATCGTATATCGGATGGGTGATTAGGGCCAATGGACCTTATCGTTCAAGAGTTCAGTCTTTCCTAGCCCCATCTGTGTCGAATGGGTGGTTAGGGCCAATGACCCTTATAGCCCGGGGTGGGGGGAGAGCACTCTTCCATAGACTCCATCGATATCGGATGGGTGATTAGGGTCTTACTTACTTAGTCGTTCCTCTTCTACCGTGAGGTGTAGAGGTTTGTAAGAGAGCGCCATACTATTATATCGGCTGTCTTCCTCCCAGCTTGATTCCATTCTAGTCCTCGGTCCTTCAAAGATTGACTAATGTTGTCCTCCCAGCGGACTTTGGGTCGTTCTGGAGGTCTGCATCTCTGGCTCTTAGTTTCCCATGCTTGCCGTGGTAGCCGATCTTCTCCCATTCTGCAGACATGGCGAAACCATCTCAGTTGGGACTGTTCTACTTGGGTCTGCAGGGTTTGGGTTTTTAGGCCTTGACGTATTGTCTGGTTGCGGACCAAGTCTCTTCTTGTTACTTCAACCACCTTCCTCAGATACCTCATTTCTGAGGTTTGGATCTAACTTTTGTGGGTTGTAGTCATTGCCCATGACTCACATCCATACGTCAAGGCTGTGACATAGGTGGAGCGGTATACAGCCATCTTCGTCTTCTTACCAACTTCTCTTTTGCTGATGAATCCTCGATTTATGGCTTGAAAAAGTCTCCCAGCTGCTGCTCTTCGGGTAGCCAAAGCTTCTTTGATGCCTCTCTTCCGGTCTATGACAGCTCCAAGGTATTTAAAGTGGTTGACCTGCTCAGGACCTGTTCTCCCAGCTTAATCTGATGTCTTCTTTCCTCTTGTGATATCACCATGGTTTTTGTTTTCGAGCTGCTTATGATCATCCCTCTCTTCTCCAGCTCTTCCTTGAAGACTTGCAGGTTGGATTGAAGATGTGCCTCTGATTTAGCAATCAGGGCAACATCATCAGCAAATGCCAGCTCTGAAATACAGACCTGTCTCATCTTCCAGTACTCCACTGTATACTTTCTTGTCCTCTCCTTACATGCCTTGATGACATCGTCCATGAGGAGAATGAAAAGATAAGGTGACAGAATATCACCTTGTCTTACACCAGTGGTGGTCCTGAATTCTTCTGACTGTGGTTAGGGTCAATGAACCTTATTGTTCAGGGGTTTAGTCTTTCCTACCCTCCATCTAGATCAGATGGGTGGTTAGTACCAATGAACCTTATTGTCCAGCGGTCCAGTCTTCCCTAGCCTCCATCTATATATGTCAGATGGGTGGTTAGGGTTAATGACCTTTATTTCTCGGGGGCCTATCCTCTACCTATAGCGGATGGGTGGTTTGGGTGAATGACCCTTATTGACGGGGGGCACACTCTTCCCTATCCTCCATCTATATCGTATGGGTGGTTATGGCCAATTACCCTTATTGCCCGGGGGCTCAGATCACCGCTAATCCGCCACGTACATAGATATCAGCATAACGCCCGTCTGTCCGTCCATGCGTCCACATGTGAAGTTTCTGTCTTTCAGTAGTGTGTATGTGTGCGTGTGTCCGCGGGATCACTGTCAGTTCACTTTGCAAGATATATAAGGGAAACACCCCCCCCCCCCTTTTCCCCATTTCGCTGGCAAGCTCTGTTAATAATGTCATTGCAACCACCTCGTTTCCATTTAAATTCCCAGCAATCAATAGTTCTGTGATTCCCCTGTAATTGGTTTGTCTCACTTCCAATGTTCGCTTTTACAATTCTTTAGTTCATGTTAAATAGTTTTTCTGCTAACCAGTACGTTTATTTTACCCGTTTAGAAACAACTCGGTTAACTGGTAATTTTGTAATATATCTTTTGAAATAGCGTAAGTGTAATACTGGTGACGTTTCTGCTGCATCTGTTACTGTCCATATGTAGGACCCCACCCCCCCCCCCCCCCCACGGTACTATGATCAGACAAAGAACGAATATGACTACGCCCCCCCCCCCCCCCCCCCCCCCCCCTCCTCAAGCATGTCGTACTAGGCGGTTAATAGGAAGTTGTGCATGGTGCTGGCAAGCTCAGCATGTAAAACACATGGCTGCAGAAACCACTGTTGCCAGATGCTGTGTGCAGGCTTCCTGCAAGGGGACCAGTCGCAATGGTGGCTCCATGCTCCATAAGGAGCGAACAAGAAAATGATGATAACTGGTAACAATAACATTTCTGCTTCAACACATTAGGGCAGCACCGAATATTTGATTCGTATTCGATGCCGAATAGTGCATTCAATTAACTAATCATATTCGTCCGAATAGTACGCTGCTATCAAATACGGATAATAAATTTCTGTTCAGCACTGCTGACAACACGTTTTCAGATAACAGATGTTCTCTTTTGGCAGAGAATGTTGAGAGACTCTTTTTTTTTTAAAGCCAATGCATGTTTCATGCAGCAGTTAAAAAAAAAAAAACAACTGACTAATGGCTAGTTAGTAGCATTAAATCATCATCATCATCATCTCAACCCGTAACCCGTCATGGGTCGTAGTGCCATGGTGGAAGCATTAGCAGACAGGGTCCTCCACTGCTCTCTATCCTCAGCAATGCGTACAAGTGTGGACAAACCGTGCCCTGCCCATTCTTTGATGTTGCATTAAATACTTCCATGATATTTGCCCTATGTATTGTCTTCTCTCCTTTGATCCTTAGCCGCCGACCGTCAAAGCAGTCAGTGGCCATTACGTCTGGTGGCATAATTCATAAAAATGTTAGTAGACCTATTGAACACAACTTTGTATGCCCAACATTCACTCTCTATTCGTGATCGTATTCGGCCGAATAGTTAAAGGCCTCAATTCGCATTCGGCCGAATAGTAAAGACCACTATTCGGTGCAGCCCTACAACACATATTATTGGAAGTGTGGGCGAGAGTACTACTATCAATGCTATATTTGGAGACTGAGCCGACACTTAGGGGGTTCGAGCGTTTACGGCCGCACTAGGCGCAGTCTTAAGGGGGCCGCCGAAATGTTAAAAAAAAAAAAAAAAAAAATTTGGAAATTATAATGTGATCCAACTCAATAGTATAAAATTGACCCTCATAAGAGAACAATACACTACGGCGCCTGGGGGGGGGGGGGGGGGGGGGGGGGGGGGGGGGGGGGGGGGGGGGGGGGTGTGTGATCAAAACGAGACCGTTGCACCACTTTGAAAAAATCCCTAGTGAGCCGTCCGGCTCTGATTAGATATATTCTGTGTTATTCATCTTCCCACTACACGGTACTGGACAACACAAGTATTTTTATTTGGTCTATAACTTGCTGATGTAGGAAAAGTTTAGACAAATGATCTGCGTCTATTTTAATGGGAACAGGTTCCTGAATATACCATAGTTGTGTGGGGTTAGATCGAAGAGAATAAACCTCAGCGCAAATGGATGCACTGTTGGGGGGGGGGTTTTTTTTCTGGGGGGGGGTTTGGGTGGGTGGGGTTTAGGGGGGGTGGGGGGGGGGGGGGTTTAGTGTTGTAGGGGGGGGGGGGGGGGGGGGGTGGATGGTGTACTTTCCACATGTGATAGGACAATGTGATGGGCCGTTTTGGGTTAGGTCCTAGTGGCCCTTGTTTTGGGGGGGGTGTAAGGCCTCATCACTTTATATTTGGGGGAGTGTGGGGTGGGTTGGTGGGGGGGGGTGGTTTTCTTTTCATTCTGTTGACTGGTGGGGATTGTTGTGTTGGTGTTATGTGAGGTGTCGAAACGGGAGTAGCTGTTATTGGGACTGTTAGAGAGTTTATTTATTTATTTTACTAATGATTGGAGGCAGCATAGTTTGTAGTTTCGAAGAGCACCGGAGCGGTGGGTAATGGGGTCTAATTTAATAGGATTTTTCTCGAAAATTTAAAGGAGATACTGAACGGATCCGTTAAGAAATGGAGAATAAGAATTCTTTCAGTCGATTGAACATGTTTGGTTTGTTGGTATAGCAACCAACTCAAAAAACTATGATTGGTGGTTTAGTGCAACTGCCGTTTCCTTGATCTCCTGTGTGCATGTATGCCACATTTAATTAGCAAGGGGTGTGATTTGGTAGATTGTATCTCTAATGGACGCGGGGAGAGAATTGGTTGAACCTAGGTGCTTAAAATTTGAAGATGACGTAAGATGTTAGCTCTATCGCCTTCACATTAGGAAATGTGGTTTTATGGTTTGGTTTAATTAGGACTAAAGCACTTCATTTGTCAGTCAGTTACTGAAACACGGACGTAACTTGGCCATGGGCAGTGCTCCGATCTCCTCATTTGAGCCGCGTAATCACTTAAACATCAAGGAGATCTCGGCAATTAAAACCTAACCACTCCGTAGCACCACCACTAGACCTAACTCCCATCACATCTTATAAGACCCCCCCATCACACACGGCTGCAGTTATCATCTACGTTAGTAATCCCCCGTAAGGTACCGCAACTTTGATAAATTTTGCCCCCTCAAGTAACAACCAAAAAACTGAGAACCCTCACTATTCCCAGGAGGCACTAACTCTACTTCCTCACCATAATGCCCTTATAATTATCTGACCTATCTCTACCAATGTATATATAAAACAATATGAAAAAACTATTAACTCTTTACCCACCATCCCCACCATTCCCATCGTACGGACACATCCCACGATTCCCCACCTAACTCCTCGCGGGCCCCCCAGGGCCCCTATACGCAATACCCCTTCCCCAAATATCCACTACTCCCCAATTCACCCCCCCTTATCTACCCCCCCCCCCCCTCCTATTTCCCCACAACCACCCCCCACCCCCAAATTATCCCCCAATGGGTTTTACTCCCCCCCCCCCCCCACTTACAAACATACATGATAAATAATAAGACACTCTCACTCTAAGGAAAAAACACGCTTCTTCGATCCCACTAACTCTCCAAACCCTCGAAATCACTACCCTTTGAAAGATCTTCTCTCTCTTAAAAACAAACCCTCCACCCCCCCCACTCCCAATGATTAACGAAACCCCTAACACACCCCTCCCCCCCACTTGTCCTCCCCACTCACTCGTCCCCACAAACATCCCCCAAACCTTATTCACAACCCCTCAACGACCGCCTCTCCCCTTAATTTTTTCCAACTCCCCCCCCCCCAACCCACGTCTATCGAAACCCCACTCCCCTCCCCCTCCATATCTTTTTAAGGAAACCCACCCAATGGAAACCCCCACTATTTTCTCCCAGCCATTATAATACCACCGTCCACCACCCACCAAAAATAAAAACAAAAAAAAAAAACAAAAAAAAAAAAGAACCCCCCCAGACTAACAACAAAACAAGAATGGCCTCGTCCTGTTTCAAGTCCATCTCCACCAGGGGATAGTGAACCCCATCCATATTACACCACCATATAAAATAGATGGGACCCCGATCACCACCAGTAAGAAGCACCATTCCACATTTATCTCAATGTCATACACACACCAATGCCAGCCATAGAGTAAAGGTGGAGGTAAGAGCAAACACCCCACTCCGCACCAGCTCGATTAGCACCACACCCCAACCCGCACCCAACACCCTACCGCCGATCCCAAGCGCTCGTACCACACCCGCCCCGCAGTAGCACCCGACTGTTCCTGTAAATCCCATTTCCACCCTTCACATTCACTCTGCCGTCAGCCCTAAACACTTCTTCAAAGTAAATTTACTTACTACATTATTACCCTCCCCCCCCTCCCTCCGCCTTCCTTCCTCCCCCCTCCCTCCTCCCCCCTGACCCCCCCCCCCACCACACCCCCCCCCCTCCCCCTCCCACCCCCCTCCCAACAATCATCCTTTTCGACTACTTCTCGCCCCCCCTCCCCACCCCCCCAAAACACACTACCCTCAAACTTAATAAATAACCCCCCTCCCCCCCTAACTTTCCGGCCCCGAAACTGTCAATTTTTCCGCACACACGACCCACTCCCCCCCCCCGTACTCACACCCAACCCCGCCCCCACACCCGCCCCTCACTCGCTCCCTTCATTCCTCCGGCTCGACACCACCCCTCACCCCAAGCCGCCATAGGTGCCTTACCCCCCAACGCCCCACAACTCGCACCCCTACCGTGTGCCCCTGCCCCACTTCGCTCGCGCTCTAACCCGCCCCCACCCCTTCCCTCTCCACCCTCGCTCAGACACGCCCTCCCCAGCTCCCCGCAACCCCCCGCCCTCTGTTCTTTACTTTAGCTTACCCCGTCCTCCTCACCAACCCTCCTCAGCCACCGCCAACCGTCCTTCCACTGCACCCCACCTCCTTTTCCCCTGCCCCTCCAGGTCCCCAGTTACGACCAGCCCCCCACACCACCTACATTCCACCACCATACAACCCCCAGCTTCCTCCCCAGATCATCTCTGTGTGCGCATCTCTCCCCCCCCCCCCTAGCCACTCCCCAACGCCGCCGCCCGTCCCCCGCCCCTCGTTCGACCCCCGTCTGGGGCCCGCCCCACTCACCCCGCGACCCCCGACTTCCGCTAGCCCGGCCCCAGCGTCGGCCCGTTAAGACCCGCGCCCCCCTTTGATTAACAATTGATAAACTCAATATCAGACGCATAAACAAATCCTTTCGACCGCAAGAGGTCAAGAGACCAACAAAATAGCAAACACATAGTAATACCCCGACCCGCCCCGCCCAACCCCCCAATCTTCTCCCCCCTTCCTTCTCCAATAACTCTGGTGTTATCTTTGCACCCCGACAGGACCACCCCCTATCTTGCCTCCCCCACATCCATCTACTCTTTCTACCATCACTTGCCAAACCCCCAATTAATACCCCTATAACCATAATCCTGACCAGACTAACCACCACAAATATATCCTACATTCATCTGATATAAGACTAACAACAAAGAAGGAAACAACAACAACCTATGAAAGAGACGATAAAATAAAACAACGAAACACAAATTAGAATCCCAAAAGAACTTAAGTAAAAGAACAAACCCAATAATATAACACAAAAAAAAAGCAGAGTACCACCCAATAAAAATAATAAAACAAAAACAATTAAAAACCAACAAAAAAAATAACCAAAAGCCGATACCCCTACAAAAGAAAAGGATAAATAACAGCAGTTAAACCCAAACAAAAGAAAGAAAAACAAAATTGTTGCACAGAAATACATACCAATACCATCCCACAAAAAAAAAAAACCACCCCCAAAAAACAAAAAAGAAAACCAAAAAAAAAAAAAAGTGAAAAACAAATAAAAAAAAAAAATAAAAAGAAAAAAATAATAAACCAAAAGTTAGAAAAACAATAATAAAACAAAAAAGAAAAAATAAACCAGAAACCCCCCAAATAATTAAAAACCCCAAGGTCCCCCCAACCCTAGGGTGGGGGGTGGCCGT